>LPNX010566395.1:368531-414198 GCA_001517045.1 Pseudotsuga menziesii | reverse complement strand
TTTGCAGGCTCAGGAGAGCCTTGTATGGTTTGAAGCAAGCCCCTCGGGCTTGGTACTCGAGGATTGATTCTTCTCTGCTTTCGATTGGGTTTCGGAAGAGTGAGGTTGATCCCAACCTTTATTTCATTGTGGTTGGAGGTGATCTGCTCATTCTTTTGCTATATGTTGATGACTTGTTTATCACAGGGGAGGAGCACCTGATTGTAGCATGCAAGAAAGACCTTGCTTCAGAGTTTGAGATGACAGATCTTGGGCTAATGCATTACTATTTGGGGATGGAGATTTGGCAGGAGGATGGACATGTTTTCTTGGGGCAAGGAAAATATGCTGCAGATATTCTGAGGAGATTTCAGATGGAGGATTGTAGACCCATGTCCACACCCATGATCACCAACTGGAAGAAGCTTCATGCTTCTGAGGGAGAGTTGGTGGATCCTACCTTGTATCGTCAGCTGATTGGATCGTTGATGTATCTGGTCAACACCAAGCCAGATTTGAGTTTTGCGGTGAACACTCTCAGTCAGTTCAATGTGGAGCCCAGGAGTGTGCATTGGATAGCTGCAAAACATGTTTTGAGATACCTTGCTGGGACAGTAGATTATGGTCTGGACTACAGGAGGTCAGATGGAGTGAGCTTGGTTGGTTTCATAGATTCAGATTGGGCAGGCAGTGTTTCGGATCGGAAGAGCATTTCCGGTTGTTGTTTCAGTTTGGGCTCGGCAGTTGTGTCGTGGTTCAGTCGGGAGCAAAAGTCCGTTGCTTTGAGTACTGCTGAGGCTGAGTATATGGCAGCCAGTCAGGCTTGTTGTGAAGCATTGTGGCTTCACAAGTTGATGGTAGACTTGTTTGATCAGGAGTTGAGGCCTACAGTCATTCACTATGACAATCAGAGTTGCATCAGGCTTTCTGAGAATCCAGTGTTTCATGACAGGTCTAAACATATTGAGATCAGATATCACTTCATCAGAGCTTATGTTCAGAGAGGAGCTGTTGAGTTACAGTACATTTCTACTGATGAGCAGATGGCTGACATTCTCATGAAGTCTTTGGGAAGAGGGAAGCATATTCATTTCAGGGACAAGTTGGGAGTGGTGAAGAACAACTTCCTTGGTAAAAGGGAGTGTTGAAAAGTTACCAAGGAAGTGTTGTTCACCTTGTGTTGCCTTGGGGTTGGCAAGAACACTTTAAAAGGTGACCCCTAGTCATTTAAATTAATAAAGTGAGAAGTACTTTATATTTTTAAAGTCACTTTATTAAAAGTTAAGTCATGGTTTATCCTAAGTTCATATTTAATGATAAAGTCAAGTGAGTGATTAATTAGAAGGGTCTTCACTTTATTAAATGACATGAGGTGCACTAAATGTCATTTATTATTTATTTAATGAGCATTTATTGTGAACCCTCAATCTAATCTAATCTAGACCATTGGATTGAAAGAGGAAGTTACCATGAACAAAAAGGGCTTGGGGAGAGGCAAACCGTATCTTTTGTTCACTTTCACAAGAAAGATTTTTGAGAAAGGAGAGAGCAAGAAGAAGAAGAGGGCAAGGGTTTGAAGTGATTTCATTTCCAGAGAAAGAGAAGGAGAGAGAAGGAGAATTTTGCAGGTTTCAGAGGCACAAAAACCAAGGAAGAATCATTCTATTATTTAGCAATTTCAGCAAGGAAAACAAGATGTTTTCTAGGGCAGAATTTGCAGCTTTGATGGCAGATTTTTTCAGCATGTTTTTCGAGGTGATCTTTGCAGATTTTTGAAAAAAAATTTCGATTTTTTTCCCTGTTCGTACAGCCGTACGGAATCCGTACAGTTCGTATGGAACTCGTACAGTTCGTATGGAACTGGCCGTATGGCACGTTTTTCAAGGCAAGCTGTGTGCAGAATTTTTGCTGGGCTGTTTTTCTGGCACGTGGTTCGAGAAGAATAAATTCTGAAATTTCAGCAGGCCATTCAGGGATTGACTGGCACGTTTACCAAGGCATTTGGTGAAGATAAGTACTGCTATATTTTTATTTAAAGTTTGCCTGAAAAAATAAAAATCTCTCTCAAGAACAGGTTTTCCCTTAGGGGTTTTTCCTGGACCATTTTGGTAAAAAATATGGGTCTCTAAAATTTCATGAGTGGCTGATTTAATTTTCTGCATTTGAAAATTTGGCTATTAGAAATTTTATGAGATTATAAAGTTGAAAGAATTTCAAGTGTTTCTAAGTTTTCAGTGAAATTTTTTAATTTTTAAATGTACATGCATATTGGGGTTGGGCATTAAACCATATGCAGTGATCTGAACTTGAAACCGGGTTGGGGTTTGAAAATTTTCAAGAAGTACTTTGATAAATTGCCAAGGTTCAACGGATCCTCTGTGGTCCCTATTGAAGAGCATATTGAATCAGTATGGAATTACATGGATGCATATAGGGCTGAAGCTGAAGATGTCTATATGGTTGCTTTCAAAGCATCATTAGAAGGGGATGCCTGGGGTTGGTTTGATAGATTTCCTGCAGGATCGGTAGATATATATGATACCTTTACCAGAAAACTTATAGAAGATCGGTCAGCTAAGCTAGACAATAGGTTCCTGCTTAATCAATTATTTGAGGTTAAAAAGAAGGAAAATGAGACTATCCACAAGTTCAATGTAAGGTTTGACAAACTTGTCTCAAATGGTTCCCAAGATCTAAGACCAACCGCTCAAGCTATCCTGATACTTTATTTAAATTCTTTTAATGGATGGTTCGGTCTAAATCTTAAGGAAAAGAACCCTAATGACCTCAAAACCGCTTAATCCTGGGCTAAGAAAGCTGAAGCTAACATGGCCTCTATGGGAAAGAGGAACTTCTTAGATGTTTATGCTCCCTCTTCTTCCTGTAGTGATCCAAAACCTAGGAAGGCTAAGGAACTTGTCACCGAGGAGAAACCTACTTTAGAGGCAATGTTTGAAATGATGAAGAACCTCGCACCATTCACAAAGGGCATAGCAAGGGCTAGGGATCAAGAAAGAAACAGAAATGCCTACAGCCCAAGACCTTATTGGAACAATCAAAGAGGGCTTGTAGATGAAAATAGGCAAAACCTTAGAAGAAATGAGCCAGCTGATGGCAGAAATGTGAACATATGTGAAGAACCTGAAGAAGTGAAAGTTTTTGAAAGTTTTGCCAACCCAGTTTTAAGCCTTTTGGCTTCTCTGCATTGTTTAATGCCCAATCCTTCAATGCATAAATTTTATAAAAAATTTAACTTGACTGAAACACATGTGAAACTTTCTCTCAATTTCAAACAATTGAGAAATTTTCTTTTGACTGGAAAATTTAAATACTCAAAAAACTTTCAAACATTTACACATGAAATTAACACGCTTGTTTTTGACCAATGGTCCAGGACAAAACCCCTAAGGGAAAACCTGTTTTCTGAGTGTGAGAGATTTTAGTTTTCTTCAGTAAAAATTATAGAAATGAAATCAGCAGTACTTATCAATTTTCAGTCTCGAAATTTGAACCCATTGCTGAAACTTCTTCCTCGAAAAACGTGCTAGACTCTGCCTCGAAATTCGTGCCAATTAACTGCTATATGGACAACAATTAATTTTTTCCTTTTACCTCGAAAAACATGCACACAGAATATGCCTCGATTTTTGTGTCAGTCCGTACTGTACAGAGATAATTTAATGCAGGCCGTACGGTCTTGAAAACTATGCAAAACTAGAATTTCGTATAGTCTTGAAATCTGTGCAAAAATCAAAATTTAATGTTGGCCGTACCTTCCTCGATTTCTGTGCTGACCGTACAGGCTGTACAGATACCCTCCTCGAACTCTGTGCAGTCAACTCTCCTACATTTTTGTGCATTCGATCTTCTCCTCGATTTCTGTGCACTAGTACGTTCTCTCTTGCCTGCAATTATTTTTCAGAACTTTTCTCTCTCTGGTTTAGAAATCTCTTCGAAAGCCTCACTCTTCTCTTCTTCTCTCTCTTAAAAAATCTCTCTTGAAGATGAATACAATGAATGAACTTTTGCCTTGCCCTAGCCTTTTTGTTCTTGCTAACTTCCCTGTCAATCTGACGGTCAAGATTAGATTAGATCAAGGGTTTGATATTAAATGCTCCATTAAAAAATAATTAAATGACATTTAGTGCACTCATGTCATTTAATAAAGTTGAGCAACCCCTTTTTATATTTAATCACTCACTTAACTTCTAAATGTGAACTTAGGAAAATATCCACTTAACTTTTATTGAAGTCACTTTAAATATATAAAGTGCATCTCATTTCATTATATGCACAAAATGACTAGGAGTCACATTTAACTATCCTTGTCCACCCCAAGGCAACTCTAGGTGGGAAAACACTTCCTAGGTAACTTTTCAACACTCCCTCTTACCGAGGAAAGTGTTTTTCACCACTCCCAACTTGTCGCTGAAGTAGACATGCTTCTCTCTATCCAAAGCCTTCGTGAGAATGTTAGCCACCTGCTCATCTGTCGGAACATACTGTAAACGAACAACCCCTCTCTGAACATAGTCCCTGATGAAGTGATATCTCATCTCAATGTGCTTTGACCTATCATGAAATATCGGATTCTCAGAGAGCTTGATGCAACTCTAAATATCACACTGTATAATTGTGGGACTCAGCTCCATATCAAACAAATCCACCATCAACTTGCGAAGCCACAAGGCCTCACAACTGGCCTGATTGATTGCCATGTATTCAGCCTCAACAGAACTCAATGCCACGGACTTTTGCTTCCAACTGAACCATGACACCACTGCCGAACCCAAGCTGAAGCAACAACCGGAAGTGCTCTTCCGGTCCGAAACACTACCTGCCAAATCTGAATTCGAATAGCCAACCAACCCCACTCCACCAGATCTCCTATAATCCATTCCATAATCAGCTGTACCTGCAAGATACCTAAAGATGTGTTTTGCAGCAGTCCAATGCACTCTCTTGGGCTCCACCATGAACTGACTGAGAGTGTTCTCTGCAAAACTCATATCTGGTTTGGTGTTGACCAAATACATCAACGAACCAATCAATTGACGATATAAGGTAGGGTCCACCAACTCTCGCTCTGAAGCATGAAGCTTCGCCCAGTTGGTGATCATGGGTGTCGACATCGGTTTGCAATCTGTCATTTGAAATCTCTTCAGAACATTTGCAGCATATTTTCCTTGCCCCAGGAAAACATGTCCATCCTTCTGCTAAACCTCCATCACCAAATAATATTGCATCAGTCCAAGGTCTGTCATCTCAAAGTCTGAAGCAAAATCCTTCTTGCATGCATCAATCAGGTGCTCTGCCCCAATAATGAACAAGTCATCAACATACAACAGAAGAATAAGTGGAACACCACCAACCACAATGTAATATAGGTTGGGATCTGCTTCACTCTTTTGAAACCCATTCGAAAGCAAGTAGGTGTCGATCTTGGAATACCAAGCCCAAGGGGCTTGCTTCAGTCCATACAAGGCCTTTTTTCAGCTTGCAAACATGTGTGTCTCTCTCACATACTTCAAAGCCCTGTGGCTGCTCCAAATATACTTCCTCCTGTAGAAAACCATTTAGGAAAGCGGTTTTCACATCCATCAGATGGATCTTCCAACCCATCTCTGTAACGACAGAGATCACTGCTCTAATTGAAGAAAATCTGGCCACTGGTGTAAATGTCTCATCATAGTCAACTCCCTCGACCTGTGAGAAATGACGTGCAACAAAACAAGCTTTGAACTTCTCATTACTGCCATCCGCAGCATGCTTTATCTTGTAAAGCCATTTGGACGTCACAACTGACTTCCCCTCTGGTCTCGGAACCACTTCCCACACCCCATTCTTCATGATGGAGTTGTACTCCTCGATTATGGCATCTCTCCATACCTGGTGTGCGGAAGCCTGCTCATAAGTATTAGGAACGGTGTCACGCAAGCTAGTCACCTGTGCCATATAGCTGGAAAATCTCTCAGGTGCCCTGCTCTCCCTGACCTCCCTCTTGGTCGGTCCAACTGACTCCTCTGCTTCCTTCATTAACTCCTTAACCCAACTTGGCTTTCTCTTCTTGGAGGAAGCATCCTATCTCAGACTCTCCTCAACCTCCTCATCAGACATCTGTCTCCCTGAAGAAGTCCCAACAACCTGAGAAATTGTTCCTGGTGAACCTGTACCTATACCACTAGAACTCGAATCACCTGAAGGCGTCATCTTTGAACCTGTGATTCGTGAACCTGTCCCTGTACCAAAAGTACCTGTAGACTGAGCCCTTGTAATAGAAGAACCTGTAACTTGTGACCCAGTCACACCTGAAACCGGTGACCTTGAACTCTGACTTGCTGAACTCTATGCAATCACCTGTGTAGTACCCTGCTGATCCTCCATCTCAGAATCATGAGACCTCTTGAAGGATTTCTCCTCCTCAAACTTCACCTCCCTTCTCACCACAACTTTCCTATGTGCAAGAAGGTATATGTGAAAAGCCTTCAATGTCCCATCATAACCAACAAAAATACCACGCTCACCTATAGCCTCCAACTTTGTCCTCTTCTCAAAAAGGACATGAGAGTATGTAAGGCAACCAAAAATCCGAAAGTGACCTATCTCAGGCACTTTCCTTGTGAATGTCTCCTCAGGAGTTTTACTCCCCAATGCACGGTGCTGACTCCTGTTGAGAACATAAACAACAGTACTACAGGCCTCTGCCCATAGAAAGAAAGGAAGACTCTGATCATGCAGCATGGCTCTAGCTGCACCCACTATAGAACGGTTCTTCCTTTCAACCACTCCATTCTGCTGTGGAGTGTAAGGAACAATCAACTGCCTCTTTATCCCCTCCTATCGACAGTACTCATCAAATGCACGAGAGTTGTACTCACCTCCATTGTCTGACCGAAGTACCTTGATCTTCTTTCCTATCTGGTTCTCCATAAGAGCTTTGAACTCTTGGAACCAAAGCAAGACTTCCTCTGATCTCTTGCTTCTAAGGAAATAGATCCAGGTCTTCCTGGAAAAGTCATCAATGAAAGTGATGTAATACTCATATCCTGTCAAAGAAGCAGATGACATGGGACCACATAGATCTGAATGAATCAACTGAAGCACTCCCTCTGATCTATCCAACTTGTACTAGTTTGAATGAGAGCCAAGGCATTGCTTATATACGAAAAATGAGAGAAAACCCTAAGGGGGATGAATTTTCCAAGTGTTGGAGCTTTTTGAGATGATTGAGGGCGAACTAGAGTGAACTAGAGGTGGTAGGAGACACCTCTCATAAGGTAGGTCAGCCCCACCTCTTTTTGTGACACATATACAATAAGAGGTGAGCTCCATCATGGATAAATGTGCTCATCTAAGGAGAAATTCACCCCCTCATGGATTTGATTGGAATCGACTTGATTTGATTTTGATTTGGTCTCCAATTAGCCCTGACATCATTCTTAGTTAACTTGGAACATGTCTAGGACAAGTTCCCACTGATTTAGGGATGTATTTTTTCTCTATATTTTTTAATTATTTATTCACTTTTTTCCCTTTTCGGAGAGAATTTCACTTAAGTGATAAATAATCACTTAAAACTTAGTAAAAGTGGGTTTTGGGGTAAAGTGGGTGCTTTGAGTTTGAAAACAAGCACCCCCATGGCAAATTTGCCTCCCTAGCCACACTTTTATGACACTTCGAAATTTCTCAATTAAACTATTAAAAAATAGCCTAACTTTACGGGAAAAAATATTTTTCTCGAAAATTAAAAAAACCTATGGAGGACCTAGTGCAATGTTCATATGACTAAAAAAAATGATTAGCATGGTAATATACAAAGACACATAGACTTTAATAACTTCCTAAGGCCTAACCACCAAGGCGAATACTCCAGCTTTGGAGGTTTGACTGAAAAACTCAAAAATTATGTCGTTGACAAGCAACATATAGATAACAAGGAAAAACACTCTAGAGGACCGCATTGATAGCTAAGTCTAATTGGGCAAGCATTTTACAAAAAGTCATCATGCTACGTCAACTTATTATAATTTCCTTGCAAGGTATGAAGATGGAAAAATTTAAAAAGGGACCAAAATGGGCCCGAAAGGTCTTCTGAACTTTTGAGCATCGACAATGAACAAAGGACTTATTCATAACTTTGGAAGCTCACTAGAAATCTACCTAAGAGCAACTTACTGGATAACAGGTCTCAAACCTAGTGATTGTTCGAAAGAAGGACGGTGAGATAGGGATTTGTGTTGACTTCAAGAATTTAAATCAGGCCTTGTTAA
The DNA here is from genome assembly GCA_001517045.1 of Pseudotsuga menziesii. Taxonomy (NCBI): domain Eukaryota; kingdom Viridiplantae; phylum Streptophyta; class Pinopsida; order Pinales; family Pinaceae; genus Pseudotsuga; species Pseudotsuga menziesii. The sequence goes on along the minus strand of LPNX010566395.1, from coordinate 405,949 downwards.
ACAAAAATTATTCTCTTCCCAAAATGGAAAACTCATTACAAACTGTTATGAGGGCTAGAATGTTGTCTATGTTGGATAGATTTTTAGGATATAATCGAGTTCTGGTTAAAAGGGAAGATCGGAGCAAGACATCACATGTGTGGTCCAAAGCTCAATCAAAGGGGACGTCTAGCCTCAAGGAATGTTCTACAAGTATCAAACCACCTAAAAACATGGAAGCGCTCTCCTCAAACATGTGCCAAGTGGTTGTGAAGACCAAATGCAAGGTCAAGCACTAGAGTGCTATCCTCAAAACAATCAACAAACTCGTCCCAAGGCTCACACACATGGGACGACTCTCTCAAAACAACTCCAACGATCCAAGAATCATCTCCTATTGGTCCAAATGTGATGGAGTAAGGTCCAAATGTGATGTAGAAAGGTCAAAACTTGCTCAATCATCTCCCACGCTCCAATAGGAGGGTCTCCATCATGAAGAAGGGGGAACTACGTCATCCAAATGCTAGGAAATGTCAAGTGTATGTATATCCAAGTGTAGCGCTCCACATAATCCACCTAGTAGCCATCACAATATACCATATCAAGTTGTCATAGCATCTGTAGATAAGTAAATGTTCTAGTGCATAAAGGTTAAACAGATATCTAACTTAGGAAATGTTCTCAAATATGACAATAATACATGACATTAAGTTACAATTACAACTTTTTAACGACTCAATGACTTAATTAACCTTTACTCATCCCGTCTAATATTTGTGTCTCTTTTAAAGTCCTTATTACATGTGAAAGCCCTAAGTTAAGCTGCATTGCCTAGATTCCTAAAGTAAGCCACAGATCTCAACTCAGGAATAAATGTCTGTGATATGATCACAAACTACATCTGATCAACATATTACCCCTTGCTGAAAAAGTGGTAACAGTGTCCATTATAGCTAATTGGCAATATTGAACAAAAGCATACCTCTAACCTTGGCAATACTTCTGTTTGACTAAACCATCAGATCACAAGCCCAACTTTGGCATTGTTTTATTTGGTAAACTAGGAGGACACATACTATAGTTTGTAGTTGAGATCACATAATTATCTTCCTGACTACTTTAGATACGCTATAGTTTGAGACATGCAACTTCATAGTGGCTTGGTAGTCTTTAAGGCTTGAAGAAGGTATCCCCTGTCTTAGGTGATTTTTAGCTGATTGAATCCTTCGATAGGTTCCAGGGAACATTATAGTGTTTTATTAGGATAGAAAACTTGATCAACAACTTTGTGGCACTTAGCTATATCAAAAGTTATACTCCACTTTGCTTTATGCTTTGCTTAGAGCTCCTGTACGTAGCTTGGGAGCACTTCATGAATTCCCTTGATGTGTTATACATCCTGCATTTCCCATTTAATGTTCTCTTACTAGTATAACTTCAATGTTCTTTTTGCCCACATTTTACAAATATTTTATGCATCAAACTCTCTTTCAGGTGCTCCATTGAAAATTATGCCAAAGATGCAGTGATATTAAGAATTGCATTTATCAAGTAATAAACTTGCACAGTGAGCTTTTAGCCAAATGCTGATTCTGTTGTTTAGGTAAAAAAATGAGGATATCATCAAAGTGCTTTTATAACATTCCGAAAGAAGCATGGTCCATATTCCAATATTTCCATGCATCCTATTTTTAAGGCAAGAATAAAAATAATATTTGCTCAGTGAAAGATGAATGTTAATTTTCCATCAAAATATAAAAAATGGTCAAAATATTCCATACATGCTCTTTTTCTTTGCCAAAAATTGGAACTAGGAAGTCTTTTAGACATATGAAATTTCACATGACAAGTTTTATAGAATGATGGGGAAGGGATTATCATGGTTCACCTTGTTTTGTCAAATAAGGGGCACTTCCCTACTATTCCACCATTAGCATACTTAACCTTTTGGATTTAAAAATATGTTATCCAAAAACCTGGTGAGATGTCCTCATGATGTGTCATCAGATAATGTACGTTACGAATATGTTATCCAATAACTTGAACTGATGTCTTCTTGATGGACACATCTGATGTCATCACATGCATGCCACATGGGCAATATGTGTTCCCATCTTTTTCCTATGGATGTAAACATATGTATTAGTGTGTAGTTCGACAAGAATTTTTGTTTTGTTTTTGGTAATGGCTTCTTTTTTCATTAGGTCAGTATTTCTTGCTTTGGTTACTAAAGGCACTTGTTCTAATTGCCTTAAATTTTTATGGTGATCTTATCCCATTCTGATAGCATTCCTTGTTTAGGCTGTTCAAGAACTTCTAGCAGCCAAGGAACGGCTAAAGATGGAAACAAAAAATCAGGATAGCAATACACAGGTTGATGAAAGTTCTAACAAATCAAAGGATTTTGAACAAATTGATCCTGTTCAAGTAAGTTTGTAGGCTTCTCTCTCTTGATTCATCTATGCAGGTCAAGAATATCAATATTATAAATATATAACAATAATAGCCATTATATAGTGGCTTGTGTTTTTTATGCCTGAAAGTCATAGTATCTATCCTTTGGTTTGAAAGGAATGGGCATGCAATTAAATTTGTTAAGAGTTGTTATAACCATAAGTTCTGTAACAACCTTACTAGTGCAAGTATTATAATTCATATAGATGAAGTCCTTGCAAGATTTCCTGGAGTGAGAATGTTTAAAGTGAGTTATCCATCATGAAATTCTTCTCTTTGTCTTTGTAAACAATTGAACCGATATAGACCAGCTAATAAGAAGAAATCATAGACCAGTGTAGGTATATGTTTTTCAGGTTTGAAGGCTTTGAAACACTTACAGAGAAGAGAGAAATGCCTGGAAAAGTTTCCAAAGAATGCTTCTTAACTTTGCTAATTAATAGGAAAGAATAATAATATTTGTTTACTTGTTTAGTTCTTTTATTTTCTTATGCGTAGAGATTAAGAAATTATATGTTTTATTTGCTTGTATGCACATTTTTCTAATCTCTTGTGTAAGTGATAACGGGTATAACATTTTGTTCAAAGTTTAGTTCAAGCTGTGTAGGTAGATCTTGCTCGAAGTGGTGGTGGATCTTGCTGGACTCTCCCATGTCTTTGTGTTCTTTTTTGGAAGATCTGAATCCCTCCGCTCTCCACTTGAAGACTCCATTGCCCAAGTTTCCAAGCTTTCGGGGCATTCTTTCTCACATTTTCTATCACATAAATTTTAAAATTTTCGGTTACTATTTTTTCTTGCATTATTAAATCTTATTCATAATTTAAAGAATATCACACTAATCTGATTTTTATATGCACTTAACAGTTCATATCTGATTTGAAAAGGTTATATTTTATAAATCTGACCTAAGAAAGTATTTGTCAAAAGTTGCAAAAATTTATCTTTGAAAGTACCTAAGTTTATGTTAAATTTTTTTATATTTTAATTGGTTAATCCATCATTTTTAGCATAACTTTGTTGGCTGTTTAGCAGCAATTGTTGATCGAGTAGAAAGGCACCCTGGCCAAATTTTGAAGATCTAAGCCATCTGAAGACCCGTCTTCTTATTTTTTCTTCTGTGGCCATTTTTCTGAGGCCTTGAAACTTGTAAATTTGTGTTTCCTATCCTACAAAGGAACACAAACATTCTTCATTGTATTCATTGTAAAAAAGAGAAGCAAGTGGGTAACCAAGTACCCACACCCCATCCCCCCAATGGGGATTCGCATATTTTTATTTTATTTTATTTTTACTTTCTTGCTTTAAAATTAACAAATCCAACTTTGTTCTCGTATACGAGAGTATTGGTCTTGAGATTTTAATCAATTCATATTAAGGTTTAAAACTCTTAAAATAAACAAGGCTTCAATTCCCGTATGCTCTTGTGAACACTGCATGTAATATCCCAAACTGATATTTTCCGGTTTATGGGTATACTGTAGATGGCTAATAGATTTACTCCTTAATCAAATAGGAAAACAAACCCCGAACTTTGCATGCATGCAATTGCATGCAAATATGTGCCCTAGAAAAATACGAAGATGCTATAAAATAGGAGAAATCAATGCATGTACATACCAGTATATAGATCAAATAAATAAGCTGCTGCTGGGAACCCAGATGATGTGCTTAGTTTGTCTCTGATCACGGTGACACGGTGTGACGGTGAAACCCTCTGGCTGGATGAATAATCAACCTCCCGAAATAACTGCTGAATGTAACTTGATGATGAACTAGTGCTGAACCTGTATGGTCCAACCTGATAGTGAACTAGGGAAGATAGATTTCATTGCCGATATACACCAGTTAGCTGAGCATGCGCTCAACCCCAACTTAGCTCGCCGAGCTCTCCAATTCGACTCCACAAATCAATTATCGCATAAGTGACTTCTCCCTTCACTTTATCTTTCTTTTATAACTTTCAACTGCGAAAACCCCAACTTTTGACCTAATTAGGTCTCTTTATCTTCTAATTTGCAGTTGACTTTCATGCATGCGCAAACCCTAACTTTTGACCTAATTAGGTCACTTTATCTTCTAATTTGCAGTTGACTTGCATGCATGCGCATGGCGACTTAATCAAGTGCATGCATCATTAAATAATGCTCGGATGTCATGCATGGAGGTGGCCTTTGGCTCTAGTGGCCCTCTTCGACCCAATGATGATATAATATTGATGCCCTAGATCTTCTATATATGGCATCAGTCTTCCGCTGATTCCTTGACTGTCAGTACCCGCTCGAACCTATAGGAATCACATAGGTTAGCGGGTTGGTCCTCAAATGCCTAAGCAGAAGAGGACATTACAGTCCTCCCCGCTCGAATTTGCTTGTCCTCAAGCAACTGTAAAGCTGGGTGCTGTAATACCTGTTCTGCCTCCCAAGTAGCCTCCTCTATAGGCAGATCTTTCCACTGAACCAAGTAATCTCTGATGATTCTGTTCCTCAGTTTCCGCTCTCGCACCTCTAGGATGCGCTCCGGAATCAGAACCAATCGCCCCTCGTCATCAAGGGGAGGCAGCTCGAAAGATGTAACAATCTGTTGACCAACCACCTTCTTGAGATTGGAGACATGAAATACGTTGTGAATCTTGCTCTCTGGGGGTAGTTCTAGCTCATATGCTACCTCTCCGACCTTTCGAATTATCTTGTATGGACCATAGAAACGAGGTTGGAGTTTTTCTGCTCCTTTCTTTTTAAGAGATGACTGTCGGTAAGGCTAGAGGCGTAAATAAACGAAGACTCCCACCTCAAAACTGCGCTCAACTCTGTGCCTGTCTGCATATATCTTCTAGTTGATTCTGAGCAGCATGTATGTTCTCCTTGAGTATCTTGAGGATATCTTGACCCTCCTGAATCCACTCCTTGGCCTTGGGGGCCTTGGTATCGCCATATATCCGGTCTGCAAAAGTGGAAGCATCATACCCATACAGGGCTCGAAAAGGGGTCATCCTAATGGTCATATGGTAGGTGGTGTTGTAACAATGTTCACCCAAGTGTAACCATTTGATCCATGTCCTCTGCTGACCTGATACGTAATTTCTCAAGTATACCCTCAATCCATTTATTAACAATCTCTGTCTGCTCGTCACTCTGCGGATGATAACTTGTGCTCATGGCTAACTCGGTCCCCACTAACTGGAAAAGCTCTTGCAAAAAGGCTCCTGTGAATTTGCTGTCCTTGTCACTGACAATGGTCTTGGGTAACCCATGGAGTCTAAATAACTCTTTGAAAAATAGTTCTGCTACCTGTGCTGCTGAATAATCTGATGATATGGCAAAGAAGTGAGCAAACTTAGTCAATCTGTCCACTACTACGTACAAGTAGTCTCTACCTTGGACCTTGGTTAACCCAGTAATGAAGTCCATAGAAATGCTCTCCCATTTCTGCTCAGGAATAGGTAAGGGATGTAGTAAACCAGCCGGGTGGATGTGCTCTATTTTGTTTTGTTGGCAGAAGCTGCACTCCCTCACATGTTGTATCACATCTTTCTTGAGGCCCTTCCATGAGAACCTTTCTCTAATTTGTCTGTAGGTTTTGAGAAATCCCTGATACCCTGCTAATGGTGAATCGTGCGATGCCTATAAGATTTTCTTCTTGAGGGGAGACTCTGGAACCAAGAAGATTCTGTTTTTGTAGTATATGATATCATCAATGACCCTGTACCTATCATCCTGAATCTGTCCATCCAATAGCTCGCAAGCAAACTTATTTTTGGAGTACTCAACCAAAAGATGAGACCTCCAATCTGATGAGATGCTCATAAGGGATAAAGTAGCTGGTCGTCTAGAAAGTGCATCGGCCACTACATTGCTCTTCCCCTTTATGTACTCAATCTCGAAGTCATAAGCCTGAATTTTACTTACCCATTTCTGTTGTCTCTCGTTTAGCTCTTTTTGCTCTAGGAAGTATTTCAGGCTATTGTGATCTGTCTTAACCTTGAACCTGGCACCTACTAAGTACTGCCTGAACTTGGTTAGCGCATGGAGGATAGCTAACATCTCTTTGTCATATATCGAATAGTGGCGCTCATAGTCTTTGAGCTTCCTGCTCTCAAATGCAATGAGGTTGTTGTTCTGCATCAAAACTGCCCCAATTCCCTCTCCTGAAGCATCACATTCTAACACAAAGGATTGAGAAAAGTCTGGTAAAGCTAATACTGGGCATGAACTCATTACCTCCTTCATTTTCTCGAATGTTTGTTGTGCTGCCTTCGACCAACTAAATGCTCCCTTCTTGGTAAGATCTATGAGGGGTGCGGTCATCTGTGAGAATCCGCCGACATACCTCCTGTAGTAGGTGCAAAGGCCCGAAAAGCCCCTCAGTTTTGTCACATTTTTAGGTGTAGGCCAATCCAAAATTGCCCGAATCTTCTCTAAGTGCACCTGGACCCCATTGGCCCCTATCACATGTCCTAAGTACAACATCTCCTGCATGCCGAACTCACACTTTGACATTTTGGCATATAGTGACTGCTCCTGTAGAATACCAAGTACTTCGTCAAGATGTCTCAAATGTTCTTCCCAAGTCCGATTGTATATCAATATGTCGTCAAAGAATACCAGAATATATTTACGCAACTGTGTCCTGAAGATATGGTTCATGCATGATTGGAAAGTAGCTAGTGCATTGGTGAGCCCAAATGGCATCACTAACTCATAATGTCCGTAGTGGCAACAGAAAGCGGTCTTTGGAACATCCTGTTCCCTGACTTGAATCTGATGGTACCCTGAGCGGAGATCAATTTTGGAAAAGTACTTTGCCCCCTGTAGTTCGTCCATTAACTCATCAATCCTAGGGATGGGATACCTGTTCTTTATGGTCTTCTTATTGAGTGCCCTGTAATCAATGCACATGCGTAAGGTTCCATCCTTTTTCTTCACTAGTACTACTGAAGATGCAAAGGGACTGGAGCTAGGTTTGATGTATCCCAGCTTGAGTAGTTCCTTGATTGTACTCTCGATCTCATCTTTATACCTCTTGGGATGTCTGTAAGGAATGGTGATAACTGCTTGGGTGCCCTCCTATAACTCAATAATGTGCTCAAATCCCCTATCTGGAGGTCGACCTGCTAGAAGGTCTTCGAATACTACCTTGTGCTTCTGTAGTAAGGCCTCTATATCTGCTGGATGTTGTGTGGCCTCATCTGGTCGTTTCCTGAAGGTAACCATACACTCTACAACCCACTCAATATCTCCCTGCCGGAGTACTGCCTCCATCTTGTGTGATGTCACTGCTGTGGGAGGATAGGTATTCATCCCTTTCAATACCACCTTCTGTCCTTCTGCTCTTGTAAATTCCATCTCCATGGTCTGGTAATTTGTGGAATACTTCCTTATGGAATACAGCCACTGAACACCTAGTACCACATTCATGTTAGGTACATCTACCACATAGAATGTCTCTATCACTGTATAATTCCCAAGCGTTACCTTTAATTTAGGAATCCTTTGACTACACTCCATGGTGTGACCTGCTGCTGCTACCGAAAACCCATCAAAGTTCTCAGTCTGAATGTCTCTCTTTTTAACCCATGCAGCATCAATAAAATTGTGGGATGCCCCACCATCTATCAGTACTATCACTTTGTGGCCCTGTACGGTACTTCTGATTCGAAGAGTGTGGAATCTAGGAACCCCTGTCATGGTAGCAATGGTACCTCCAGGCCTGTCCCTTAGCAACTGTCTCTGTTGTCTCTCCCTGCTCCTGATCCTGGTAATTCTCATCCTCCTCACTGTCGGAATAAGCCTCTATGTAGTAGGCCTTTCCTTTTCCTGAACATCTGTGACCTGGTATCCATGGTTCTTGGCAAGTGAAACATAACTTTTTTCTTCTAAGGTCTTGTCGGTATCATTGTCCATCCATTCTTTCTTGGGCCATGGTTTCCTTTCTTTATCTTTAATAGGAACATTGGTCCTGGGAGGAAACCTATTTTTGGGCACTGCATCCTGCAAGTCTCTAGTCCATCTGATGGCATCTGCTAGGGTGGTGGGCCTATAAGACTTGACCCATCCCTGTAAGGGTTCAGTGAGAGCCTCAGTGAACAACATAATCAACCTGCTCTCTGATATATCTGTGACCATCACTGCTATCCTCTGAAACTCAGAAATAAAAGCATCTGCACTCCCTGTCTGCTTGAGCTGTGCGAGCTCCCTAAAGTGTACCTCTGGATCCTTTCAATCAAACTGCTCAATGAGCCTCTGTGTAAAATATGTGTATGAGGTGATGGTGTTGTGACCCAGTGTCACTAACCCGTGGTACCACCACTCATGTGCTTCTCCGACCAAATGCAAAGTAGCCAATTTAATAGCATCTGTCTCAATCATGGGGTTGAGCTGGAAGTATGTATCCAACTTTTGCACCCAATTCCTAGTTGGGCCACCCTGGGTGCCCTGAAAGGTAGGGATAGTCAGTTTCCCTACGGTGCGCTGTAACTCATAGTTCTGGGTGAATGCCCTATTGTAAGCTTTGGGTTTGTTCTTACTTTTAAAGTGGCAGAAGTCAGTGAAGGTCATGGCTGAATGGAAGTCCTCTCCTAAAGCCCTATATTCTCTCAGATAGGCACTCATGGGTTCTTTTGGTTTTGCTTGTGCTAGAGGCACTGCAGCTGGACTATCTAAGAATTGAGGCATGGTAGGTTGGAAAGGCTTGTATATATGGGGATGGCTCTGCATGTTGGTATGTAAATACTCCCTACTACTGCTGGTGGATACCTTATCACTGTTGGGAAATAACGGACTGTGTGGGGTGGGCCCATTCTTCTCAGCCATTTGCCTAAAGGTGCTCATCATTTCTTTTTGCCCAGTGGTGAGTTCTTTTATGGCTGATACGAGACTATTAAAAGCTATTTTATCATCATCGGCCATTGTTTCTTTGCCTTTTTCAAACTGATACTCTCTGTTCCCTAAATCTATGTCCTCTAACTCCTCTTCTCTATATCTATACCTCTGTCTCCTGTGAGTAATGTTGTTATGGGTCTCCTGGATTCATTTATAATTTGTGCATGCCCACAGCTGGAAAGGAAAATGGCTCTGACACCACTGTAATATCCCAAACTGATATTTTCCGATTTATGGTTATACTGTAGATGGCTAATAGATTTACTCCTTAATCAAATAGGAAAACAAACCCTGAACTTTGCATGCATGCAGTTGCATGCAAATATGTGCCCTAGGAAAATACGGAGATGCTATAAAATAGGAGAAATCAATGCATGTACATACCAGTATATAGATCAAATAAATAAGCTGCTGCTGGGAGCTTGGATGATGTGCTTACTTTGTCTCTGATCACAGTGACACGGTGTTACGGTGAAACCCTCTGGCTGGATGAATAATCAACCTCCCGGAATAACTGTTGAATGTAACTTGATGATGAACTAGTGCTGAACCTGTATGATCCAACCTGATGTTGAACTAGGGCAGATAGATTTCACTGCCGAAATACACCAGTTAGCTGAGCATGCCCTCAATCCCATCTTAGCTCGCCTAGCTCTCCAATTCGACTCCACAAATCAATTATCACATAAGTCGTGGTTCCACCCGTTAGTTGCTTGCCCCTCTACCATCCATCCCGGATCCACCTCACACAGGAAACTACAAGGCGGGTGATAACAACCTTCATGGATGACTATTCAAGGAAGACCTGGATCTATTTCCTAAAGGCCAAGTCAGAGGTCTTTGATAGCTTTCGGGAGTTCAAGACTCTCATTGAGAACCAGACAGGAAGGAACATCTATGCTTTGAGAATGGATAATGGGGGAGAATACACCTCTAGTGAGTTCTTGGAATATTTTTTGACATAGGGGATCAAGGAGCACACTGTGCCTCATACCCTGCAGTAGAGTGGAGTGACAGAGAGAGAACAGGACTATCGTAGGAGCAGCGAAGGCCATGCTATTTGATTAGGGATTACCACTATTCCTTTGGGTCGAGGCATACAGGACTCCAATATAGATTCAAAACAGGTGTCCCCACACAACTTTGATGAGAAAGACACCTGAGAAGGTCTTCACAGGAACCCGACCATATGTGAGTCACATTCGGATATTTGGGAGTGTCTGCGATTGTCATGTTCATGATGACACTAGGAAGAAGCTAGACCCTTCTGTAGAGAAGGGATTACTTGTTGGATATATCGTGACTTTGAAGGCATACAGAGTATACATTCCTTCTCGCAAGAGGATCATTGTGAGCAAGGATGTCCAGTTTGATGAGGACAGGGCCTTGCAGAGATCTATGGAGTTACCAGCAGAGCAGCTGCCAACACAGGACTTGGGGATCAAGATGGAGGAGCCATAGGTACAGGTACAGGTACAGACACAAGGCACATGTTTTGGTAGTCAGAGGGACTTAGGTGGATAGGATCCTTCAATCATTGACTTGGAGGATGAGCTACAGTAGGAGACGGATATCCAGCAGCCTCAACAGGTAGACACTAGGCCAAGGCCTAAGTGGTTTAGGTCCATAGTTCAGGATTCCAGGCAGGTGGATCCTCCATAGAGCTCCATGAGACGGAGCAAACCACCAGAGAGACTTAGCTATATGGCACTGATGATAGAGTTGATTAACTCTGAACTTTCTAGCTTTGAGGAGGGTGCACAACATGATGTGTGGCAAGAGGCCATGGTTGAGGAGTATGACTCAATGATGAAGAATCAGGTATGGGAGGTTGTGTCGAGGCCTCAAGGTAAAAAGTTGGTGGGATCCAGATGGATCTAAAAAGTAAAGCATGCAACAAACATAAGCATGGAGAAGTACCAGGAACGCTTCATGGCAAAGGGGTTTTGACAGAAGGAGGGTATTGACTATGAGTAGATCTTCGCCCCTGTTGCTAGGTATTCTTTCGTTCAGACCATTATCTCTTAAGCATCAGAGATGGGTTGGTGAGTCCATTACATGGACGTCAAGACTGCTTTCCTCAACAGAGTGATAAAGGAAGAGATATATATTGAGCAACCAAAGGGGTTTGATGTGGAGAACAAGGAGACGCATGTATGTAGGTTGCACAGAGCTCTTTATGGGCTCAAGCAGGCACCTCGAGGATAGACAACTATCTACAAGAGACGGGATTTCAACAGAGTGAGGCTGACTACAACCTGTATTGGTCTTATATGTAGACGATCTCTTTCTTACAGGAGATGAGAGGCTAATTGGCGACTACAAGTCCAACCTTGCAGTTGAGTTTGAGATGAAAAATCTTGGGTTGATGCATTACTTTCTAGGCTTGGAGGTTTGGCAAGGAGATTTATGCTTCTTCATTGGACAGGGGAAGTATGTGTTATCACCAACTTATAGTTGACTGTGCAAGATGGATCCAGGATGGTTGGTGGAGGAACAAGCAACTAAGGAGGTGGAACCCAAACTTCCTAGACTCCCAAAGAAATGGTTGTCACGCCAATCAAGGTAGTCTTCGCTTTATGTTGTCTGAGTCCAAGACAACAATGGGAGAGACCCAGATCTGCTCCTGATAGGATAGATCAAACCTAGACACCAGATCAGATCAAAACAAACTTTGAGGTACGTAAGGTGTTTAGAAACTCTAGATCTACGGTAGGATTCAATAGATGGATCAGGACTTTAGCAATATATTGGCTGATCCAAAGCAGTAATCGTATGACCTTTGGGGGAAATGGTTAGATCTAGGGTTTTGGTACTAGCAATTGAAGAAGATGATCTCTACCTTGGGAAGCGTAATCGAGGCAGGATGGGCAGGAAAATAGTTGGGGACTATCTAGTACCTGGCTGACAGACTCAATGAAAAAGGTGAACAGGTGAGATTGTCTGAGTCATCAAGGAACAACCAATTTCAAGGGGAAGAGGTCAATTATGGGCTAGCGCTAAGGATGGGAGATCAGTGCCTTTCATGCATTGGGAAATGGAGTTAGTATACACCCAGCGTTGAGGTGAACCCACCTGGGGTAGACCCTGATTTGCAGACCCAGATAAGTGTTTTGGTCCGGATGGCTCAGTTAAGGCAGGAAGTCAGTCAAGGAAGGCTAGTGCTAGGGTTGGATGAGACAGATCTATTGATTTGAGGCCACCAGCAGACAACCAACTCAGCATTGAAGAGGAAATGGGATCAGGAGGGCCTGATCTACACACTCGGTTTAGAGAAATTTTGGAAAAAGTTAGATCTCAGAAAAATCAAAGTTGAAGAATGAGGCTGAGAGGATGAAAAACTGATTTTTTCAGATCTAGGGCCAGCAGGCTGGATCTAGCTCAACGTTAGGGGTGTCCTGGAGTGCTAAGGACTTGAGCTATCAGCCTAGCCTGTCAGATTTCGGAAACAGTAAACTCCGGAAAGGTCCAGTTTTTTAGTGATGGCGCTAAGCAGTTTTCAGTCTAAAATTCAGATCTAGGTCATACTGGCATGAATCTGGACAGCGTTGGGGGTGATTTGGAATGTGTGAGACCCGATCTATCAGTCTATGAAGTCAGAAATCAGAAAAAATCAAGACCCTAGCAGGTCAAATTTTCAGTGGGGCGCTATGCAGTTTTTAGACAATATTTTAGATCTAGGTCAAACCAGCAGGAATTTGACCAGCGTTGCAGTAGATTCAGTGAGGGGGAGGCCCGATCTATGAAACCCAACAGTGGTTTGGCCAAAGATCGGACGGTTCCCAGATTTAGTACTTTTTAGGGTTTTTTCAGTATTTTAAGGATTTTCAGAAAAATGGAAGGAAAACAGGTACAATGGATTGAGATTTGCTAAAGAGAAGAGAATTACTTGTTAGATCGTACCTGGAAATGCTTGTAGAAGCCTTAACAACGATGATCCTTGCTATCTCGATCAATTCTGGAAGATCCACGTGATTTATATGACGGATGTAAAAGCCCCAAGGCACCAATGTGCCCCCTACCTTGCATGAGCAAACGCCAACAATATCAAATTTAAGACAAGATAAAGAAACCAAATGCCATAGGAAAGTAAAAAGAAGTAATCATAGATCACAATGACACTAATGAAAACCCCCTGATCGAAGACGAAGATAACCGAACGAGTTGAGGTCCCCCTGCAAAAACGCTCTAGCCAAAATGCCCTCCTGTAGACAAGACAATGATAGCAGAAAAAATATAGATCTCACATGAATTTCCACAATGCTAGGAAGCAGAAGACTATCCAATCACTATTTGAGAACATCAGATGCAAAGCAGATCCAGAAAATATCCACGGAAAAATCTTTCTATTATTCAGATCCAAGAGCCAAAGACCCTTTACAAATGAGAAGCTCTCTCCTTTAAATATAAATGAGAGAACCACAATCATAACTGAATCCTAACCACTTTCAAAACGAGTGGCTAAGATTAAAAGATTAAATATTCTAATCAATGGTTGAGATGAGCTCAACATACAATACATGGATCAATATAACCATAAAGTACCGAAGTGGACTATATCACCCATCAAGAGGGTACCCCACTCAACAAGAAATAAATGAAGCACATGGTGGGTCCATGGAGTGTTAACTAACTCCCTATGGGTGCCCCATGGCATAATAAAATAATATATCATTTTAATTCTTTGACTTTGTGCCTCGAGGAAATCGTGAGCCTCCCAAAAGCTTCAGAAAATAATATAAAATGCCCCAAAAAATAGGTGTGGGCCCAATCAAGTGTTGCAACTGCTGGAGAAGGTGCAGAGGACATCACTCTCATCATCATGACTCATCCCATGTCATTTCTTTGCCTCAGTAGCCCAAATCGATTTCTTCAATAGCCATTTAATCATTTATTAATCTGCCTTGGGAAATGTGAAACTGCCAAAACAGCCTCCTAGGGTGCCTGCGTTGTCAAACTGAGCCCACCAGGCTCTTTGGGATGGGGGTACTATGGTACAAACAAGTGACTGCACCCCCTATGTCCATACAACGCCCTAGCAGATCCAATTAAAAACATCTCACTGCTCAGACACATCATCCTGTGAAACAAAACTGCATCAGAAAGGTACGATGAGCCTGATCATTTCTGCAAGTGCCTGGAACTGAAAATAAACTGTCTCATTAGACTCAAAGAGTCCAAATCCATCTAGGGTGTATACTCATACCCTTTCCAGGTCTCTACCTGATCAACCATATCCAATAGACAATATAACCATCTGTAAATGATCAGATACCAATAATATAACTCAGACTATCATCCATCTGCTGCAAGTGTATTAAGGCTAAGACATGCTCTACAACTCATTTAAGCAACAATCACAACAAGTAGCAGTCATTTCATTGGCGGTGTATCAACGAAATACATATATAGGGCTTTATTTATTATTACTCAGACTATACTTTCAGGGCTATACTCCCTTCATAGTTGTAGTCAATTTGCTAGTGATGGGTGAAGGATGAAATTTACAAGCTAGGGAAAAGGATGACTTCTTACTTAACATCATGACACTTTGGATATGGAAAGGAAAAACTCACTAAAATCAATGTCGGACAAACAACAACACAAGGAATGGCAGTGCCTCACAAATGGTTGAGTTGTTTAGAGAGTGCTTATTCAACTTAGGCATCATGACTATATCAAGTTTGATCCAAGTTCATTAGGACCATCAATTTTATTTCCATGGCCTTTTTTGGCCTATATGACCCTTTTGGGACTTCACCAGTGCTTAAAAGCACAACTAATCATAGCTTTAATCCGAGACATATTTATATTTATATGGTCAACAATATTTGGATATAGCATATTTTTAACCATTGCTTTTTTGGACCTTTTCTTATACTCTTCAAGGAGTATTTTAGCATTTCATTGCTCTTGCCCTTTTTCACATATGTTAAGAAACACAGTTTTAGCATTTTCATTTTCCATGGGCGCATACAAACATTTCCAATATAAGTAGTACATGAGCTTTCAGTTTTATCCAACAACATCTCAAGTGACTAGGGGGAGTTCTGCATAGTGCCAAACATCGGGACAACCGACCATAATGATTTAGGCATATGATCCAACTCACCAAAGGCAAGTTCTGTCACCAACTCAGAGCCGAGACACAATATAGACAGGGAGGTTTGTCCAACAAAATTTCTAGCGGGGGGAAAAGGTCCTCCATGCCACAAGTCAAGTAGTAAGTCGAGTTAAAGCAAAAGTGGAAGGTAGTGGATGGGTAGAAATAGTGAAAGGCGAAGCCAACACTAGCAAGCCAAAACAATGGTGGGAATGACTCTATTCTCCCTAAGGAGGGTAAAACCAATGAGTATAGATCATGAACTTCAAAGTCAGAGTAAGGACACCAATACATAATACAAATACATCCAATTCCATATAATTATGACCGCCAGATCATGACACCACATGTTAATACATGTCACAAAAATTAGTATAAGAGTAATGATAACCATAACACTATAAAAAACTGAGTCATAATCATACATATAATCCATCTGAAACATCATCTGTACAATGAGAAAGCACTGATATACATCTGGGCATCAA
Source organism: Pseudotsuga menziesii (assembly GCA_001517045.1). NCBI lineage: Eukaryota > Viridiplantae > Streptophyta > Pinopsida > Pinales > Pinaceae > Pseudotsuga > Pseudotsuga menziesii. Next base: position 390,046 of record LPNX010566395.1, on the reverse strand, counting down.
TAACTGCTCTGTAATGACTAAATGGCTACATCGGTCCTCAGATCTGAGTGTCCTAAGACTCAGTCTTGACATGGGAGAGTACAATAGTCCACAAATATAATAATGATTCGGAAAAACTACTCATCTCAGCATCTCATATGTAAGAGATCTGGCTGAAAAAAGTACTGTGTCTGAAAAATAGAATATGATAGCCTGGCTACTATATATGTGATAACAGTATGCAGTAGAGCTCTTGAAGAGATTCAGGATGGTGGATTGCAAGCCTATGGTACCTCTAGTTTCCAACTGGAGGAAGATTGATGCATTAAGGTCAGACGAATTTGATCCTATCTTGTATGCTCAGCTTATCAGATCGCTTATGTATCTGGTCAACACACGACCAGACATTAGTTTTGCAGTCAACTCTTTGAGCCAGTTCATGGTTGACCCTCGAAGAGTGCATTGGATGGCTGCGAAGCACATACTTCACTACATCAGAGGTAAAATGGAGTATGGATTGGTTTATGAGCGCAAGGGGAGTGTATAGTTAGCAGGGTTCACATATGCTGACTGGGCAGGATGTGTAGAGGACTGGAAGAGTACTTCAGATTGTTGTTTCAGCATTGGATCAGGGGGTTTCTCTTGGTTCAACAGGAAGTAGAATTCAATTGCATTAAGCTCGACAGAGGCTGAGTACATGACAGCCAGTTTGGCTGCTTGTGAGGGTATGTGGCTGAGGAAGTTACTTTCAGGGTTGTTCGAGTGTGAGCTAGAGACTACAGTAGTTCGCCATGACAATCAGAGTGGCATCAGGCTATCTGAAAATCCAGTTTTCTATGACCGGAGCAAACACATAGACATCAAGTACCACTTCTTGAGATACTGAGTTTAGAGAGGAACCATACAGTTAGAGTACATATAGACAGATGAGCAGGTGGCAGACATTTTTACCAAGGCACTTTGCAAACACAGTTTTGTAAAGTTCAGAGACAAGTTGGGGTTGGTACTGAATCCCTTCCTCGTTGAGAGGGAGCGTTAGAAAGCAACAACAAGGAAGGTATTCTAGTATTGCATGTGTCCTTGCATGCTAGAGAGACATTAAACTGGAACCAAATCTATTAAAGTGATTTTCTTAAGTTTTGACTTAGGAAAATACTTTAATTATTCTAATTTGATTTTGGCTTAATGGAATCACTTTATTAAAGTGAAAAGTGAAATATTTAAGTGATGGCTAATCTAATCTTGGCCATTGATTCTCACCGAAGGATCTCATCCATAGATCCATAGTGAAAATTAGGGTTTTTGCTTAGCCATTTAGTTAAAAGGAGATTTGGTGGAGAGGACACGTACACAGGTACACAAGAGAGATACAGACATAGAGAAGTCATACGGAGGAGTTTCCAGGAAAAGACAGAGGAGCAGTTTCTTGACATGTTCACTAGGATGAACTTGTCAACATTTCCAACAAGTACCCACACTTCATACTTTTAACGGACCTCGTTGCCCCCAAAACAAGAAATACCTGAAAAAATGTGATGACGGTCTGTCAAAAGTATGTAGTGTGGGTACTCTTTGGATGCATAATTTAATTCTGCATCCAATGAGTGCTCCCGCTCGAAATTTGAGTAAAAACACAGGGAGATATGTTGAAAATATGAACAAAAAAATAGTTTTTTTTATGACAAATATGTCAACTCAACCATTATGGTTCACTTATTTTATGGAAATTCTATTGGTTCTTGAATTCCCACTCATGAAGAAATTATGATGGCTCGTTTTCTTATAAATCCCATTTTAGACCCCAAATTTCCTCTAAGGACACGTTGGACTTCTTTTGGATCATCAACATCTTTACCCCTCTAATAATTCCTTGTACAATTTAAAGGGTAACAAGACTATTTCCCGTATCTTTGTAATCTAGTTCTCTGTTTTGTCTCTGTGGCTGTTGATTGTTTAAAAGTTGTAATAGGATCTATGTTCTAATCTTCGAAGTTGCAAACTACTAAGCATAGTTTGTGAAGTTGGTGATTTTGGCTGATTTCAAACCTATTATGCCCTTGATCATGTTTGTTCAAAAATATTGTTATCTAATGTTGTGATATTTATCATGTGGTGTGGCTTTAATACCAAATGTTGTGCTCTAAAGTACTATTTGATATGTTCAAAATGTCAATTTTTAGTGGTAGAGGAAATTGGGGAAAAACATTTATTTATGTTAAAATGACTTTAAAAAAAATCTTGGTTAGTTGTAGTAGTTGGACACCAAATTTTTAACCGTTGATGTCAATGTTAGAATTGGTCTAAGACTTAAGTCACGTGTTCTATATGTTAGGGTACCGCATTAATTCTCAATATGATGTTGATTGGGTGTACTGGCCTATACTAAGTTTACTAACTAAGAAACTTTGGAAATCCATGATATTATCTAGAAATGGCAAATCAAGATCATGACTTGTTTCACCATATCAAACATCCCTTTTCTAATGTTGATTATGTGTTTACTTAGTAACTAGAAAGTAAATTTACAATTCAAAATTGATTTATAACTCTTCTTATTCTTTTTGCTGCTTTTCTCATGCATAGTAACTGTACTTTCCTAGCATGTAATGACAGATTAAAATATTTTAGCGATCATTTACAATGAGTAAAGTGTGTTGAAAGGCTTAGTGCTTCATTTTTGTTACTAGTGTGTAGTTTTCTATTTGTTTTAATTGGAAATAGATTGCATTGCGTTCTTGGATTCAGTATAAAATTGGACTTCATGATGATTCCCTCACTTTTCTCATTGTGCTTTAAGTTTATTCTCTTTTATTTCTTAGTAATCTTGATGGGGTAGAAGGATATTTACTAAAGTTTGCTACCAATGTTCTCATATTGAATAATGCAGATAGATATGCTATTGGGGAAGGCATATTCAGATTGGGGACACATAGGAGATGCTGTGGCAGTATATGATTCATTGATAGCTTCTCGTCCAAATGACTTTCGAGGATACTTAGCAAAGGTAATTCATTTCAATGGTCTTTTAATACTATTTATTGTGACAAGTTACAACAAATAGTGAAAGATATTATTTATGGATAAAGTTTGTTTTGCAAATTTACTATTGGAAATATTGTTTTCTCTTCTTAATTTCTTTTCTGCTGTGGTATTTCATTTCCCTTTCCAAACTCAATACTTGAGTTTTTTAAAGTAAATCTCAGATTATAGTGGTCAAATAAATATTAGACATAGGCATTAATAAAGTCACTTTAGACTTTAGGTTATGTTACCAGATGAACTAGCAGGGCTAGTCACCGATAAACATATGAAGGAGTAAGTGACCACTGTCACCTTAGTCACTTCTCCAAACTTCTTTGGAAGTCTAAACCTCCTAGGGGAGAGCCCTATGTAACTCTGCAAAGACACTAAAACACTGAAAGATTTTCTCTGGACGATGTTAATGACCAGTGCCTTATTGGAGTCAAATCAAGAATGAAGACGACATACCAATATGTATGGATATGAATCATATAAGTCTAGTTAGTATATCTACTTCAGCAGTGCATTCACTAGGACTCTACCAAATAACCAATCTGTACATATATCATGTAACAAGTGTACTACAAGCATGTAGTATCATTCAATTAGCCAAATGCATTTTCAATAAGCAGTTACAAGTCTGATAAAGAATGAACATCAGGCAGCCACAGTGGTAAGGTAAAAGCAATAATTTGTAAGTGCTTGTCCACTATAAAACAATGTAAAGTGTAAACTTTTACGCAACCACGCTTGTAATATTGGCAAGAGATCATCTCAAAGTACAGCAGTGAATTCAGAGATATCTCAATCATGAGGACAGCAGTAGTTACACCCGTTGATCCCTTATTCATGTATTAGATTCACACTCCATGTTAGGCAACAGTAACACCATAATCCCCAAATGTGCTTTCAAACAAGGTCTGAAAACAATAATTAAGTGATCATAAGCAGCAATACTGATCCATCCCCATGTCATGTCAGTCATGAAGGTAGCAATGACCATTGATTGTGTTTTCAAGTATCAGTCATAGACATTGTACAAGCAGCATGAATAAGGTTCAAAACAAGTTATATGTTATTACTAGGAGCTGCATAATAACATTTCAGAGTTCAAGTGATGATCATTCCAAACAATGTCAGTATGTACAGTCTGATATATGCATGCAAATAAGGTTAACATCAGTCCTTTATTCAATAGAAAACCATGCCAACGAATAGATAACCCTCATGTATTTTTATGTTTATATGTAGGACTGTCAAAACACTTACAATGCCAAAAACGACCTTGTTTGAGTGCACCTAAAGGGCTGTGACAGTCCTTTAAAAAGGATGTCCGGGGTTAGGTACAGACCAAAAGAGGGAGGGTGATCCCTTTTAGCAGCAGACCGGGAGGTAACAAGGCCCCAAAAGGCAGCCTTAAGGCCTTGCTACAGGCTGCAACGAAGGCTGTCCAAGACAGTGCTGTTTAAGGACAGACCTAAAGGTGAGGCTGTGGGTGGAGAGGAGCAGCCCTAGGGCTGTTGTAGCAAACTAGGGATAGGTTAGGGCTTAGGTTAGAGGTTGCTAGGGTTTGTTAGGGTAGATTTTAGAGTTTCAGGACTGTTTTTAGGTTTTTTAGGGCAGAATTTAAAGATTTTTGAATTTTTTATATTTTTAGGGCATTCTAAAATTTCCCCCTAGGGTTTATAGGGACAAATAGGGCAGGGAGAAATTGCAGGAGAGAGGGCCAAAATTTTAGGAAGGCCAAAAGATCGAAAAAAAATAATTTTTTGATTTTCTAGGGTTTTTAACATAAAATTGCAGACCTTTTAACCCTAATTCTATCATGAAAATGCAAATTAACACATGCAAATGCAAGAGATTTGAAGGAAAAGAGGATTGGAGAAGGTCTAGCAACCCCACAGGAGATGTCATGATGGATCTTGACCCTTGGAGGTCTCTTGGTGTGGCTAAGGTGGTTGAAGAAGCCTATGAATCCCCTTGCTTGATGAAGAAGCCCTGAAGAAGCCCTTGGACCCACATTTGATGGCTTAATGGTCCTTAAAGGTGATGTGGTCATTAATGGCTTGATGAAGATCTTGATGCCTGTGTAGCCCTTGTTGGGGTCATGGAACCCTTGGAGATGTGTAAGTTTTAAACCTGTGTAGAGAAGCAAAGCATATAGATTCTTTTAAACAAAATAGAGATCACAACACATCATTCACACATAAACACAAAGATTTACCCTGGAAACCCTTAACCAGGAAAACCAGAAAACTTTGGAGCCACACCTCCTATTTTCTCTTCATTACATTATGAAATCCTCACAATACAAAATATAGGTATTCCGCAACATCCAAATTGTTGATTTTTGTACCTAGTCAGATGTTCCCTAAGTGGCTTTATTTTGCCTAAGTCACTTAAGAGGGAAAAATGTGACCCTCACATTAAAGTCACTTAAATGTGATTTTATGACTATAGTCACCTTTTGATAAAGTGAGTAAGTGAGTGAATTTATTTATGGGAAATAAATAAATGAGAATTTCACTCTCACTGTGAAATTATAAAAAGGGGTGAGGGAGGCAAAAGTGAGTTGACTTTCATTTTTCAAGTGAAGGAGAAGAGAGAGCTCAAGGAGGTCGATTTTACTCAAGGAGGTCAAATTCCAGGTTAGGGTTTGAAGCTGAAGAATTCAGTGTTTCCTTGCACGGTTCCCAAGGTGTACGGCCACATTAATTGCCAGAGTATGGCTGCATTAATTGCCAGAGTACGGCTGCATTTATTGGCACGATTTTCCAGGAGGATGTACGGCTGATCTGCACGATTTTCGAGGTGTACGGTCTGCTGATCTGCATTAAATGCTGCACGGATCCCGAGGAGTACGGACTGTGTACGGCTGAGTTAATTTCGGCACAGATTTCGAGGTAAGTACGGCTGTAATTAATGCTGTACGGACAGATGTACGGACTGCAATAAATAGGCACGAATTTCGAGGAAATTGTACGGCTGATCTGCTGTACGGCCTGCTGTCTGATTTGGCACGAAATTCGAGGAGATGTATGGTTAGGGTTTGCTGTACATGTGCATTTATTTTCTGTCCTACATTTTACTGAAGAAATAATAAAAGCTCTCATCTCAAAACTGGTTTTCCCCGTGGGGGTTTTATCCAGGGCAAATTTGCCAAAAATTACTGTGTCAAATTTTATGGTGTGCATGTGTTTATTTACAGCCTGTTAGTTGTTTTCAGCGTGTTTAAATTGTTCAGAGAAATTTCATAAGTAACTTCAAGCCTATGCATAACTGGCTGAAGTGAAATTCAAGAAATTGTTCATTAAACCAGCAAGCTGTTAAACAAGGGTTTTCAACACAAATACCCTAATCCGTTAACCCGGATTAGAAAAAACCTCCAATCCCTTAACCAGGATTAAGTAACATATTTTTAGAGAAATTCTAAAAATAGCCACAAACAGCTATAAATAGCCATAAAATCTATAAATAGCCAAAAAATTTTGCTCGCTGCGCTCGCATCGGAAATGACCTAACGACCATTTTCGTCGAAGGTGCCTTTGGGATTGTCGAGTTGCAGCGCTGACATGCGCACCTCCCCTCCATACGCACATGCAAAGAATATAACATACACCCAACAAGATGGTCCTTAATAATTATGCATGAGAAGGTTTGGCACCCACAAAAATGGCGGCATGATGACCCTTGGACACTATATGATCATTGATGGTGCTTTTGGAAATGATTTGGGTCTTGGAATCCATACATTGGTGGTTTGTAAGCCCATGATTGTTGGAGCCTTTGATATGATTGAATCTTTGGTCATGATGCCCTCATCACTTGGCGATGGAGTCCTATGTGATGAGCTTGAAGTCCATGGAAAGTACCTTGTTTAAATATTATATGATATCTTTGAAAAAGTCCTTGAAACCTTTGCATGTGGTGCCTTGGGTCTTGAACCCACACACTTGGCAGCTTGTTGTTCCAATAAGGTCTTGGGCCATAGGCATTTCTGTTCCTATCATGCTCCCTAGTTCTTGCTATGTCCTTTGTGATCAGTGTGAGGCTTTTCATCATTTCAAACATTGCCTCAACAGTGGGTTTCTCCTCAATCACAGGTTCTTTAGCCTTCCTGGGTTTTGGATCGCTACGGGAAGAAGATGGAGCATAAACATCTAAGAAATTCTTCTTTCCCATAGTAGCTATGTTAGCTTCAGCTTTCTTGGCCCAGGTTTGAGTGGTTTTGAGGTCATTAGGATTCTTTTCCTTAAGATTTAGACCAAACCATCCATCAAAAGCATTTAAATAAAGTATTAGGATAGCCTGAGCAGTCGGTCTTAGATCTTGGGGAACATTTGAGACAAGTTTGTCAAATCTTACATTGAACTCGTGGATAGTCTCATTTTCCTTCTTTTTAACCTCAAACAATTGATTTAATAAGAACCTATTGTTTGGCTTAACTGACCAATATTTTGTAAGTTTTCTGGTAAAGGTATCGTATTCACCTACCGATCTTGGAGGCAATCTATCAAACCAAGCTCGGGCATCCCCTTCTAATGATGCTTTGAGGAAACCATATAGACATCTTCAGCTTCAGCCCTATATGCATGCATGTAATTCCATACTGATTCAATATGCTCTTTAATTGGGACCACAGAGGATCCATTGAACCTTGGCAATTTATGAAAGTAATTCTTAGGCATATCATGAGGAGCATCTTGAATCAACGAGAAATCAAAAGGAGAAGGCCTAGCTCGGCTTCCAAAACACCTAGGTCCTGTGGGAGGATTGGTGTTGGCCATTGGAGAACTTTGGGAGAACTACTCGGAGTAGTGGAAGAGTTCAAACTATTGGTTGGAGAATTGGGTTGAATAAAAACGAGACTTGATAGAAAAACTTATGAAGGGTTATTTAAGATTTGCCGAGGTGAATTAATTACCCTCCAATAAAAGCTTGAAGATTGATCTTTAATATTTTTGTTATGATTATGAATGTACGTCAATGAACTTTCAGGATTACTTCGACTTCGAAGGTTATACTCGTGGGTAGGTCCTTCAGGGGAGTCGCGTTGTGGAGTCGCCAGGTGAACGTATTGTCATGTTCACCAAAATGTAATGTCGTAAGAGAGATAGAAACAATACAGTGATCGTGTTAAATTAAGTAATTGAAATGTGATCACTAGATTTAAAACCAGATGTGATATGAATGATTGTAAAGATAAACGCATTCACTAACACTGAAGATTCGTATAATGAACCAAGGTAAGCCTCTACCTCCCTGGCAACGATGCCAAAAATGTTATCACGAATCTTGTACTTTCCCTGTGAAATGATCCTATTTAGGACGACAGAGGAAAGGCAACTACAGTCGCGACCTATGATATCCAATACCTTCGAAATAACTCGGATGTCACACCAATCACGGATACCTGCACTTCAGACCCAGTGAAAACACAGAGCCCAGGGAGTGTCCCTATGACCAAGAAACCCTAAAACAAGGAAAATGAATAGATGAAAGAGGGAAACTTGGTGGAATCTCTTAGTGAAATGGTTAATTAGAGTTTAGTTCAATTCCAAAAGATTTCGAGTATCTAGGTGAAAAGCCCCAATTTTACCCTAGGGTTTTATGTAGAAAATTGGGATTTAGGGTAAAACGGTGAAATTTACTGAAATTGGACACTCAAAATGATTGTTGGATGAAGGATTAGGAAAATGAAAGCAAACCAACAATACCCAGTTTACGGTTTTGGAAATACCCACTCCTCCCAAGGAGAGTGTTTTTCCCTAAGTAGCAGGCTGTTATCACATATATAGTAGCCAGGCTACCATATTCTATTTTTCAGACACAGTACATTTTTCAGCCAGATCTCTTACATATGAGATGCTGAGATGAGCATTTCTGATGGATCATTTTTTTTATTAGTGGACTATTGTACTCTCCCATGCCAAGACTGAGTCTCAGGACACTCAGATTTGAGGACTGATATAGCCATTTATGTTATTTCAGAGCAGTAGTGGATGCCCAGTGACATATCAGTACTTTCTCATTGGATATATGGTGTTTCAGATGGATTATATTGCATGGATATGACTCAGTATTTTATATGGTGTTGTGGTTATTATTGCTCTTATATTGATTCTTGTGACATATATTGACTTGTGGTATCATGATCTGGCGGTCATATTTATATGGACTTGGTTGTATATTATACTATGCATTGATGTCAACTCTCTCCAGTAGATTTCATTCAGCCCTCAACAAGGTATCCTCCATAAAGTGGAATGCTTCACACAATAGGGAGAAAGCGGGGCAACTTGAGGGAATTTGTTTATGTAGAAACTGTACTATCCTTAAACAGTCTACCATATGCCACACATTCCTTATGCATGCTGTAAAGTAAGGCTACGTTATTACCCCAGTGAGATCCTCATTCATAGGATTCCACATAATTGAATTTCTTCATCATGGAGCTTAATAAGCTGTAGTATCAGAGCTTCACAAATCAAATTCATACACTTTATATCTTTACCTAGCAAGACAAGCAATCAGAAGGACAGCATCTGCACCTTTCAACCTTGAATTTGCTGCTGCTACGTCACTTTATGCCTGGACTGTGAGCTTCAGTCATGAGAAGTAACTGCTACACTCCTACAATAGAGATCATGAACTCAGCATTTTCTCTAGGAGCATTGGTGACTGCAGCACGCTTTAAATCTGGTCTTTATTAATTCTCTTAGAAAATTTGAAGTAATATATCAGCCATAGTAAGGTCTGTCCAAAGGGTACAAGACAAAATGATGATACTCCTGTAGATACAAATTCATATGCAGCAGAAAAATACTCTTAACATCACTTCCTTTCTCCTTGTTCCAGCTGAGCAGGGATGTAGCAGTATAAAGACAAATAAATATGTATCCCAGAGCTGTTAGGAATAACAATTTACTCCACTATGTAAGAAGACCCTCTCTATGATCATATAGTCAACACACTTTTAAGAACGTTGATGTTTCCCCTTTAATTTCTCACTGTCACGCCCTCTTCTGGGACTGTGTGGCACTTGTAAATTGCAGCAGAGAGGATAAATTTGAATCAATGGAACTCCTGTAGCAGATATATGGTGAATATGGGTTCCAAAATGCCTGTAGCATCCTGAAAGTGGCTCGACTCAGGGTCTTTCTGTAGCAGCAATAAGATTTAGTGTTTTTTCTGTAGCAGCAGCATGGAGTAACTCACCCAATGAACTTCTACAGCAGTAATGAGAGTGGGAATTCGACCCCAGTGAATATAGAATGCTGTTTAGATGAAAGAGAAGCTATTTAGCATCAAGATTAACCTCTTCTCAATCTCCTGCGTTTTTTTTTTCCTTCTTGACAATGAATGTGCCCTCAACAAACTCGGCGATGAATAGCAAATGAGAAATCTGGGATGATTCCTCCTCAAACAATTCTCCTCGGCAATTTTGTAGTCAATACGAAATTCTACCTCAGTAACCCGAATTGATCAACCAGCGAGTCAACAAAGAGATTTAGAGCAAAAGATTTCCACGCTGGTGTTTTTCGTTCCACAAAAATTTCCACGCTGCTGCAAAAATAAATTTCACTGCTCCAAAAATTTCCACGCTGACTTATGAGATCGCAGAGCTCTCCACCGAGCCTCAATTTCCTCAACGAAAATCAGAACTGCTATTTGCCAGAAATTTCCTCAGCTACGAGCTTCATCATGTTTCTGCTGCTTGATAAATTTTCCAAAAATTTCCCATCGCAGAAAAAAAAACACGACGCTTGCAATCCTAGGTTAAGAGCATATTATTCAATCAAAGAAAAATATAGGTGTATTTATATGAGAAGGAAAAGGAACCTTTCCTTATTTTAAGGAATATTTTTGTCATATTTTTATTTATAAACAATTCCTTGTTTTACTGAGTTAAATTTTTTTTTTTTATATTAAAAAACTTTCTATAAAGTCACCCATAAATCACCCTTTGTAATTTATTAATATATTTTTACATTAAAATTTTTTTTTCTATAAAGTCACCCATTAGAGTCACCTTAAGGAATTTTTTTTATTCTGTTGACTGGGCTGATTTCTTTGACTATTTTAAAGTCAATCAACTTAAGGGACTTTTTCACAACTTAAGGTTTTCTTCAAATAGAACCATATATTATCAACAACCTTTAGCTTCAATGTCCATCTCCTAGGTCTTCTGCATCAATAGTTGAGTCTTCAACATCTTTAGCAGAGTGGTGGCATCAATGACATCATGTCCATGTTGGCATCAATGACAATTTTATCAACAATCTCCCCCTTTGTCATTGATGACAACAACTCATGCTCCCCCTATGAGCATGCTCCCCTTTTGTCTACATCTCTCCCTTTGTCTTCATCTCTCCCCCTTTGGCATCAATGGCAAAGGGTGTCCACATACCTGTGCCTGGAATCTCTAAACACTGCTAACTGCTCCCCCTGTCAATATGCACGATCCTTGGACCTGTCTCTATGCCTGGAGTAACCATCCTTTCTCCTTTGAGTTCATTCTCCAGCCTCATGAACTCAAGGTGTGCTAAGGTCTTTGAGAGACCTTACACTTGGCTTGCCATATGGTAGCCATCCTCCCTGCTCTGATCAGCTTTTCCTAACCGCAACTGCTCGGTCTTCCTCATCCATACTTGCTTCTTGGCATCTATCCTTTGAGCATCTGTTCCTTCATAGTCCTTGCTGGTTTTCTTGGCTGAGCTATATGTTAGTCTTCTCATATCATTCCAACAGTTTTGTGCTTTGTGCCCAAATTTGTTACATGACCAGCACCTAACTGAGCTGTTGGAACTTCCAATACTTCTTTGATCCACTTCATTTCTCCATGCCTGAGCATATCCCTGACTGTAGGCATTTGTCTTTTGATCTTCAAATCTTCTTGCTGATTTCGCTCTTCTGGGGGCTTGTCTTCTGATTTTTGATCTATCTTTTTAGGTTCAGGTCTTGCCTTCTGATACTCACTCTCCAGCTTGAACCATAGGTCTTTTGCCAAAGTGAACTCTCCTACACTTTCCTTCACTGAACTGGGAAGTCCATCCATGAGGAACTTCAAGGCTGTAGTGTTGTCCTTCTTCGCTTCCTTCTGTGCAGCTGGTTTTCCTTCAAGTAATTCAACTTAAAGTCTTTCCATTTTCATTTATTGTTGGTTTAATAAATTTCATTTAAGGCATTTTCCTTCTGCTATCTCTTGTCTATAACTTGTAAATCTGGTTCATATTTGTCTAAACTGTAACTATTTTACTTGTTCATTTGTTTATACTGATAAATTTAGATCATCTGTACATTGCTTAGATATCTTGATTCATTACTGTTTATAACTGTATCATCTATTTGTTTATTCATCTCATTGTTAGATAACATTTAACCTATGAGATAATTAACCTAGATTGCATCTCATTAAAGGCTGCATTCTCTGACTCCACTCTTTAGGCACTGGTTGTATCTGAATAAAGGCTTGATTGTCATTTGAGAAATATTGCATTTGCATTGGCTTATTGTCATCCTTAGTAAATAGTAAAACCTAAGCCTTTCACCTAATAATAAAGATCCTTTTAACTCAACTGTTAATAAACTTAGGAATATAGTCTTCCATAGGGACTACCCCCCTTGGCTTCATTAGGATCTGGCCTAAACGAAGGAGTTGTGGACTGTGGTGACAGTGGTCCCCAACTCTCACTTGGCCCCAAGGACACACATAGCAGGTTGTTAACTTTTGTGTGCCCTAAAGTGTGTATTAGGCGGCAACACGTATGAACTAGCAGGCTAGTCCACGATAAGCAAATACAGGAGAGAGTGACCACTGTCATCTTAGCCACTCTTCAAAGACTTGTTTGGAGCAGTGTTTTAAAACTCGGCCCGAGCCGTCTTGGACTCGGTCGAGTCAGCCGAGTTGACCCCGAGCTAAGCCGAACCGGCCTTTAACTTGGGTCGGATCGCTGGTTCGGTACCGAACTGGCCAACTCGGCCGAGTTAAAGGTCAACTCGCCGAGTTGGAATTTTTTTTTAATTAAAATTTATTAATTAACTAACCTAAATCTAACCTAACCACTAACCTAATCCCTAACCTAACCTAATCCCTAGCTACCCTAACACTTTAACTCCCTAACTTACCTGCCCGCGGCTTCATTTGTGGACCGTGGTCTCTAATAATTGATGTCGACTATCCAGACTCCAGACTTTACCCGTGACTGTGGCTGAAGACCGTGGTCTTCGTCTGATAGTTGAAGACTGAAGTGTTGGGCCGTGAGTGTTAACCGTGAGTGTGGCTCAGTCCCTGCGTGGGTTTAACTTCAAACTTCAGTGCTTGCGTGGGTTTGTTTAGACTTTCATATATGTATTATGTATTTGCTACTTGCAGCCTTGCACATTGGCACAGTACCCTTCGTGCAATTTTGATATGTTCACCCTTATATGGTATATATATGATCATACTTTGGATGTTTTGTCTTTACAGCTTTGGAAAGATGGATTATAATCTTTAAAATATATTTTTTCTTCAAAATTTAAATATTTTATATGTTTTTTAGTAAACCGAGTCATTAAAATCAAATTGGCCGAGTCCAAGTCCGAGTTGACCCTCGGCTGATTCCAAGTCCGAGTCCGAGTTTTAAAACATTGGTTTGGAGAGTCTGAACCTCCTAGGGGAGAGCCCCAATTGCAATTCTGTAAGGACACTTAGACACCAAATTTTATCTTCTTTGTAAAGGGTTAGTGACCAATACTACCCAATTGCAATTTTGTAAGGACACTTAGACACCAAATTTTATCTTCTTTGTAAAGGGTTAGTGACCAATACCTTTATAGAGTCATTTTGAGGAATGAAAAAGACATACTATATAAACAAATATGAATTTTGGAAGTGCAGTCGGTATATCAATTTCAGTAGCACATTCAGTCTTGATAACTAAGTGACCAATTCCAACTTAAGATCATGCCTCTACCATTTGACAAGGTGTCATTCACTTAATAGTATACACAAGTATGGCAGCCAACATAACAATTATGAACAGTGACAAAATGTATTAGTACTCAGGTAGTTGTAAGATTGTCCATTCAAAGGAAAGAAAACAATATGTATTAGCAAGTTAAGCCTGAAATGTAGTGTAGGATGTGTTCTAGAATCTAGATAGTGTGCATCAAATGTATTATTTATCACTAATTTTAACTCTTAACCAACTGTGTGCAGGTGGAGCTTTGAGATAGCATTTAGGGACAGTCTGCAAATGAAATTGCAGACTGTATATTGTTTGGATAAGGCTGTGATAGCCTGTAACAACACTGAAGAAGGAGGGTAAAGGCTGTCACAAGTTGTCAGTCCTGTAGTGGACTGTTAGAGGCAGTCTTAGAGGCTGTTACATCCCTCAAAAAGGTTATCTTTGGCCTGTTTTAACCCTGGACAAACCTAAATAGGCAAGGCTGAGGCTTGGAAGAAGACTCCTAGGGTAGGCCGAAGTATAGAAGGAGCATGCTGAAGTTTTAGGGCAGCTTGGATTTCTGAAATTTTAAATATTTTTTGATTTTTTAAATTTTTTTCATTTGTTTAGGGTTTTTTAAAAACTTTTTCAGATTTAGGGTTTTTTAGGCTTGATAAGGTGACTTCCTAGGGTATGTAGGCCGGATTTTTAGGGAGGCAGGCTGAAATTTTAGGAAGGCCCAAAATTTGAAAAAAAACTAAATATTTTTTTAAATTTTTAGGGTTTTTAACATGAAATTGCAAACCTAAATTTTACCTAGTGTACCATGCAAAATGCATTAATCACACATGCAAATGTAAGATATTTAAAGGAAAATTGTATGAGAATAAAGCCAAGGTGGATTTTAAGGTTTTACCCTAACCCTAGAGCATGAAGGAAGGTGACCAGCCTTCCTCTTGAGAGGTCCTTTCAATGTTTAGCCAACTAGGGCCTTCTCTAACAGCCACAAGAGTTGGTTAAAGGAAGTCTAGCTAGGGCAAAACTCAGAGACCTAAAGCCCAAGCTTTAAAGGACTCCTTCTTGAGGATGTCCTTCACAATACTATGGTGACAAAAGGCTGAAAAATGACCTAGTTTAGACAAAATGCAACATTAAAGGCTACCATTCAACTATAAACAAGCATCAATCATCAACATTTAACAAAGAGAAATCAAGAAAACAGCTTAGATACCTTCTTGTTCGTGTGTTAAGCAAACAATTCTAGCATCACCTTAGTAAAGAGCATGAACCAAATAACTTCAAGAGATTTGCCTTCAAACAAGAAAAAAATTTATCCTCAAGAGGTGCGCATCACATCCAAGAGACCTAAAAAGGGTTAAAAAGTAACATAATGTTTTATCCCACTAATCCTATGTTCAACTGAAGTGAGGAGAGGCTTATAAATAGTCTTCTCACACTCACTTTACAAAAATAACCTAGCCAACATGCTTTTAAAATGTCAATTTCAAATTATAAAATGTCCACTTAAAATTATAACAAAAATAATATAAAATAATCCAGTTTATGGATAGCTTGGGGCATTTCCCCCCAAAGACTACCCATAATGACAAAAATAGCTAGAAATAAGCCAATCACTCTGAACGAAAGGTTGGAGTGAGCTGGAGGGGGGGCGTTATGCCCCATCTAACCTTGAGAATGTTGAAAATCCCTCAACACCCTCCCTAAACTAGCATAATAGCCCGACATGGAGGATGACGTCATCATGAAAAACAACCTAAGGAGAGAGGGTGTCGGTGTGCAGAGGGACCAAGAGGGTGTTTGAGGTGACTATGAAGAGAGACCAAGGTCTCACAACTGAAATAAAGGTCACCAATGCAAGAAAATAAGTGTGGGGTCGTGTGACCCAGTGATCAACCCCTAGGAGCCCCAGACACCAACCCCAGGGTTAAAAACCCCAACAAAGGGTAGTCAACAGTGTCATTAAGCCATAGTACTCCTAAAGGAAGGACCAAAGGGCCCGACCATGACCACCACTGTTGAATAACACCCCTCCTAGTAAAAAAAATGGCCTCTCTACCTAGGGCACATCTGAAGGTGCGTTGGGTACAGGTGCAATGTAATAGTACTTACAGTACCTGTTTGCTCTATTGACTTGTCGTCTTCAGGAGGATTTTGGAGTTATTACCTTGTAGGGCAGTATTGTATTCAGTAGGTGCTCCACATCTTTCAAATTGGTTTGGGACCCTGAGATCATTATCAGTTTGAGCTTGCGATCTAGAGGCTCTGATAGCATTGCTTGAGGACAAAGAATCTTTGGGAAGGTAGGACTGTCACGTCCCTTTTTGCTTGATCACTCTAGAGGACAACGCATTAGTCCATTTGACTCCCGTAGACTATACTCGACAGGTGAGGGAATTAATTTATTATTTAATGTCACTAGGAAAAAAAGTACTTTTGTAAAGTGATGTTGAGTAATAAGTTTATTAAGTGACTATTGTAAAAGTCACTTTATTAGCAAAAAGGAGAAAAAGGTAAAAATGGCCAAAAGGGTCAAAATGAAAATAAAAGGGGAAAAGGGCTCTCTCTCAATTCACTCACGTTATTGCCCCCTAGGGTTTGGCCTGTTGGCCACTCCGCGTTCTGTTAAGGCACAGTGGATGTTACACAAGTCGCAGGTTCGAACGTCCTATTGCAAAAAGGTGGCCGCTTGTGTGTTGGGGGGGGGCGGGTAGGCTTCCTAGGGGTTATAGTGGTAGCGAAAGGAATTGACCCTATGTCATGTGAGTAGGAAACCGACTAGTTGCCGATACCCCTAGTACAAATAAAAAATTCACTCGTGTTATTCTCATTTTTTTAAAAATAATTTTGGAGAGCTTTTGAGCTGCATTCTCTTGGGACGAAAACCCTAGGAGAAAAAAATCAATTTCGGTGGTGAAACCATCCACCCTAGTCGATCTTGAAGAAAAGATCACCTAGGTTTTTTCATCGAGTTTCATTGCCATGAAGTATTGTCAAGTTTCCAAGCAGATTTGAGGGTTTTATGGGAGTTTCTGCCAGTTATTGTTGAAGGGAAAATTTGTGAAGGAAGTCTGCTATATTTTCTTGTGGGGCTCAAGTTATTGCCAAGAGAAGAAGGGGGGGTGAGTTACCCTCATTCTTTGAACTCGGCGTGTTCATCTTTGTGGAGGCTTTGTTGTGTGGACCATTGCTATTGTAGGACGGCGCATTTTCAACCAAGAAGAGGGTGCACCAATTGAGAAAGGTCAAGTGCTAGTTCTCTTATTTGTGAAACTGTTAGGGTGTTTACATTTCAGATTTGAACTGTTGAAGAGGGCGTTGTTATTCACTGTTGTAAGCAACCTTTGGAAGGTCGTACTCTTCATTGTAGCTGAGTTTCAACTGTGTGGGGTCGTGTCACTGTTGTGGAGGGCACAGTCTTGTTGGTGGAGTTCGATTTGTAAGATTTGGGGGTCTTTCCTTGCTGCTAGGTGCATATGTGCCTATTCTCTCCTTACTAGTGACTTCCCACTTCATTTAATGCACAAATAGTGGACTCCTACAACCAATATTGAATTGCAAATCATTTTGGAAGCTAAGGAACCATTACAGCACTGTGGAGTATTTGTCTTGGGACAGCTTTTTTTATGATTGTTCTATATTTCCATGCACTCAGAAAAACTGCTGCTACAGCACTATAGAAGTATTACAAATTGAAGTTGCCTCCATCTTCACGTGTATATGTAGTCTTCCATGTTTCTTACCTAAAAAAGGTAATTGGTAACAAGATTCTACTCTGGACTATTTTACTAGAGATTGATAAAGAATGGAAATTGATACTATAACCTGAAACATTCCTTGACACAAGGATCAAGCATCTGTTAAATCAAACAATTACTGAGTACCTCATCAAGTGGAAGAACTTGCCAATAGAAGATGTGACATGGGAAGATGATTTTTTCATGTAGAAACATCCAAAGTTAATCAAGTGTCGAGGACAACACTTGTTTGAAAGGGAGGGGCATGTTAAGCCGTATATATTGTGACATACATTTCTATTATTATATTAGTATTGCATTTTTTAGTTGGTTAGGACCTTAATTGTAATTGTATGGTTGGCTAGGACTTTAATTGTAATTGTATCCACTGTCTCCTATATATATACCAAGTAGACGTAGTTTTAGGATCATCTCATCTCGTCTTGTGCATTTGATACATTGTATTATGTATATGGAGGTTGCCCCCTCGAAGAGGCTTCCTTTTAATCTTTTTATTTCATTCTAAAGGTGTTGGGTTACTCTTTCTTTCTATTTGTGTTGCTATTTTGGGAGAAATATGAGTGGAACCCATATTTGATGTGTTGGATGGATCTTGAGGTGTGTTGCCGCCTAATTCACACTTTAAGATGCAGGAAAGTCACAACCTGCTATGTGTGTCCTTGGGGGCAAGTGAGAGCTGGGGACCACTGTCACCACAGTCCACAACTCCTCCGTTTAGGCAAGATCCCAACAGAGCCAAGGGGGATAGTCCCTATGGTCAAACTAAGTTCCAGGTTTATTAATTAATTACAGATTAATTAAAGGGATCGTTTAATAAGAAATGAGGCTAGGACTCTAAGAGATGACAATCAGACTGATGCAATATGCAAGATTTAAATGACAGTCAACCTTTTACTTTAAACCAGTGCCTAGATAATGGAGTCAAAAGATAGATTACCACTTTACAAGTTTACAAAATAATTTAGAGATTTAAGCTATGATTAAACTACAGCTTAAGTGTTTAAAACTGAGATACACGAATGATATAATTATAAATGACAATGAACCAAAATATTAAAACAATGCACAGATGGTTTATCAATGTATACAATGTGAACAAGATTTCCAATATGGCAGAGAAGTGCTTCTGAGTGAAAATGATTGAACCAACCGTAAATTAAATAATGGAAAGACTTTAAGCAAATAAGCATTCATCACATAACGATTGCAAAAATGAAAATAAATGTAACTGAAACGTAAAGTGCCGGAAGTAAAAATTGTAGTGCAATGTTGGAGTGAAAGAGTGCTTGAAATAGGAGAGTGTTGTAGAACCGGTTTTGAAATGTCTCTTGGTTTATTTTAGTTGATTTTATTAAAGTTTTTCTTCTTGGTTTAAGTTTTAGAATCGGTGGTGTGACTACCCCGATCTAGTTCTTCTCAAATCGAAAAGGGAGTGATGTTGCGCTCAACAAAGTGGGAACAAGCCCACCCGTAGCTCATAGGTCAAACCCCAATGGCCCGGTGCTCAACAAGGAGGACGTCAAAGCGCCTAGAGACCCCCCACGGTCTACTACCCCAAGTCGCCTCCAAGGTCACTGTTTTTAATCAACCGAAAAATCACTAAATGGATACCTATTAAACTAAGACTTCCCTGTCCCCTGTTCGTATCTCGGAGTACCCCGAAGGGTGATAACCGAGTAGAGGAGCAGGATGTGGGAAGTTGTTGTTGGTAAGTTTTAAGATTAAATTTTATCTGGGTGATTAGCATGCAAGGTTTATTTTAAAGCGATCAACAAGATCAACCAAGCTGTATCCCTTATGGGAGGTGCCGGTATTTGATCTTAGACTTGGAAAATAAAATGTTTGATTGTAGTACAAGAAAAGAAAGTTATTTTAATTACCTAAGCCCCCACTTCCCCTGTTTTTCATATCCAGCTTGAAGTCCCTAAAGGGAGATGACAAGCGGATAGAGGATACACAGGTTTAATGGGTTGTATGATTACTTTTAAACAAAAATGAAATTGCATAAACAGAAATTTGAAACAACTATTATCCTACTTCCTAATCTATCTACTTATGGATTACAAAAGCTTATAAGCTTTGAAGAATACCCCAAGAGAAACTTTCGTTGGGGTTTACAATAAATCAGAAAAAATTGAGAGAGAGAGATGAGGGTTTGAACCCATTTTTGACTGGTTGAAGGTTGAGGAAATCTTGGGCTTATTCGGGCAGCAACTCTCCTTCACTTGTGCATAACCTGTCACAAACCAGCAAGCTATCTTCGCTGGAAATCACAGAAAATACTAAAAAAAATTTGTTAAAAATTTAGTACAAAATTTACAAATTTACATAAAAATCTGAATGTGAAATATTGCAGAAATAAGAGATTTAGAGGGCTGGAAAATGAGTTTCTAGCCACCTAAACAATGTTAAAATAGCAGAAATAAAAGCCCTAACTAATATATAATAGGTTGGGGCCCTAAAACAAGGGTTATATTCACTATACAGTGAATAAAACCCTTTTTCAGGAAGGCTGGAAGTCAATGGCCGAATTTAAAATATGCCGAAATGAGATTCTTGGAGGGATCTCCTTGCTTGGACAACCTGCAAATAAATCTATGTCTGCAAAAATCCTAATCCTAGTGATGAATATCTAACATTTCCTGCAAAATACTTTGAAAGACGATGTTAGATCATTCACAAAAGAAAGCAAAAGCACTTTTACTCTCTAATCTCTCCACAAAACACTTTGTGGAGAGCTAACTAGAATAATACGAAATGCAAACTAGAAAAATACAAGTTACCTTACAAAGATTTGGATCATGAAAGAATTTGCAGCATAGTGTCCCTCCAAAGAAATTTTTATTAAATGGCCCAACTAGGGCAAAGCTTCAATACAAAGTGTAGCAAGAAAATATGAGAGTAAGAAGAAATTTCCGGCAGCATAACAATAGCATGAGAGATCATGTCTAATGAGGGAGTGAGACCCTCATTATATAGTTGAGACAAACCCCAACCCTTTGAAGCTCAATGGCTGAGATTAGATCTAGATCTAGGGTTTAATCTCCACCACTAGATCTAGGTATTTGACATTCCATTTTTCTCAATTAATCCACACCCTTGGATTAATTTTTAATCAAAGGCCATAATGCTTAATCCATGTCTCAAGTAATCTTCACCTTTAGATCTAGGTCTTTGACTAAAACTTACCCAATCAATGGCTTGGATGCTTTTAGGTTTTTTTAAATAAAAATAGAGTAGGCCCACTTAGGCGCCCCTCTAAGTATGGTGGAGAATTTCCAAATATGTAAAACGTGGGCCAAAAATAGCTAGCGCCCATCTCCAACTAGCGCCCTTCATTAATATGCTAGCGTCCTCTCTAAACTGGCGCCTCCTTTAGCTTGGGTAGCGCCCCCTTTAAACTTGACGTCCTCCAAATTTAGTGGCGCCTTCTATCAAATATGGTAGCGCTCCTTTAAAACTAGCGCCCTCTATTATATGGTGCAGCGCCTCCAAATATGGCGCCTCCACTACACATGGCGGCCTCCTCCAAAACTTGGTAGCGCCTCCATAATGTAGCACCCTTCTATTTGATGATAGCGCTCTCCAAAACTAGCGCCCATCTTTATTTTAGTGGCGGCTCCTCCAAAATGGTGGCGCTCCTCTATACATGGCCGCCCTCTTCATTAGATGGTGACGTCTTCCCTTAATATGGCCGCCCCACTATATGTAGCGCCTCCATTTAAATATATAGAGTGGACCCTTTACATGTATGCGCCTCCAAATATGGTAGACGTTTGAACTTGGACGTGGGCCATACCTTAAGGTT
>LPNX010566395.1:234339-368444 GCA_001517045.1 Pseudotsuga menziesii | reverse complement strand
CATAGCCCCTATTACAAAATGCCATGCTTGAGCAATTACATTATTACATCAAAAACTGAGTTAATTAATCACCAAGGGGTGAAATTAATTAACCAAAAAAAATAAATAAAAATACAACAACACAACAAAACTCTGCAAGACTCTACACAAATGTCTAGCATGGTCATGAATCACTCTTTGAAGCCTTAGCCACCTCATGGACTTGACTGGTAGAACGCCCGTCACCACTTTGGAAGATTTTGAGTGAAAACCAAACTTATTAAACTCGTTTACACAACAAGATCAATTGGAAAGGGAAAAACACTCGATGAGGGGACTTCCCTAACAACCAGTTCCATGGTGTGGCATCCGTATCAAATGACCCACACTAGCACATAAAATTACATTAATTTTCCAACGCAGGGGAGCGGACATTTCGTTTTACAAAGGGGCAATAGCCCTGCAGAAGAGAAAAATCCTCAGATTTTTCTAAGGTACAATTATGTACATCCTCATGTACATGGAGTTGCCACCTAGTCGAAATAGGTGGGCAACAAGGTGTACCAATAAAAAGTTAAAAAACAACTTCAAAGGAACAAGGAAAAACACCTAGATTGTAGTCGTGTGTATTTTAGAATGGCATCCCTATAAGAAACCTATAAGAAACCTGAACAGGCATATGAAGAGGCATACTACAACCGACTGTCGTGCATATATATTTTTCTTTTCCTAGAGGAGCTTTCCATGTTATACTTCTCCTTGCCGCCTATATAATTATTCAACTATGCTTGGAAGTGTCCAAAAGAAAACAATAACTCTGAGGACAAGAAAACTTCTTCAACTTGGAAAGGTATTGCTTTGGTGTAAAAACATCCTATGTTCATTCTTTTGGCTGAAATGCATCCTTGGGTAATAATTTTGTATGTAAATAAGTTTAATATTGGTGAAATGAACCCATGAATATGGCTAAAGCCTGAAATTATTGCAGTGCACTAAGGTTGATTTTTATGAGTACCCAAGCATAGATTAGATTTTAAAAGATTAGGATCTGCATCTTACCCTAGATGCTAGAAATGATGTTAGGATTTACTTCTGGATTCTTTGCATGATGCGTGATATACCTGAAATAAACGTTACTTCCTCTGCCCTAATATTAATTTGAATTCTTTTATTTCAGCTACATTTCCAACTTCATGAATGCTTTTAACTTATTTATTTTTAACGTTTTGTGGCTTTAGCATATATATTTATATTTATATATGCAGTATCCCAGCCATTTTGTATCCAAACTTTTATAAAACTTTTCCCTATCCATGTTTGTATTACTTACGTCTATAGATGAACACAAATTTTGTTATGATGTTAGTGGAGGAGTGATCTGTTCAACTTTGTCCCCTTAGTATTCTGTTTTTTAATTTAAACTGGTTCATTTTTTTAGATCAAACTGTAAAACATCAGATAAAACATGAAGGGTAAAAGGACCAGTCCTATCTCAATGACAATTTGCAACTTTTTATCTGGGCAGATGCATGTAACAGTGTAACGATATAAATTATTTTCTAACCAAAACTAAACATGATCAACAGTTAAACTATTATGAAGAAACATCACTCCACACACATCATCCCCATTTAGCTTCAACGTTATGGGTGGACGGAACTGTTCTTGAGAATTGGATTCTCAATCACCTATAGAGATGATTTATAATGGTTCCCTTTTTAAATCATCTTGCAAGAAATTTGCTTTTTATAGTTGTCAGCTTGCATTGGATAGAGGGAAGCATGATATATTAGACAACTGGTGGCATGGTTTTTCAGGGAATATTGTTGAAAGCAAATGGGAAAGTTGGTGATGCAGAACGCATGTTTATTCAAGTGAGCATACTTGTCTTTCCTCCCCTTTCGTCTCAAAAAGGACTAAATGATTATTTATTATACAATCATTTGATGTTATTCTTCCTTTGTTGTGTTTCGACTTCAACTGTATTTAAAGGTATTCATTCGCTTGCATTGAATTAAACTTGTGCTTTGTAATATTTTACAACTGTCTCAGGCAAAATATTTCGCACCACCAAAAGCCAAAGCTCTCGTCGATCGTTATTCAGGCCAATAAGCTCTCAATTTGAATGCCATTTAACTTTGGTTGTCTAATCCAACGCACAATATACATCTGCAACAAGGATAATTCAAAAAGATAAGTCCAAGATCGGAACTTTATGCTGAACCTTCTTCCTTTTCACAAAATATTTTTAATGCAAATAGGTTTTCATAAATGCAAAACATCAGAGTAGAGAACTCCCTTCTTGAATCTAAAGATTCAATAAAAGAGACCTTGCTGAATATTTTGTTGTTTGACTTGCTGCAAATTCCAGCTGCTGTTAAAAGACGCATGCTTGGAAATTACTTAGGCGCTATATAAAACCAGGAATGCTCACTTTTACATGCTGTGCAAACTTTATTTTAGAACTCGTGGACGATCTCTAAGAATCTTCAGACCACTCCCATGAGTGATTAATCTCTCGTGTAGCTGATACGAAAACTAAGCAGTTATCGGTAGAGTGACCTTATCAAGAGATGTAACCATCAAAAAACACATTCTAGCAGAAATAAATTATTGTAGAGCAATTCTTACTCCTGGCAGATAAAGTCCACAATTCATAGCTTTATTTTGTTGTGTGCAAGGTCCAACCGATAAATTTATATCCGTTTTTCTGGCCTTCAAGCTGTATCTTCGGAGAATAGTTTGTGGGACATTGGCAAAACCGACAAGCAGTATTGAAGAGCTCTGTGGTTTGTTACAACAGAAACAATCACAACCATGGTCCAATCAAATCATGTACTGACATTGTGCAAGGAAACGTTAAGCTGTGTAGTAGTTAATGCTGAACTACTAATTCCTTGTTATGAGTATTGTTACATCCATGCAGACCGAGTCCCGTGAATTGTATTAGTATTTCATATATTTGATCATTTTGAACTGGGGAGCAAATTAGGAGTTATTCGAAGAATGCCCCCATGTTGTCTTTTCAGTTGTTATGTATATTTTTCTGAAATGCATTGGTAACTTCAGTGACCAATTATGCCATTTGGCTCTTTTTTCAAGCATATTTTCTTTAAAAGCTTATTAAATAATGAAGATTTGCTTCAATTTCTACAAAATTAACAACATGCCAAAGTTTTCTATAAATATAATAAGAAATTTTATATTTACTAAAGAAAGTTTCACCGAATCCAAGGACATATAGTTCATGCACCTATTTATTAAACAAAAATGTCATTGTACTGGATAATGTGCCAACATGCACTCACTCAATTAAACATTTTATAAATGTTTTTTTCTGTAAGGAAATTACCTAGCTTGGGTGCTCTCGCCAACAATACAGGGACTTTTCAATTGAATGATTATCATTACGAGGATAATTGGTTCAGAGATGATTTTGATCGAGGGATAGATTGTATACACACAGGGTGCCCACTTGCCAACTTGTAGGAGTCGAATATAGAGGATACGTACGCAGGGTGTCCACTTGCCAACTTGTAGGAGTCGAATATAGAGGATACGTTTGAGGAAATTGATAAAGAATTACATGTTTTTTTAAGATATGGCTATTCATGAATTAGACATAGTATTTAAAAAATCATTTAACCTTCAGTATTTAAAAAATCATTTAACCTTTGGGTCAACGAAAGCTGGGTAATTTGTTCAACTTCTAGAGGTTTTATCTATTAAATTTAAGGGTGTAATCTCCACATTTGATCATAATTAACATTATTTATAATTTTATATTATATTTCTACGTGGAGTTAACATGAACTGCGTTAATTCATTGTAGGTTCAATAACATCTCTTGCAGAAATCACCCTAACTTTTTAAGCTGTTTAAAAATACACGACTCAAATTTCTTTTTTTACACATTGGGATCATTCATTCATTCTTATACAAGTGATTTAGCTCAAGGGCACCATAAAGCATGGGCTCTTTTATTCTTGGGTTGATCTATCTTGTGCTTGGGTTATTTATCTCTAAGGCACTAATGCTACGGTTTATTTCTTTCTCGAGGGTTGCTCCTCTTTTGAGACTGCCCTACTGTTGTTAATCTATTTCTTCAATAGAATTTGGGTTGGGTTTCGCTCTATTCAATTCTCTTTGTAACACGTGTGAATCTCAACATGGTTTCAAAGTGGGTGTGAACCTTCCCCACTCAATTCAACAGTGAATCCAAAAAGACTTTTTGGCTAGTGGCATTGCTCAAGCTTATTTGCAACAATAAAACTAGAATTTCTTACATCATTATTTTTTAAGATTTAAAACGCTCCCTCAAGGCCATACCTCCTTTTTGTTAACATTCAATATGCTAAGATAGATAACATTAGTATTCAATTCAATTTCACAACAATAGCATATACATGATCACTGAAAAAAACACAATCACAAGATAGACACAGATTTATCCTGGGAATCTCTCTAGGGGAAGAAAACCCAGCAAAACTTCCTGAGTATAGATGATCAAAAGTACAAAAACCCAAATAAGTGCTCTTTCTCCTTGCAGATGTCTCTCTCTCTCTCTCTCCTATGTTAATTACACAAGTGAGTGTGTGTGTCCAAATGAGGAGCACATCACTCCTATTTATACTTTATCTCCCACTTGACTTTGTCGCTAACTAGGTTGGCCCCAACAAACTTAACTGGGCTGACTTACCTAGGAAGACTCAAAACAACATAATATTACTTTCTGGAGGGTTCTATCGACCCAACTTACAAAGGAGGTTTTACCTCATGACTCTATGATGATCAAATACAATAATAGCATCCCGATGGAGGAATAAAACATCTCCGAATAAATTACAATAATAAAATACAATAGAATATTTTTTGAAGTTACAATATTTCAACACTCCCCCTTAACGAGAAGGGTATTCTACTGAAAACAACAACATCAACTGTAGGAGCAAGGAGAGAGAGCATCATCAACAACATCAAGTTGATACATTTATAAATCATTGTAAGTTTTCTTCAACAACATCAGCCACTGGAACAGTTACTGGAACATCTTCAATACTGGAGTATCATCTTCTACAGCACCGGGTCTTTATCTTTGATCTACATCTTCTACAACACTCTATCATTTGATTGTCTACAACAACACTTGATCTTTCGATCAACAACAACATCATCTGCATCAACATAACCTGCAACACACATGATCCAATTACGGGATGATCAATCCCTCTCACTTTAGGACATAAGTCCAAGGATGATGCAATCCTAACCTTATCACTGAGACAAAAGTTTGAGGATCACTTTAGGATTAATGTCCAGGGATGATACAATCCCAACCACATCACGGAAACAAAAATGTACGGATCTCTTTAGGACTAATGTCTAGGGATGATACAATCCCAACCACATCACAGAGACAAAAGTCTGTGGATCACTTTGACTAATGTTCAGGGATGATACAATCTCAACCACATCACAGAGACAAAATTCTGTGGATCACTTTAGTACTAATGTCCAAACTCCAGGAATGATACAATCCCATTGCAACATCATTATCACTGCTCCCCCTTTCGAGGAAGGTGCTTTTGAAGCACACCAAGCTTGCCACGGAAGTACTCAAGCTTCACTCAAGACAGAGGCTTAGTCAACACATTATCAACTTGCTCATCAGTGCTCACATACTAGAGCTTTATAGCCCCCTTTTGTACCATAACCTGTATGTAAAAATATTGGATTTCTATGTACTTTGACTTGTCATGGAACACTGGGTTCTATGTCATCTTTATACAACTCTGGTTGTCACATAGAATCATTGTGGTATCCAACTCCAAGTTAAATAGACCTGGCATCAATTTTTGAAGCCATATGGCTTCACAACTAGTAGAACAAGCTGCTATATACTCTGCTTCAGCTGTGTTGAGAGCAACACTGGACTGCTTCCTGCTAAACCATGAGATCATGGCGGATCCCAGACAATAACATCTACCCGAGGTGCCTTTCCTGTTAGAGACACTTCCATCCCAATCTGCATCTATATAACCATACAATCTATAGTCATGATCTCCAACATAGTATAAACCAAAGTCTATCATACCTTTTAGGTACCTCATCACATGCTTTGCAGCTATCAGGTGAACACGTCTAGGCTCAACTAGATACCGACTCAGGGTGTTCACAACAAAGCATATATCTAGCCTGGTATTCGTTAGATACATCAACGACCCAATAATCTGTCTGTATCAAGTCACATCCACTAACTCTGACGATTCATCAGTTAACAACTTCAGGTTGGTATCCATGGGTGTGTCCATGGCTTTACATTCCAACATATTAAATCTTTTTAGGATTTCCACAACATACTTTCCCTGGTTGAGAAAGATTCCTTCTAGGATCTGCCATACTTCTAGACCTAGAAAATAGTGCATCAATCCAATGTCTTTCATCTCAAATTCTTCAACGAGCTTCTTCTTGCACTCTACAATCTGTTTCTCATTTCTTGACAGAAATAAATCATCCACATACAACAATAATATGACAGGTTCCTCATCCATAACCTTAAAGTAAAGGCTAGGGTCAGCTTTACTTTTGGTAAAGCCCAAGCTCGTCAAAAATGCTATCTTTCCTTCCATACCAAGCTCTAGGAGCTTGCTTCAATCCATATAGAGCCTTCTTCGACTTGCATATGTGAGTTCGTCTGTCTTCAACTTCAAGTCCCTGTGGTTGTTATATGTACACTTCTTCCTCAATAACACCATTCAGGAAATATATCTTCACATCCATTTGTTGTAAACTCCACTTCATCATGGATGTAAGTGCCATGATGGTTTTAATGGAAGTGTACCTTGCTACTGGTGCAAATGTCACTTCATAATCAATTCCCTCTTTCTAAGAGAATCCTCTAGCCACAAACCTTGCCTTGTATTTCTCAATACTTCCATCAGTTGCATGATTTATCTTGTAGATCCATTTGGAAGATACCACAATTTTGTCTCTTGGTTTGAGAACTATGCCCCAAGCATCATTCTTCATTATTGATTGGTATTCTTCTGTCATTGCTTCTACCCATTCTTTCTTTTGTATCACTTCTTCATAAATAGTAGGTTCTTGACCTACAAGATCACACATCAAAGCTACTTCACTGGAGAATGACTTTGGCTTCTTGCTTACTCTTATGGAGCCTTCTGGAGCTCCATACTTCTCTGTTTCTTGTATAATTTCTCTTGCCCAAGCAGAATTTCTCTTTCGTGACATATTCATCGTGGGAGGTTCTTGAGGTTCTAGCATATCATGGTCTTATGGTGTTTCTTCATATACTTCTTTAGGCTGGCACTTTCTGGATCTCTTGAGAGTTACTTCTTTGTCAAATGTTACATCTCTACTAATCTCCATGTGATGGAATCCTCGAAAGTATATTCTAAAGGCTTTGGAGACTTCACAGTATCCAACAAATATTCCTTTCTTTCTGGAAGGGTCCAACTTGGTTCCCCTTTCTTTTGGTATGTGAACATATACTGGGCAACCAAATAGCTTGAGGTGGCTCACTTCAGGCTTCTTTCCTGTGAACATTTCTTCTGGAGTCTTGAATCCAAGGGCGCTATGGGATAATCTATTATGTACATAAATTGTCATCCTTGTTGCTTCAGCCCATAGATACATTGAAAGATCTTGATCATGTATCATTGTCTTCTCTACTTCCATAATGGTCCTATTCTTTCTTTCTGTAACATCAATTTGTTGAGGATTGTAGGGAGTAGTTAGTTCCTTCATGATTCCAGCTTCTTTACAAAAGGCTTCAAAAATATTTTGAAGTATATTCTCCACCATTGTCTATTCTGAGTGTCTTGATTCTTCTTTCTAAATGATCAAGGCTTTGAATTCCTTGAATTTTCCAAATACTTCATCATTTGCTTTCAAGAAATATTCTTGAATAGTCATCAATAAATGTAACATACTATTCATAACCACTCAAAGATGTGGAGGGCATTGGACCACATGCATCTGGATGGATTAATTCCAACGCACCTTTAGTCTTTGTCTCACTCTTAGGAAATGGATTCTCGATATTCTTTCCTTTTGCACATCCTTTACAAATGCCTTCATGATCGATCTTCAAATATGGTAATCCTGTCACTACTTTGCTCACATGGGGTAGTGCTTTGCAGTTGATGTGAGTAAGCCTCCTATGCCATAATTCACTTGGGCTAGTGGTCTCATGAACACGGGTTGTTTCTGAATGTCCCTTGAGTTTATATAAGCCTCATTCTTCTTCACCAATGACAACTGCATCTTCAATTGATTTTCCTTTGGGCCATATAAGTATTTGTCCATCTATGAATGCAACCCTATTATCTTTTCTTATCTAATGCTGAGATAGAAAGTAAGTTCTTCTTCAAACCTGGTACATATAATACTTCCTTCATCTTCATAGGGGTTCCAGAAGCAAGTTGTAGCTTGCTTCACCAATTCCTTTGATAGGATATTGATAATCATATCCTAATGATACCTTCCGAGGAGAGTTCTTCTCTTCAAGTTTTGACAGAGTTTTCTTTTGTCTCATCATGTGTTTTCAAGCACCACTATCAATAAGCCATGTATCTTCTCCAGTTGCTATAGACTCAGAGGGTGCAGAGAATAATACATACTCTTATGCATCTTCTTCTTTTGCGTGTTTTCTTTGAGGTCCTTCTTCCTCTTCTTCTTCATCTTCATCTTTCTATTGATGTTCCTTCCTTCATACATTCTGGCTAGGGCATCATACATCTCTTTCGGGGTCTTCTTGGATGACACTTGAGAAATCAACTGGTCTTTGATAGAATCAGCAATGATTTTCTGTGCCCTAATTAGGTCTTTCTTGTGCTTCTCCTTAGCTTCATCCTCTTCGGGTTCTGCAACATCTTTCTTTATGTATTTGGTAAGAGCATTCTCTTCAAGAATGAGGCCAATCCTATATTTCCATGCTCGGAAATTCTCTATACCTTCTAGCTTATCCTCAAGCTTAGTGCTTGAGGCCATCTTATCTAGGAAGTCACAAAAAAATGAAATTTCTCAAAATGCAAAACTGACCTTGCTAGGAGATGTGCTTCACTGAGGCGATTGACCGGTACACTTGGTTTCTAGAGATTCCAATTTTTCTCCTCTCAAAATTGACTTGTGAAATTGTGATATGTAGTTTCTGCAGTTTTTTGGTTTTCTGTAACTTTTTGGTCCAAGGTCAAACTAGGGTTTGACTTTCCCGGAGATCTAACCACTCAAATTTTCCAATCCAGGGCTCAATAGATGCGCCCTAAGGAGGCACAACTTTCTATGTAATCAGATTTCCAAAATTCCAACTTTGGCAGAAACCCTAATTTCTTATCGGAGGGAGAAGAGAGTTTCATCTTATGAAAGTTGTCCTATCTAGGTTGGCTCTAATACCATGTTAACATTCAATATGCTAAGATAGATAACATTAGTATTCAATTCAATTTCACAACAATAACATATACAGGATCACTGAAAGAAACACAATCACAAGATAGACACAAATTTATCATGGGAAACCTTCTACTGGAAGAAAACCCAACAAAACTTCTTCAATATAGATGATCAAAAGTACAAAAACCCCAAACAAGTGCTCATTCTCCTTGCAGATCTCTCTCTCTCTCTCTCTTTCTCTCTCTCTCATATGTGAATTACACAAGTGAGTGTGTGTGTGTCCAAATGAGGAGCACTCTCTCACTCACTCCTATTTATACTTTATCGTCCACTTGAATTTTTCACTAACTAGGTCGACCCGAACAAACTTAACTGGGCCGATTTACCTAGTAAGAATCAAAACAATATAATATCACTTTCTGGAGGGTTCTAT
Organism: Pseudotsuga menziesii; assembly: GCA_001517045.1. Classification (NCBI taxonomy): domain Eukaryota; kingdom Viridiplantae; phylum Streptophyta; class Pinopsida; order Pinales; family Pinaceae; genus Pseudotsuga; species Pseudotsuga menziesii. The sequence goes on along the minus strand of LPNX010566395.1, from coordinate 358,618 downwards.
CGACCCAAATTACAAAGGAGGTTTTACCTCATTACCCTATGATGACCAAATACATTAATAACATCCCGACTGAGGAATACAACATCTCTGAATAAATTACAATAATAAAATACAATCGAATATTCTTCGAAGTTACAATATCTCAACACTTTTTTAGGGGTTCCTATTTTTTATTTATTTATTTTGGCTCTCTTTCAAGGCCAATACCTCCTTTTTGGGTTTCTTAGGGTTTTTACCCTCCAAGCCCAACACACTTCCTTCTTTAGTTTAGGTGCAACAAGATGTTATAACTTTTTCAAAAGTATTGGTATATTTCTTTTATTGGGTCTATAAAGGTGAGTTGATCCTAGTGAACTCATCTTATAGTGCACATATGGTCATGCACTTTTCATAATGGTCCTTCTCCACTTCATAGGAATTGATTGTTGAGTTTAGAGCTATCAGACATATGACCAAACATCAACACTTCCTCTTTGATTATTAATGACAACACAATGAAGAGAAATAGATCATTGTTGATAACTCAACCCTACCTATTTCATAATGTGGACATGTTGTTATTAACACTATTAAGTTTGGAGAAGTCCTTATTGTTTTAGGTGTTGGACATGATCTTCTTTCTATTTATGATTCATTAAGATATCTTGCAAAAGTCTCTTCTTCTATACATTATGCTCCATCCAACATTCCTTTTTTAGTTGTGAACAACTCCATAATGTTGAAGATGGCCTCTCAACCATTTTATCTGCTCCATATCCTCTTTCCCCAACTAGGTCAAGGCCTATGCCTAAGTGGGCTATATCCACTCTTAATGATTTTGTTAATTTTATTCCACCTAAAGAAGTATTGCGAGCTTGTTAGAATCGTCTTGCTCCATGAGACTTTCTCAGTAAGGTGGATGATGGAAAAGATCAGACCACTACTTATAATCATGGAAAAGAATTTCCTAAATCAAAAGGGTTTATGTTTGTTGAGTATGATACTCTGATTAAGGATCAAACTTGGGAATTGGTTCCCTTATCCAAGGGTAAGAATTTGTTGGTTGTTAATAGGTCTACGAGACTAATTTGGTTGTTGATATACAAATTGAAAAACAAAATGCTTGACTTGTTGCTAAAAGATTTTCACAAGAGTGTGTTGATTACACTGAGACTTTTGATTCGGTTGCTAGGATGCACTCAATTTCGACGATCATATCTATTATTGCTTCATTAAATTGGGAAGTTCATCAAATGGGTGTGCAAAGTGTCTTTCTTCATGGAGACCTTCAAGAGGAAACAAGTAGCATGATTTGTTCAGAATGGGCTTTTTCCGATGGTTTGCAATCTCAAGAAGTCTATGTATGGGTTTAAGTAGGCCCTCCAAGCTTGGTGTGAGAAAATCCACTCCTTTTTAGTTATGGCTTCTCTCAATGTGAAGTTGAGCATGATCTCCATATTCGTCACCATGATGGGAAAACACTTGTTGTCATGCTTTATGTTGATGGCCTCATTATCATTTGGTATTCACATTTATGCTTAAAAAATTGAAGCTATAACTTCAACGCTTTTCCGAAACTGATATGGGCCTACCCCATTACTTTCTCAATGTTTAGATTACTCAATGTTCCTCTAGGATATCACTCTCACAACGTCAATATACTTTGGATCTTCTGCATTGGTTCAGGATGAAGGATTGTAGTCCTATTTCAACCCATCTTTCTTCTGAGATGAAATTTCAAGTAGATTCTCCTTCTTTGTTATTTGATTTCATTATGCACTACATTGTAATGGGTAGTCTACTCTTCCTTATTCATACTTGTCTAGACATTACCTTTGTTGTCAACATGTGCTCAAGATATATGCAGGAGCCTCATGAGAGTCATTGACTAGCTGCCAAACATATTTTATGTTATCTCAGAGGCACTACTCACATGGGAATCTACGATTAATGAGAGCTCCATCCTTCTTCATGGTTGATGCACATTGCATTGGTGATCTTGATGGCTAGTAGTCCACTTCAAGGTACTTATTCACTCTTGATTATGGATCAATTTCTTGGAATTCCAAGAAACAATAAGTTGTGGGTCTCTATTCCACACATGCTAGATATGCTTTAATTGTTCTTGCATGTACAAACCTTGCTTGGATGTGAATGAATTGTGACTAGTGAGTTCGTCCTCAAGAAATTCCCACCACTATATTTCGTGGTAGTCAAAGCACCATTCAATGAATTTGCAATCATGTGGAACATGATAAGGTAGAGCATATTGATTTTGGATGCATTACGTTTAGTACCTCCATTTAGATAGCATGTGTGAATCTTTTCCTACTCAGTCGATCATCATGTTGAGATCTTCATCAAATCTCTACTCAAGGCCATCAAATCTCTACTCAAGGCCATCTTCACCAAGTTGCAAAGTCATATTGGTATGGGAGATTTTCCATTAAGGATGGATGTGATGTAATGTATTTATCACAGAAATCGAACACATAATATAACCAAGACTAAATCAAAAGAGTCTGTTGATGAAATTGTCATTGATGCCAACATGAACTTGCAGTGGCCCCACAGGATGTCATTGATGCCACCAAGTCCCACTTGCAGTGCCTAGACCCCTTACAGAGTGGGTTTGCACCTTGCAGTGCCTAGACCCCTTATAGAGTGGGTTTGCACCTTGCAGTGCCTTGATACCTTATAGAGTGGGTTTGTGCCTTGAAGCACCTTGTACCCAGTTGACAAGGTCCTTGTACCCACAAGGCTGGATCTTGATGCCACCACCTTGCTGAAGATGTTGAAGACTCTGTTGATGACGTTGAATGCCTTGGAGATGGTCCTAAATCCTTGATGGACGTTGGAGAAACCCTAGATGGGTTAGAGAAGCATTAATGACCCATTCTGTGGTCATTCATGCTATGATGATGTCATGGTACCCCAGAAGAAGACCTAGCATCCCCACAGAAGAGATCTTGACCCTCGGAGGTCTCCTGGTGTGGTTGAGGTAGTTGTAGAAGCGCATGAAGCCTCTGTCATGGTGAAGAAGTCTTTGGACCCACATTTGTTGGATTAAAGGTCCTTGATGACATAATGAAGACTTGGAACCCTTGATGATGACCTTGATGCCCTTACAAAGATCATGAAACCCATTGCTTGTTCTTAACATGGTTAGATGACATGCTTGAAGCCCATGATGGCACCTTGCACATGGCATATAAATATCTAATGGCTTGATGACCAATGAAGATGATGGTTGTCTTGGAACCCACTCTTGAACCTTGGAGGAAGCGTTGATGATATGGAGCCCATGGTCATTGTAGATGATACTCTTGCATGTGGAATGATGGCATGTCCTTGGAAGCTTTAGTGGCTTGATGTAATCCTTAAATTGTAAGATGGAGTCCACTTGATGTGCATGCAACCCTTGATGTTGGCATATCATCTTTGACATCAATGTGGAGCTTGTGAACCTTACAACAAACCCTAAAACCATTTTTGCTAAGGTTGAAGTGTGAAGAAGTGTTGACCTTGAAGAAGTCGGCCAACCTACAACAATTAAATAAAAAATAAAATTCAAATTCAAATTACGAAATAAAAATTATTTTTGGGAAGGTCAGCTTCATAATTTTTTTTGGAAATCTAGTATTAAATACCCCATCACGCTTTGATTTTTCAAATGTAAAATTTGGAGGAGCTCTGAGAATTTTTTACTGAGGTTCGGAGGTTGGCAGCCGCAGAGAAAAGACAGTTTTTTTTTGTGGTGTTTTTTTTTTCCTGAGCAGCAGACTGAGGAGCAGTCCTGAATTGCAGACAGAGAGAAATTTCAGACTGTTGAAAAACGCAGAATTACATAGTGGCCGAATTTTTTTTTGGGTGTAAAAGGCAGCCCAGAAATTCATGATTTTCTCTGATTTTTTCGGGTGTATTTATTGAGGAATTTTGTGTAGCAGCAGTAAGGAGCAGCCATCAAATTTTTTACAGCAGTCTGATTTTTTTTGATGCCCTAACTTCTTGGCTAAGAAAAAAAATTCGTGGGAGATGTAGCAGCAGTAAGGAGCAGCCAACAAAGTTTTTACAGTAGTCTGTTTTTTTTTTTTTGCAAACAGTCCAGTTTTTATAAAATAGAAGGACTTTTCTTTTGGCTGCTTGTGACAATCCACTCTTGCACTTATCCTGGGCACAAACAATCCAAGTTCAAGAAGCTTGAACAGTCCTGAATTATAGATTTGGCAGTAGCAGCAATAAAAGGAAGTGTGCCCTAACCGGTGGATTAAAACTTGAATAACAACAACAAAAAGTGGTAAAACAGTCCGAGTTTGCAGCAGACCAGTGGAGGAGCAGTCCTAAAGTGGAGTAGCAATCATCTGAGTTTGTGACAAGGCTTACACAGTACTCAACAAGTTCGAAGGGTGTTTCCAGGTTGAATATTGGGTGCCCTTCACCAAAAATCCAAGCTTTCTACAGTCTGAACAGTATGTTGGTATACACACAGTAATCATCCACTACAGGAGTTACATGAGTTTGATGTGCACAGTTAAAGGTATGACATATACTCCATGATCTATGATACACTCTATTATGATGACATGATGACAAATACTCAATGATGATGCACTCCTATGCTTGATGATGATGATAGTTCCAATACATATAGTTACACATACAATGGCATCCACAAAAGAATGATGTTGATATGATGCTATATACAGTTCAGTAGTGTGTTGGGTTCCTAAGGGTGTTGCAAAGGTTTTACCAGATTCTGCTAAGCTGCCTTCTCAAGAGGAGATTCAAGAGTTACTGAAGTGTAACATTCCAGGAGAGAGTGGACTGTAATTGGCACAGGCAGATTGTGGAGTATTCGATGGTTTGGAAGCTAAGGAAGCAACAGTTTTAATAAAGTTTAATTCGTCTTCTAGGTTGAACATAATTACTCAGCCAGCTGCGAAGATGGTGTAATACTGTTGTCAAACTGCGATAAAGTCACTGGTGTGATTAATCTGTGCTGGAAGATAATCAAATGATGATTGCCTTTAGCAGATCAAAATTAATGACTGGAGTAATAAGCTGCAGCAGTTAGGCACTTGACTTAAGCAGACTTGGATTAATAGACTTTCATGGGGAGATTTACATGAACTGACTTAGCAGACTGATACGAGCAGTCTATGTTGCAGCGATAAAGTAATGAGAAGGCATTTGAAGTTACGAGTAGCAGTGGTGATTGATAAACCTTTGATGATTTGTTTGTGACAATGAAATCTACAGGAATACGACATTGATATCTTGAAGTTGATAATGTGATATGACAGAAATGGTCAACTGAGTTAATGTTACATATGATATGATATGTTAGGTTGGACAAGTTGTTGAGCAGAGATGAGCAGAAGTCAATTACATAGTGATCAGATTGATGGCAAGACAGATAGTGGTAATTTGAAAGCCAGGGATAATTGATTGATAACCTCAGTAGACATTGACAGACTTTAGTGAGAAAATGTAGAGCAGGGTGTGATAAGTATTAAAGGACAAGTACGAGACATGTGAAGACACTTAGTATATCAATAGACTCCTTGATATCTTGGCATGATGTGCATAAGCAAATTCCTTGTTGCCTTTGCATAAGTCAGCAGATTGATGGTGAAAGCAGCGACATGATTGATTTGACTATGACACCAGATTGACGGTCCAGAAATAGAGAGAAGACCTTGATGTGATGAGCAGGCTTGTCACTTGGGCAGAGCAAGGATGTATGTGCACCTGAGCAGATCTTTAGCATGAGCAGTTGGTTGATTGAGTTGCAGCTGAATGGGCAGAGCAGGTGAATGATGACATGATTATGGTAAGACAATTATACTATAATTGTAAAAGCAAGCTTGTCTTGCTTTTGAGGTTAGGATACCTCAAACCCCTTCTTAGCAGGGACTAAGAAAACTAGGCAGGGTCTTGGATGCAGAGCAGGTGCTCTTTGTATCAGTAGGTGCTGATTTTACCTAACGGTTGTAGCCGAACCAAAACTAATACAAAAAGATTACAAAATTATATGGTGTTGTGTTCTGTTGTATTATGGTTCTTAATGATTCAAATGCTTATGATACGTGAATGATGAAGTGAAAGATGTTTTGATTACGAGATTGGTAGAATAATGTAATGATGAATTGGTAGTTAATTGTGACAAGTTAAGAAAAGTTATAAAATTGGCTTCACACTGATTCACCCCCCCTCTCAGTGTCTAACAGAGTCATCATATTGTATTAGATAAATGAGAAGAAAAATGTTTTACTATAAAGTGTTACAATGAGTTTGACTCAATCCATGTTATGATTGTTGGATAGATTGAGAAATGCATTGAAGTGAAATAAAGCATAAAAGTGTAAAATAGCATAAAGTCGGAAGTGACTTTAATAATGCCCAAGTCTAATATCTAGTTGAACATTATAAACTAGGTTTCACTTCAACAACCTCCCTTAATGGTCAATCTACTAACTACACCAAGTTTATCTCAAAAGTTTACATGATTTTCTAGACCAAAAGGCTTGGCGAAAATGTTTGTAGTTTAGTCCTTTGTGGGACATTACTACAATTCAACAATTCCACCTTCTAAGAATTCTTTGATGAAGTGAAAATGTATCTCAACATGCTTGGTATGCTCGTGGACGACTGGATTCTTCGCTAGTTTAAGCACCCCTTGATTATCACAAAGTAGGGGTGTCAATTCTATTTACCACATCTTCATATATGAAAGCATCCTCTTGAGCCAAATTTCCTCACATGCTCCTTTCACTGCTCCTTGACATTCTGCTTCTGTCAATGAAAGGGTTGATACTTGTTGGTCCATGTGATTGCGCTTGTGCCAAGGTTGAATACATGAATAGAGTTTATTTTATGTCATCCACACAACTTACCCAATTTGAATATATATATATATATATATATATATATATATATCCACACAACGTATGATCTTTGGTTATGTTGTACTTAATATCAAAGTCAATCATCCCTTTCACATATCTCAACACCCTCTTTGCTACAGTATAGTGCTTTGCTTTTGGCATTGTAATGAATATGGAAATGAAGCTTACAATGTATTCAAATCAAGCCAAGTGGATGTAAGATATATCAAGCTTCTCACTAGTTGCATGTAGATTGACTCATCAATTGCCTTAGAGTTGGTCTTGGCTAATATTTTCATCCCTTTTTCCGTAGGGGTAGACAAGATCTTGCAATCTGTCATTCTAAACTTGTCAAGCAAGCTCCTAACATATTTTGTTTGTGAGAAAAAATGATGTTTCATTTTCCAAATTTTGCACCCAAACAATAATGTAGGAGGCTTAGATCAGTCATGTCAAAAGATTTACTCGTATTGGATTTTATATGTTCAATCATACTTTCCTCACTACTTGTAATAATGATGTCATCTACATAAATGGCTAGTAGGATGATATCATTACCAATGCTTTTGACATATATGTTGGCATCTGAATGACTCTATGGAACCCATGTTCAGCCAAGCACGTGTTAATCTTAGTGTACCATACCCTCAGTTCCTGCTTTAGGCCATATAGACCCTTCTCCTTCCTTGAAACATCAAACCCTCGTAGTTGATACATAAAGACCTCTTCCTCCAATTCTCAGTTGAGGAATGTCCTCTTTACATCTATCTGATGGACCTTCCAACCACATTGTGTTAACATGGCTATAACTAGTCAGATGGTGCTCATATTTGCTACAGGGGCAAAGGTCTCCTCATAATCAATGCTCTCTTATTGAGAGAACCATTTTGTTTCTAACTATTCCTTATAATTGTCAAGTGTGCCATTTGCCTTGTACTTGACCTTGTACACCCTTTTCCATAGTGGAAGTGTCATGAGATTCCAAGTTTGATTTTTGTCATGTCCCCTCAAATTGACCATTAAAAAGTGTTGACCATGCTAAGTTCCTAGGGGCTCAAAATTGATATTAATTATTCCTCATAGGATAAATTTTGCTAATAATTGTTTTAAGGCATGTATTTAATTTTATCTCAGCGATTTTATTTATTATGCACAATAATGATGTGGAATTAAGGTTGCCATGTCAGGAGGGCACAATGGGGAAAGCTATTCAACTTGCCTTGGTAAAAATAAGAAAGTCTATGACAAAAGAAAACAGGAGAATAAATGGAAGTTGCCTAAAAGCAATAAAAAGAAGACAGAGGTAAAAGCAGGAAAGGATTTCAAAGGGGAGGGCACAGTTTCCTCTTATGGATCTCAGAAAAGCTGTAAGAGAAAAGCAGGAAAGTTTTTGAAGGAAAGAAAAAGTTTCCTTATGACCCAGGAAAAGCAAAACGCTGTCATAACTCAAAAGAGGCATATTTTGACTAAGGGAGGGCGCAGTTTCTAATTGTGAAGGATGATTTGGACTTGGAAACAATTCCACATGATCCTACTTGCCTAATTGCCTAAAGGGGGCGCTTTTGTGGCTAGGGTTAGGTCATCCATGGGGTTGACTTGCTCTCACAGGTCACCATTGGCCTCAACTTACTAAGCAGGTCATCCATAATTCTATAAAAGGTGAATTTGATCCCATTGATTCAGTTTGGATGATTTGATATTGTGGTTATGCTATGTGAGCATACTCTTTGAGTGTTGTGCCTCAAAGCATTGGGTGATGATCCCCAGACCCCTCCTCCCTTCTCTTCCATCTCCCTTTCTCTTCTATTGCAGGTATGGAGCGCTACATTGCAGCCATTGAAGTATGATCAGAGTTATTTTCAGCCTCCATCATGTTCAGGTCGAGATCCAGTGAAGCCCATGCTTCACCTATGCTCACAGTCGCTTTTGCCGGTCATGTTCTGGGCCTCCTACCCCTTTATTTTGGAGTCTCCCCGTAATGGTCAGTTTAGTATATGATTTCTGATATGTAGCAGCATATTACTCTGTAATTTATCTATATCAGGTCGAAACATATCTTTCTATAAAGAATTTTGTCTTTGGTTTCCTAAAAAAAGCTTATTTTATCAATGCATAGTGGAAAATTGATGAATCTTAGTGCTATGAGAAATATGCAAGGTTGTGGGACTGTATGAAGAGATTTTATATGTTCAGTGGGATGTTATTTATCTCTGTAATAATTCATATGTATCTCAGAAATTAATTTTACATGAATTAACTGCTTAAATTTAAACCCTAGCTAGATTGCTAGCTTTCAATGACTAGTCTTGCCAAATTTGATGTAAAATGAGTTCTGCTAACTCAAACTGAGCCCCGTTAGTTCTTGTGGGTCACTGACAGACCCAACTTTCCTTAAATACCTACAGAACCATTTTTCATTGGGATCATACAACTTTTTGGATCCTCCTCTGCGCAAGGTTTCTCTTGACCAAAATTGCCAGAAATCCCCAAATTCACCCAAAACACCTCAAACTTTCCAGAACCTAAAAATACTGTTTAAATACCTTTTTATATATTGAATTAAGGCTGTAACAAACCTCTACAAGTTTCCCTAAGCCTATGGTTGAAACAGGCAGAACTGCTCTCCTTAGTTGCACAGTTTGGCTGCCTAGAAGCGTGGTAGTAGGTTTTCGCGGCGCGGATTCTGAAACCTAAATGGCACCAGATCTAAATGTGTTAGGGGAGAGGAAATTCAATGTCTGACATATCTTTGTTTGCTGCCAACTGATCACTCTTGTCCTCTGCAAAATATCCGAGAAGAAACCCTTGTTTTTTCCAATCCGAGAAGGCTCTGTGTGAACCCCTTAAATTTCAGAATTATTTAAGAAAAATTACAGAATTAAAGTGTTCATGTCTGTACACCAGACTTAGGACATTACAGTGGTATTAGAGCTCTTTCCTTGGATCATCATGTGGAAAGAAATCTCTTATTGAAGAAATTTGCAGCCATGTCATACAATGGGGATGACTATGATGAGTAGTATGAAGAATACTGCAGAATATATGAAGAAGAAGAAATCCTCTATGTTGATGGAGGCCTACCAAGAAATGAATAAGATAAAACTATTGGACATCAGAAGAGGAATATATCATATCTGAATCTCCAATGGTTAAGAAAAACTTGACAGAGATTATTGGAGCATGTGAGAACATGTCTCACTGCTACGAGGACTATCTAGATTTGGGTAGGAATATTTGTGCAAACCTTTTTTTTAGAGATTATATTTATTTCAAGTATGGATTCTAGACCAAGTATGATTATGAGCATTTTTTCAAGAGTAGCAAGCTATCCAAAGAGGAACCAAGTTGTTCCAACTCTCTGAGAAAAGAAGAAGAAGACATAACCAAAGGTGAAGATTCCTCCAAGCAATCGACATGTTCGAGATTTAAGAGTTTGTTTGGTTTTTGTTCAAATAGATCTTCTAAATATTGTGACATCAGTACCACTAAAGATGAAGTAGCTTTAAGTTCCTTGAATAAGAAGAGAAACAAAGTGGAGACAAAGATCCAAGAGGTGAAGTACAAATCAACACAAGGTGGTTGCATAAGAGAAGAGGTTGAAGAGGAATGCAATTCAAGTTTCTTGGTGGGTGATCTCTGGATCACTGCTCAAGGTTTTGGCTCATGTATGGGTGGTGAGACATATTTTGGATCAGATCCAAAAGAGGTACACAAATCAGATTTACAGTCACCTTCTGAGCCATATAATGAAGATGAAAACAAGGCCACACCGCTTGGGTGTGAGGCATAAATTTTGGTGGAAGAGCAGGCCACTATAGTATCTGTACAGGAAGATGGTAATGTTAAGAACATGGATAATAAAAGTTCTGATTTTTGTAGCATCCTTGTACACCTGCAACCATCTGATCCATGTAAAGATAAAAAGTCTTCACTTGTATTTGAGGACTGCAAAAGGAAGGCCAATTGTGAGGGAGATAAATTTAGTCCTATTTTCCTTGTTGGTGATCACACAAACAGCGCAAAGAAGGGTGATATTGTCAATGATGATAATATGGTGAAGGAATATTTTGGATCAGATCCAAAAGAAGAGGAAATATCAGATCTAAATTCATTATTTGAATTTCCCAATGAAGTGGAAGACAAGCCCCCACCAGTTTGGTGTGAACTAGGAAATCTGAAGGAGAAAAATCTGGTGCAAAGGGATGCAAAAAGTTATGAATTTTGGACTCTCTTGCAGCATGATGAAGTTGCATCCACATCAGAGGAGAGGCTTGAACTCATTGAGAATCCCAATCCCACTATCACTATTGTGGAGATCTATGAGCCATCTAGTCTTGCAGGTGGGAAAACAGAAAGAAAGATTCATAAGGAGAAGTACAAGTCACAACAAGAAAATTGCAGGAAAGAAGAAGGGGGTGATTTTCCTCAAGAGCCCCACTCATTTCCTTGGCCTTTGAAAATAGATGAAAAGAATATTCAAAAGGCTTTACACCTTCTCCAAGACACACATTCTTCAGTGGCACACTAGTGTTGGATAGCTGCTTCATTGGAAGATCAATCTTCTCTTGAATCCAAGGAGGAGATGCAGAAGCCATTGTCTACAATACAAGGAGAATTTTTAAAATTGCTTTCTGATAGAGATGTTTTGATTGAGGTTTTTGATGTGTTGCATGGGGCATCCTTGAAGGATGGAGAAGAAATTCGTAAGCCCACACAAGATTTATTGACACCCAAGATTCCTTGAAGAGCACTCAATGTGCACTCCAAGAATCCAAGATGGAGATAGAGAAACTTCATGAGAAGTTGAAAAGGTATTACCTACCCTCCTACAGACCATTCAGCCATATTCACAAGGATGATTGCATTCTTGAACAGAGGGAGAAATCTCATTAGATGGTGGATCATGAGATGCACTTAGATTTGCAGGTACTTGTAAAAAGCTACGAGGAAAAGAATATTAGCCAACCACTCATTGAGGTTGAGAGGAAGGATGAAGTGTTCTTCTCTACCATAAAGATGGCTAATCACATTACTTATAGATCAGCAAATAAAATTCCTTATTCATCCATTGATTTGGTGGATAGAGACACCTTTAAAGTGAAGAAGGTGGGAGATGAAGAATTTAATTTCTGCAATAAATTTTTTGTTGTGACCGACATTGCCTTGGCATGTGGGCAGCCACAAGGATTTAATTTGCAGCAATTGGATACATTCCATACACATGCACATGAGGTGCACTCTGATTTTTTTATGCTTGAGGACTATACAGACAAGTTTGATGAGAACCGAGCACTTGGTCTTTTCCAGAAAAAATTGGAATTGTTTGCTAAAAAGAATCTCTTCCCCATGGGAGATTCATATGACGATGAAGATGGGGAAGCCATAAGTTGGGTGGATAAGTATTGCAGAGATATGATTCATAATTCTACCCATACTTCTATTTCAGCCTCATCAAGAGAGAATGAAATTTGGGAGAAGGAATTTTCCTTGTGATGCAACAGGAAGAGTTAGAGGCTTTCCTAGGTGTTCGTGATGACTTGTGGAATGCACCATCACCCTCACATCAACCACATAGGAACATATTGTTGTCACTTGCTGCCATTCAACCACATGTGGATTGGGTGGAAGATTACATGTCACACATGGAGTCTTCTTGCAGAAAAATTTCTGCTCATGAGTAGTGGAAGGTAGTTGAGCAATCAAACTATTAGGAGGAATTGATGAAAAAAACATCTTGCATCAAGTGGTCTTGGTGGAGGAAATACACATAGTTGGATGGATTCTTGTACCCTATGACCAGTGGCAGAGAGTTGAGCCATTGGAAGTGTTCACATGGAACTTTTGGTTGGAGTGTCAGTACCCTCTCAGATTGGATGATGGGGCACTTATTTATTTTTCTTGCTTGCATTTGTGGAGATACTTATGATGCATCATCTTATTGTGAGCAGTTTGGGCATCCTTGTTGCTTGAATGATACCTATACTCATTGGGGTTGGACATGGGACTCACACCTATGTAATTGCAACAAAATAATTGTGAGATTCAATGTTGATGTGCATCAAGCACATAAGGAACTTTATGTTGGGTGGGGAAGTCTGACAAATTTCCATCTTTGCATTGAGAATTTCCAGTTTTCAATGCAGTGGTATGATTTCCACAACATGAATCTCATTTTCTATGATGATAAATTTGTATGGTGGATTCTAATGTTTGGATACTTACAGTTGAGAAAATGGGATCCAGGAATAAATTCGCCTGATAAGTTGTGTGGGAAGGCATTCTCATTGAAGGGGGTGCAATGCAAGCAATGGGACTCTGGCATTGCTTGTTTTGGAGAAATTTTATAGGATGAATTGATGGAGAAACTCAACCTTATTGTAAAATGGATTCATGCTCCATTTCTCCTACATTATGAACAAATTTGTAGCACTTTGGAGTGCTTTTTCTTGAGGACAAGCAGATTTGGGAGGGGAGGACTGTCATGTCCCCTCAAATTGACCATTAAAAAGTGTTGACCATTCTAAGTTCCTAGGGGCTCAAAATTGATATTAATTATTCCTCATAGGATAAATTTTGCTAATAATTGTTTTAAGGCATGTATTTAATTTTATCTTAGCAATTTATTTATTATGCACAATAATGATGTGGAATTAAGGCTACCATGTCAGCAGGGCACAATGGGGAAAGCTAGTCAACTTGCCTTGGTAAAAATAAGTAAGTCCATGACAAAAGCAAACAGGGGAATAAATGGAAGTTGCCTAAAAGTAGTAAAAAGAAGACAGAGGTAAAAGCAGGAAAGGATTTCAAAGGGGAGGGCACAGTTTCCTCTTATGGATATCAGAAAAGCTGTAAGAGAAAAGCAGGGAAGTTTTTGAAGGAAAGAAAAAGTTTCCTTATGACCCAGAAAAAGCAAAAAGCTGTCATAACTCAAAAGAGGCATCTTTTGACTAAGGGGGGGCGCAATTTCTAATTGTGAAGGATGATTTGGACTTGGAAACAATTCCACATGGTCCTACTTGCCTAATTTCCTAAAGGGGGCGCTTTTGTGGCTAGGGTTAGGTCATCCATGGGGTTGACTTGCTCTCACAGGTCACCATTGGCCTCAACTTACTAAGCAGGTCATCCATAATTCTATAAAAGGTGAATTTGATCCCATTGATTCAGTTTGGATGATTTGATATTGTGGTTATGCTATGTGAGCATACTTTCTGAGTGTTGTGCCTCAGACCATTGGGTGATGATCCCCAAACCCCTCCTCCCTTCTCTTCCATCTCCCTTTCTCTTCTATTGCAGGTATGGAGCGCTACATTGCAGCCATTGAAGTATGATCAGATTTATTTTCAGCCTCCATCACGTTCAGGTCGAGATCCAGTGAAGCCCATGCTTCACCTATGCTCACAACTACTTTTGCCGGTCATGTTTTGGGGCTCCTGCCCCTTTATTTTGGAGTCTCCCTGTAATGGTCAGTTTAGTATATGATTTCTGATTTGTAGCAACATATTACATTGTAATTTATCTATATCAAGTTGAAACATATCTGTCCATAAAGAATTATGTCTTCAATTTCCTCAAAAAAGCTTATTTTATCAATGTATGGTGGAAAATTGATGAATTTGAGTGCTATGAGAAATATGCAAGGTTGAGGGACTGTATGAAGAGATTGTATATGTTCAGTGGGATGTTATTTATCTCTGTAATAATTCATATGTATCTCAGAAATTAATTTTACACGAATTAACTGCTTAAATTTAGACCCTAGCTACATTGCTAGCTTTCAATGACTAGTCTTGCCAAATTTGATGTAAAATGAGTTCTGCTAACTCAAACTGAGCCCCGTTAGTTCCTGTGGGTCACTGACAGACCCACCTTCCCTTAAATTCCTCCAGAACCATTTTTCATTGGGATCATGCCACTTTTTTCGATCCTCCTCTGCGCAGGGTTTCTCTTGACCAAAATTGCCAGAAATCCCCAAATTCACCCAAAACACCTCAAACTTTCCAGAACCTCAAAAAACTGTTTAAATACCTTTTTATATATTAAATTAAGGCTGTAACAAACCTCTACAAGTTTCCCTAAGCCTCTGGTTGAAACAGGCAGAACTACTCTCCTTAGTTGCACGGTTTGGCTGCCCAGAAGCGTGGTAGTAGGTTTCCGTGACGCAGATTCTGAACCTAAATGGCACCAGATCTAAATGTGTTAGGGGAGAGAAAATTCAATGTCTGACATCTCTTTGTTTGATTCCCATTGATCACTCTTGTCCTCTGCAAAATCTCCCAAAAGAAACCCTTGTTTTTTCCAATCCGAGAAGGCTCTGTGTGAAACCCTTAAATTTCGGAATTATTTAAGAAAAATTACAGAATTAAAGTGTTCAGGTCTGTACACTGAGACTTGGGACGTTACAATTTTTCATCAAACTTTAATGTTTAGTTCTCACAACCTTTTCCCATTCAAGTCGCCCTTGTGTTGCTTTGTAGTCCCACGGCTTGTATACTTCATTAACATTGGCCTTAAGAGCAAAGTTAACCATATTGGATTTCTATTTAGTCTTCCCTCTTTGTGATCATCTCTTGATCATTTTTGTTGCTTGAAGATATCCAATGGTGTTGTGCCACTAGTTGGGTTTCTTCTTGGAAACCTCCTCATCCAAGTTAGTATCATCACTATAACTTAGGATACTTGTACCTATGTCATCCAAATGTTGATTCAAACTATTTACATAAGAGATTATTGGCTTGGTCTGGGAGACTCCTGAAAATGTTTAAAATCTCCCCCCTTTCAGGTGGAGCTACCCAAAGCTTAACACTTGAATTTGGAGTCATGATGGGAGACTCCACGATAATTTTGAACTCCAAAGAATATTGGAAAGGACCAACCTTCTCATCAACTACAACATCTCTACTAAAACTTAATTGATTGGTTTTTGCATCAATTAACCTGTAATCTTTATGATTGTTCTTGTACCCTATATGCATCAATTTCTTTCTCTTAGCTCCTAACTTGGTTCTTTTCTCATCTAGAATTCAATCATATGCAATTGAACCAAAAACCTCAAGAATAATGACCTTGGGATTCCTCCTAGATCATGCTTCCTTTGGGGTCTTTTGCTTCACTTCCATTGTTGAAGATCTATTTAGCAGTTATATTGTTGTGAACACTGGCTCAACCCAAACTTGTTGGGTACATAGTTGTTCTACATCATACACCTATTCATCTCTATGATTGTGTGGCTTCGCCTCAATTACTTTATTCTTTTATGGAGTGTAAGGTGGTGTATGATCATTTGATCTCGTGTTTAGCAAAAGAATGTTTGAATTCTTTGGGTCAAAATTCTCTACCATTATCATACTCAAGAGTGGTTATATGACAAATAGACTCTCTTTCTACTATTGCTTGAAAATTTTGAAATTCATTAAACACTCCAGATTTTAATTTCAGAAGGTACATCCACAACCTCCTATTACAGTAATCAACAAATAGAAGTAAATACTTGACATCAATTATGATTCCATGCTTATTGGTCCACAAATGTCAACATGAACTAGTTAAGGACTTTGACTACTCTCCAACCGTGTCTTTCTTCAAATGGTGTTCTGTGTTACTTCCCTCCCTGGCAATATTTGCACACAACCCATATATTTTGTTGGATGTCAAGAAGTTCATCTACTAGATTCTCTCAGGCCAACTAAGAGAGGTAGGTTAGGTTGAAGTGTCCATACCATTGATGCCAAAATGTACCAATGTTGGATACTCTTATGGCTTCCAATGCATGCTCCTTAACTTGTCTAGTGTCAACTAATCAAAATAGTCCATGATCCTCCACACCATGAGCAATGTTTTTCTCAATCACCTTGTCAACTATATAACATTTGTGATCGCTAAAGTTGAAAACATACTAGTGACAATGTCTCATAATATAACTAATTGATAGCAGAATAGGATCCAGACCTTGCATAGAGTGCACATAAAGGAAAATAAACATGTTCCCTCCAAATGAAATTTGCACGTTTCCTTTGCCAACAATTGTGTAGTCTTCACCACCATTGAATATTATTGAATATTTAGAGACATTGAGAGTGTACTCTATGAACCAATCTTGTCAGTTGGTGAAAAGGCGAAATGCACCTAATTTGATGTACCAAGCAAATGTCTTGTAGTTATTTGGTCACTGCTTGGTCATAAATGCATAGAAGAATGATTCCTTATCCTTTATATGTGTTGTGACATGAGCCTTTTGTTGAGGCTCTCCTTGGTTGGCTTTTGTTTAGCCAACTTCTTTTTGTAAAACTTTTTCATATGGCCTTCCTTGCCACACAAGTGACAAGTGATGTTGTTTTGACTCCTTGTGGCATACTCTCCCCTACCTTGACCTTTCTTCTTTGCTCATTTAAATTTTCCCTTGAAATTGGCAGCAAAGGCCTATTTGGATTCCTCTGTCTCACTGCTACTACCTAACTATTTATTTGTTTTTCTTGCTATAAGAGCTTATTACAAATCCCATCAAACTTCATGTCAACACTCGTAGAGGTTATGTTCAAGGTCTCAATAAATTGTTCATAAGAATGTGGTAACTGTAATTTTTTTAATGTGATTACAACCATGTCTTCTTCTTCCATCTTGCGGTCAATGGCATCTAAATAGTATCGAATATCTTTTATATTGAGTAAATGATCTTGTAATGAGGCACTCTTATCCATCATAACCGAAAAGAACGAGGCTCAATTGTTATTTAAAGTCTCATGCAAATCTTTTAAGTGCTTCCAAGATTCTTCCTTTTCTAGACCTTGGGAAGTATGGCATTTGTCATGGAAAATTAAGCAAAATTATTGCTTCTATGTCTCACTCATCACACTTGTTCTGGTCTTTATCCATAATTGTGGGACAAGTACCCTAACCTAGGCCAATGTTAGCCAAGCACTTGTATGAAATAGTGGCCAACATATATTGTTTCCACATATTGTAGTCCTTGCTAGAAAACCTTTGGTTGGCATCCAACTGATGTTGGTTAAACAAATTGTAGATATGAGTCATAGATTTAGATTAGTATATTGTGTTGATGTATTTGTAACTTCGGAATGTATTCGCTTATATATCTTATGTATTGTACCCCAATGTTTATTCTGAGAAGTATCTATAATGTAATTGAGTCATATCATGCCCTGATGTTCCGATCGAGAGTTTCTATAATGTGAACAAGTCATGTCAAGTCATTGTTGGTAACCCTCCTATTTGTCAAGGGTTAAAGTCCCGCAGTTGTGGGGCCCTAGGGTTATTAGACTATGCTAGAGAAGTCGACCCTAGGTGAATCATTGTAAGTCGAGGCAATAGCCCCCACCGTTGTGTTAAGGATAACCCTCCTTGTTGGTTAGAGGAGGCAAAGTCCCCACAAGTTGTGGGGCACTGGGTTTTTTAGACACTCCTAGAGATGTCGGCTCTAGTCAATAATTGTTAAGTGAGGCCGACATGTTGGAGTGGGTTTCAAGTGAACGAAATAATATAAATAGAGAGTGAGCCTCTATATTTATCACACACTCACTCACTCACTGGGGCGCATGAGTGAGAGAGGAGAATCTCTCTCAAGTGTGTGAGAGAGAACAAGGTGTGGAGATCATCTTTTCTGTTTTCGGGTTTTACTGCTTCCATTGGTGCTCATTCTATCTCTGAGGAAGTTGCAGGGTTTTCTCCTTTATGGTTTCCCTGAGGAAAATTCTTTGTGTCTCTTGTCTCTTGTGTTTATTGCTGTGCATGTTATTCTCTCAGTTAAAGATCCTAAGATCATAATGCTAGCTTGAATGATAAAAATCTAACATGGGATTAGAGCTAACCTGAGAAGAAGACATTGTGTAGCTGTAGAAGCTAGGGATTCTTACTTTTTGGGTCTCTCTCCACAATCCATCAGCAAAAGTATGCTAGGTTGACTCTCCATTGAAGGGCGCATCTTTCTGTCGAAGCAAAATTCGATTCCGAGCATTTTCAGTTTTCGGTGCAAGAAATTAGGGCTTTCTATAGAATAGGACTTTTTGAGTAATCCATGCATAGGATTTCTCTCCTCATCAAAGTCGAATTTTAGAGACCTGGGCCAATATTTTTGGTTGGGTGAAACTCCGAGAAAGTCAAACCCTAGTTTGACCTCGAGCTAGAAAAACCCTAAATACTAAAACTGCTAAGTTTTGGTACATTTGCTATATCTCGGGATTGGCGAAGGATCAGGAGCTGCAAATTGCATAGGTCGAAGATAAAATCCTTATGTACACTGTGTCCAAAATTCAGCCTCAAATTCACTATATTCTAGGAGATATGATCTCTCCAAGTTAGGGTTCCAGCCTCTTCCAGGATTCATCCATAAACAGGACACCTGGAGAGAATTGCTATATCTTGGGCTACAAAATTCCAAATGAAATTTCTGAAGATGTTCCAGAAAGGGCACAAAATGTACTTTATGTGTTTTGAATTTCAAACCTAGACGATGAAAAAGTGACACGTGGCAGTCCGTACAACTTCGTTGTCTTGAACAGTCCTGTAACAGGTCACCTTGGGAAAATGGTCATAAGTCCCAATTGGTGAAACCAATCCTGATGAAACCTATGGTGTTGGAACAGGGACATGCGAGGCTACCTCAGCACAGTTTCAGACACATAGGAGTAGCAATTTCGGAGATACCACAGAAACAGTAACAAGCATTTCTGTAGAAGAAATTGGAAAACTAGCGCTTCCTGTTCCGGGAGCTTCCCTCCACTATTTTCAAAAAAGGAGTACATTGGACATCTTTCCTTGAATTGATCTATCTTTCTATCCAATCAGATCTGAAAGATTCCAAGTTTTGAAAATTAGGGTTTCTCTAACAAACCCTAGATTAGCTAGCTCCGGAACCAGAATGGACACCTCAAATTGGTAAGATCTAATCTTTTGCTATTTTCATTTGAGGTTCTCATTTTAAAGTGATCTATCACATCAGCTTGATGACAAGCTTGGTGAAGTTGACAACTTCCAAGAATGGAAGTATATGATCTCTCTGAAGAAAATGAATTGGACACCTACATGAGTAGAGAGGTTCCAGTTCTGGAGGGAGATGAGGCTCAAAAGCCTTACACAAGAAGAACTTGGTCAAGGCCAAGAAGATCATTATTGATTCAGTCACAGATCAACTTGTACCACAATTGTCTTCCCTAAAGACACCGAAAGAGATGTTTAATTCCTTGACCAAGCTATGTGAAGGGAAGAACATAAATCAGAATATGACCTTAAGAAAATAGTTGAAGAATGTGAAGATCCAGAATGCAGAAACCATACAGTCATACTTTACGAGGGTCTCTCAAATCAAAGAACAACTTGAAGCGGTAGAAGAAGAAGTGGATAATGCAAAAGTGGTGATAGCCACCTTGAATGGCCTCCCAAGATCATGGGATTCATTCATTCAAGGAATGTGTGCCAGAAGGAAGTGATTACTTTCAACAGACTCTAGGAAGAAGAAGAAGCTCGACTCATAATAAGAGAAGAGAAGATGGGAGCAACTGAAGATCAAGCTCTCACCATCGAAAGAAGATCCCTCAAGCGATGAGGAATATGAAGGACTCAATTCTTGAAGAACCTCTTATTGATCTTGAGCATTTGGATAAGAAATGATGAAGTCATGAATGAAGAAGATGATGAAGCGAAAGGATCAAGAAGGTGTCTATCCACTAAACAAATAAAGATAAGTATTCAATTGTCATTTCATGATATTGTTTTTGTTATGCATTTGTTTATATTCAGTTGATGTATTATGCATGATAGAATGTTTGCATTAATGACAGTATACTACTAATATGCATGTGATGGGTAAGTAGCTCATGGTGCTATACAACTCTCCATTGCTACTTATCTAGAATGAAACCTCTTTGCTGACATATTGGATTAGTGCACAATCTCATTGTTGTCTTGGTAGAGATGGAAGGCATCTAGAAAGTTTCTGTGAGATATGGCTAAAATAGTTGCATGATCATATATTTATGCATAAGAATCTGCCATTATGAATATGCCTTATGAAATGTTTCTAACTATACAAATGCATTTGACTTGTAGGAAAGATCGCGTACATAATCACCTACAAGCAAAGAAGGATGAGACTTGTTCCGAAGAACAAGTGATGACAGTTTAAGATGAAGAATAATATGACAAATGCAGCAATATCATTGATGCAGAACCTTCCAGCCATGAAGAAGTAATCAAAAAGAAAGGGAAGACCAGTTCAAGAAGAATGATGTCTAGAATGCAGAGTCGATACATGAAGGGAAGTTCGTAGTTCCATCATGCAGTAGATGGAAACATCGTGGGATACAAGGAAAGATTCGTAGCACGAGGCATAGACTACGAAGAGACATTTGTAGCCACTAGAAATACACATGACAGGAAGAATCATGTGTGCAAATGAAAGAAGGCCTTGTACAAGCTCAGAAGACACCCATGGGATAACACATACATGAGGAGCTTGATGAAGACCTGAACCTTTGCTACAGGGTTGAAGATGAAAATCTATAGAGGATGACAAGCTCACAGATGGGAGTGAGAAGAATTTTTGAAAAGGTTCAAGATAGAGGATCTTGGCATCCAATGATCCTAGATGGATACATAGAATGTTAGTAGCAGAGGAAGCTACTTCTCACTCTGGTACAAAATGTTTCAGTGCATAGAGTACGAAAGACAAAGGGAGAATGATGCTATGCTTCAAAGGGAGTGAGTGCAGAAGATCCTGAGGTTCAACATGGTACGACAGGATGGACAGATAACTGATGACTATAGGATTTATTGAGAGTAAAGAGGATTCCAACCTTTGCTTCGAGGTTGAAGGCGGAAGACCAGTGATGCTCATGTTATGTGTCAATGCACTATTTTCTAGGCATGGAGGTGTGGCAGAATGCGGATGGAATCTTCCTCGGACAAGGGAAGTATGCAGTAGAGATCCTGAAGAGGTTCAGGACCACACCTATGGCATCGAACTTGAAGCTATTGAGTGTTGCTTCATTAGAGACGGTTGATGCTACAATGTATCGTCAGATGATTGGTTCCTTGATTTACCTGACAAATACGAGACCAGATATTTGCTTTGTTGTGAACACATTGAGACATGTTCACTTGATGGTTGCAAAGCATGCAGTGAGGTACTTGAAGGGTACAATTGATTATGGGCTCAAGTATGAGGTGAATCAAAAGACTATGTAGATTCATATTGGGCAGGCAATGCCATTGATAGGAATTAGAGGAAATTTGAGGTCTAAAATGGGCCTCCTAAGGAAAATAATAAAATAATAGCTAAAATAATAAAATAATAGTTATTAATTTTGGAGGAAGAATGAAAAAAACTACTTTTTTTATTTGTATTTTCGACATATCTCCCTGTTTTTTTACTCAAATTCTGAGCAGGAAAGCTCATTTGATGCGGAATTTAATTATGCATCCAACGAGTACCCACACTGCATACTTTTGACAGACCCCGCTACCCCAAAAACAAGAAATACCTGAAAAAACGTGATGATGACATTTCTTGTTTTTGGGGTAGCGTTTCTTGTTTTTGGGGTAGCGGGGTCTGTCAAAAGTATGCAGTGTGGGTACTCGTTGGATGCATAATTAAATTTTGCATCCAACAAGCTCTTCTACTCAGAATTTTAGTAAAGACACGGGGAGATATGTCAAAAATACAAACAAAAAAAGTCGTTTTCTTTTATGACAAATATGTCAATTCAACCATTATGGTTGACTCATTTTATTGAAATTCTATTGGTTCTTGAATTCCAACTCACAAAATTTATTGTTAGTGTGTGTTTTTATAAGGCCCATTTTAGACCCCAAATTTCCTCTAATGAAGAGAACTTTGAGGTGCTACTTCAGTATGGGATCAAGTGTGATCTCTTGGTTTGGTAGGATGGAGTCCTGCATGGCGTTGAGTATAGTTGAGGCAAAAGATGTTGCCACTTGCTATTTGGGAGGTAGTATGTTTCTTTTGAAAACTACTATTTGATTTGGTTGATCTGACTTGCATTTTTGTATTATGCAGAGAGGAGCAGTGATCTAGATTGAGATCTCTCGAAAGAGGGATCTAGCATAGATGATGAGACAGGTTCTCTGAGCATAAATCCTGGCGAAGCTCGTAGGTTGCTCAAACGTAAACAGTCCTGTAGGTTGCCCTCGGATGTAATCGGTCTTGGCGAAGCTCGCAGGTCATCCTTGGACGTAATCAGCCCTGATGTGATTCTATGCTAGAAATGGCCAAAATGAAGTTTGAGTACTTCAGGGAGAAGCTTGGTGTTCTCCAGATCGAGGTTCCCTCTAAGGGGAAATGATGAGACCTAGAGCCATTCTGACATGGTGAGAGGATTAGGTTCCTTCAATGGTCAAATGTAAGGGCTGAGCCATTCTATCATGGTGAGAGGATTTGGTTCCTTCCATGTCAGATGTGAGTGCTGAGCCATTCTGATGTGACTATAGGATTGGTTCCTACATGATTAGATGTAAGGGCTGAATGCCATTCTTGGAATGGAGGCACCTGGTTAGTTACCAGGAATACTCAGTCTGGGACTGAGGGCCGTTCTGATATGACTGTAGGATGTAGTATTACATGATCAGATGTGAGCGCATCGCCATTCTGATGTGATAGAAGGGATGTGTTCCCACGTGATCAGATATAAGGGTTGATGCCATTCTCTCGGAGAATGGAGGCACCTGGTCAGTTACCAGGAATCCTCAGTCTGGGACTGAGAGCCCTTTCGATGCGATGTGTTTACACATGGTCGAATGTAAGTGCAGATCCTTTCTGACAAGATGAGGTCGGATGTAAGTGCTGAGCCATTTTGGCGCGATGTGTTTACACACGGTCATATGTGAGTGATGTGCCTTTCTAACAAGATGGGGTCGGATGTAAGTGCAGAGCCTTTCCGACAAGATGAGGTCGGATGTAAGTGATGAGCCATTCTGGCGCGATGTGTTTACACATGGTCAGATGTGAGTATTGGGCCTTTCTGACAAGATGACGTCAGATGTGAGTGCTGGGCATGCCTTTCTGACAAGATGAGGTCAGATGTAAGAGCTGGGCGGGCCATTCTGACTTAGGGTCAGATATAAGCGCCGATGAAGACCTACATGAAGGATAGGCCTACAACCAGCCTGAAAAAGGGTTGGCTCTGTAGAACTTCCTGTGACGAGAAGAATGAAGAGATAGCACCATTTGATTGAGATAGCAGAAGCAATAATGATTATGATGATTTAGTGATGATCCAGCTTTGATGATGATCTAGATCAAGTAATGATCCAGACTTGCTGATGATCCAACAGTGACGATCTAGATCAAGTGATGATCCAGACTTGATGATGATCCGGCAGTGATGATCTAGACTTGATGATGATCCAAGAGTGACGATCCAGATCGAGTGATGATCCAGACTTGATGATGATCCAGCAATGACGATCCAGATCAAGTGATGATCCAACAGTGACAATCTAGATCAAGTGATGATCCAGACTTGATGATGATCCAGCAGTGATGATCCAGATCGAGTGATGATCCAGATCGAGTGATGATGATCCAGATCAAGTGATGATCCAGACTTGATGATGATCCAGCAGTGACAATCCAGATCAAGTGATGATCTAGTAGTGACGAACCAGATCAAGTGATGATCTAGACTTGATGATGATCCAGCAGTGACGATCCAGATCAAGTGATGATCCAGACTTGATGATGATCCAGCAGTGATGATCCAGATCGAGTGATGATCTAGATCCAGTGATGATGATCCAGATCGAGTGATGATTCAAATCCAGATGAAGATGACTTGAAGATGAAGATGACCTGAAGATGAAGATGACGAGAACTTGACGATGATTTAGATGATATAGAGAAGAAGACTTGTGCTGATAAATTGTGTCGAGAGAATACCTTCCTAGTTAAGAGGGAGTGTTGATGTATTTGTAACTTCGAAATGTATTCACTTGTATATCTTATGTATTGTACCCCGATGTTTATTCCGGGAAGTATCTATAATGTAATTGATTCATATCATGCCCCGATGTTCTGATCGGGAGTTTTTATAATGTGAACAAGTCATGTCAAGTCATTGTGGGTAACCCTCCTATTTGTCAAGGGTTAAAGTCCCCACAGTTGTGGGGCCCTAGGGTTATTAGGCTATCCTAGAGAATTCGACCCTAGGTGAGTCATTATAAGTCGAGGCAATAGTCCCCACCGTTGTGTTAAGGATAACCCTCCATGTTGGTCAGAGGAGGCAAAGTCCCCATAAGTTGTGGGGCACTAGGGTTATTAGACACTCCTAAAGATGTCGGTTCTAGTAAGTAATTGTTAAGTGAGGCCGACATGTTCGAGTGGGTTTCAAGTGAACGAAAGAATATATATAGAGAGTGAACCTCTCTATTTATCACACACACACTCACTCACTGGGGCGCATGAGTGAGAGAGGAGAATCTCTCTCAAGTGTGAGAGAGAGAACAAGCTGTGGAGATCATCTTTTCTGTTTTCAAGTTTTACTGCTTCCATTGGTGCTCATTCTACCTCTGAGGAAGTTGCGGAGTTTTCTCCTTTATGGTTTCCCTGAGGAAAATTCTTTGTGTCTCTTGTCTCTTATGTTTATTGCTGTGCATGTTATTCTCTCAGTTAAATATCCTAAGATCATAATGCTAGCTTGAATGATAAAAATCTAACATATTGAAGCATAGTAAAATGATGAAGAATATTTGTCAAAACCCATGGACATTGGCTCTAAACCTTTGTAGCAGCAACATATTATTGATAAACACATAGATTTATGATAACCCTGCTCACTAACAACCCAAAACATACATATTTTGACAAGGACTACTCAAATTCAGCTCTGTAAGACACAAAGTTGCCCTCAAATAGTTGAAAAACACAAATCTTATTAGATCTAATCTTAAACATCTTATAGATAAATCTAATACAAACCAACACTAAAACAATTAATTTCTCCGTAAATGTATTGAATGACACTAAATCAGTAGCTAAGACATCCACATATTAATTTTTGGCATCACTTCATGTAAGAATATATCCAGTCTACTCTAAAATTGGCTAAATTGGATACATATGGAGAAATTTCGCTAAATTAATGGTCAAACAAGTTGTACAGGTCAAAAATTACTCTCAATTGCTGATTTGTATAAGCAAATTTGTTGATATGTTGAATCCATACAATCTTTCACTAGCATGTACACGGTACAATTTGTACAATGAATGGTCGAATAAACAAATTCAATTGAATTCTTAATCGATGGCTATACGGAAAATGTGTGTTGGTGATTTCTTTGTGGTTGATCTATATGCTATGTTGGTGATTAGTGTGTGATGGTTGGTTTGTACGATGGAAGATGTAAGATGGTCATATGCCTCAATTTTTTTTTAGTTTCTTTTTTGGAACCTCAAACTATCAAGTTCTATTATTAATTTTTATTTTTATTTTTTACATTACTTCAAAAGTAAAAAGTAAATCGAAACAATACTTGATTTACAATTAAACTCTTCATCTATTTGATGTTTTAAGCCAACGATCTCTTGATTTGTCTTTTTTCAGCAACAATCCCTAGATCTTCATGCTCTCATGGGCTCTATGGGTCTAGTTGAGCTTTGATACTATCTCATGGAAATCAAACACATAAAGAAACCAAAAGTAACTTTGAAAAGTTATCATATTGTATTGCATAGATGAGAAGTGTTACAATGAGTTTGAGTGAATTCATGTTATGAATGTGGATAGACTAAGAAACACACTAAAGTGAAATAAATCATAAAAGCACAAAATAATATAAAGTCAAAAGTGCCTTCATTAATGCCTAATTCTAATATCTAATTGATCATTATAAATTAGG
The DNA here is from genome assembly GCA_001517045.1 of Pseudotsuga menziesii. Classification (NCBI taxonomy): domain Eukaryota; kingdom Viridiplantae; phylum Streptophyta; class Pinopsida; order Pinales; family Pinaceae; genus Pseudotsuga; species Pseudotsuga menziesii. Next base: position 331,889 of record LPNX010566395.1, on the reverse strand, counting down.
ATTTACTTTAATAGTCTTCTCTCCTAGGCCACCTTGTTTATATTAAGGGAAATGTTAGATTTAAGGGTGTTAAATTTGTATTTGACCACATCTAACATTGTTTATGATTTTATATTAGATTTTTAGGTTTGGTTGATGTTAACCTACTCAACTCGGTGTATGCTGAGTAACCCCTTTTGGAGGAAGCTCATGGTACCTCTTAAGTTGTGTATAAATACACAACTCTTATTTGTATTTTTACACATTGTGATAATTCATTCATTCTTATACACATGATTTAACCTAAGGGAACCATAATGCATTTTACTCTCATGTTCTTGGTTTAATTTATTTTAATGCCTCGTTATTTTTACTTTCATTCGTGTATGACTTATGAACTTTACACTAGGTGATTTAGATGCTATGCTTTGTAATATATTACTTTATTTAAGAGGCCAAGTGAGATTATATGATTGGTTTTGCTTACATTTATGTACATCGATATATCTTGAAATGGTTGAATTATATATAAGGCTATGCTTAAAATGATGGTTTTTATGTTGACGATGGCATGATGTTTTAACGTTTATGAGCAATAATCTCTAGTTCTACACTTAATGCACATAGCCACTATGATTCGTTTTTTATCTTGATATCACCACATGTATGATCTAATAATTGCACTTGGGGTTATAACATGTGATTATTGTTAGCTATATTATTATTCATGAAATGTAGATAGTAGTTTATGTAATTGATGCTAGCCATATTTTGGGTCGTCGAGTAATGTTGATTTTATACATGGGATTGATGATTTGATGCAAGTTATGACTTGAAGTATTGTTGTGACAATATGAACAAGATCTTGATAGGTAAGCTGCTCCACGAGCCTTGGGGTTGGTTTTGTAATAAGGCTTGTGGGAACCTTCATTCATGAAGGATATCGCCAACACAATATTATGGGTTGGGGACATGTTATAACACAAGCACTAGTTCTATACGAACAACTAAAGTCTTCTAAGAAACCTAGAGCTAGAAATATTTATAAATGATTGGGACTTGTAGAGTCTTTCTAGATTATGAAAGTTATGGGTAGAGCCTCATCATTGCGTTTGAATAGTCTCAATTGAGGGACCTTTGCCATGGTAAGTAGGACCATTCCAGCATAATGTGTCTAGGATTGCTAGTGGCTATGAATGGTAGATTATGAATGAAGTGGTGGATTATGTATGAGTTGCATGCTTCCATTATTTTATTTACTTTGTATGCGTTTTTTTTCATGGAAAAAAAGAGCATATAGTATAATAGGGTTGTGAATGAATGCCACTATATTTAATGGTGCAATTGTTGTTTTAATCTTAGGTAACTTGTACTTGCACCTTACATTATGAAAACATATAGTGTTAGGAGTATTTCATGTTGAGTACTAATGCACATGTAGAGTTAATGTGTGATAGTTAGATGTGCACACTAGTATTATTATACTAAAAGAGTAGTGTCTTAAAACAATGAATTATATGCATCTAGAAAATAAATTTTAAATAAATAATTAATAGATATTTAGGTGCAAGGTTGAAAAGGAGGAAAATAGGTATTTTCATAATTAATTATTAAATAAGTATGTAAAGTCTATTGTGAAGTAAATTAGGTGCAAGGGCATATTTAGCAACTTGGATTTATGTTTAGAATGTTTCCTAAAAGGCGTATTAGTTATTTTTAATTGTTTTATTTTCAGAAGATAGTGTGCATGGAAAGTTTTATGTTAATAAAATAAGAGAAGGCGGTAATGGAGGAAGGGGATGCATTCACATCTTGATTTCTAAGAGATGGTAAAGATTAGTGGAGAGAGCCCATGAGGATATTATTGCTTTTGTTGCGAGGCTTGAAAAAATAGAACAAGGAGCTAGAGAAGAAGCATGTGTGGTTTTAGTGTTAGTGAGCTTGTAGGCCTTCAACCAAAGGGTTGAGGGAATTATATTGGGAGGAAAGCACTCCTCTCTCGCACAATTGGTTGCTTCTATCTTTGTCAGAGATTGTTGTTTTTGGAGTACTATATCACTAACTACAAACTTCGTATAATGGATTCCTCTTGCTCTTGATCTTTTGATTTAGCTATTAAATACCAAGTGTGTATTATTACTATTAATATTGGTTATTTTTCTTGATTTTATTTTGTATATCACTCACCCTATTGATTTATACTAAGTTAATATGTTACCCATATTGAGGGTATTATTGTCATATTGTGCTTCCACTGTTTTTATTTCTAGAGCACTTTTGCTAGGATTTATTTATCACGCTAGGGTTGTGCACCTTTAGGCCCCCATAATATTTCTTATGTCTTTCTTCAAATAACTCAACTCTAATTTATTGTTTCCCTTGCTTGGGTTAGGATTGTTTGCTCAATCCATTCAATATGTGAGTTGGAATGTCCTTGGACACCTACCTACCTACAATTAGACTCATTCAATGTAGCACAAGGAATCTTATATTGGCATCAAGTAACATTCTATGGTCATCAATATCTATTACATTAAAGCTACATTTTGCATATGGGGGAACCTACTTATTGCCTTACATAACAAAAGATATTTTCGGTTGTTTTCTTCTCTCTCCTCCCTTGTCTTTTCCTTCTATTTTTGTACTTCTCAAAGTGAAGTTTAGGGATTACTTTCAATTGTGTTTTAGAATTGTTTTCCTCTTAGATTATCATATATAATTAAAGGGAAATTTAATGAAAAAGGGCTTAATTGTAGGTAGAGGTTATCAAGTTGCATTACTCTTTTTCTTAGCCTCATGTTGTCCACTACAAAGGAGCTTGCTTCTTGTGTTTGGATGTGATTTCATGTAGGGGTGCACTTGTTTATCCCCTTATATTGCTTACATATATAATTCAACATGCCACCTATGTCTTTTTCAATTTGTGCATTATATAATTATTCAACATATCTAACACTCATCATAGTATTTAAAAGCAAGCATGAGTATCTTCATGGTAAATATGCATTAAGTATAAAATGCCATGAATTTTTATTTTTTACTCATACCTTTATTAGAATAAATCATTGAGGAATTCATGAAACAACACTTAAGATTGTTTTGCATCTTTAACAACAAAGCCTTTTTCAACTTGTTAAACCTTAGAGTGTATGAAGTGTTCCTTCAAGATGTATCGGAGTGAGGAATTTCATTTTCTTTTGTAAAGACCAAGTTTTGGAGCTATATTATGTGGAGTGTTGATTTTGGGGATAAATACCCTTGGTTAGATCATGGTAGGTCCCCTTGGTTTCCACCTAAAGGAGGTGTTGGCCGTGTGGCTCTACTGGCTACCCTTTGGGTGGGTGTCTGGTGCCCTTGAGACAAATCGTTGGCACACTCATATTTTTCTTTGTATAGGTGATTGTGTGTGTAAGACATTCTTGTCTTAGAAAACCTCATTTTTCCCACTTGAACGTATTGATTTCATATAGAACCCCTCCTCTTGGTCTCCAGGCCCATAAACACCATTCCTTAAAGAAGAAGCCTGCATTGTTAAAAACAGAGGGCGCTGAGGGAAAAAACATTTGTTTGGGTTAGTTGGGGCATGGCGTCCTCCTTTTGGCTCACCTTGCACTTGGTGGATCCTAATTACACATTTCTATTGTTATTTTATGTCATTATGTGGCTTAGTCCCCAGGTTGTGGGTACACAAACCTAAAATTTTATAATTTGCCATTAACTTTGTGTGAGGATTATTATTAATCCTCCCTTTGAACACATAGTCTAATTGTCTATTTTCCTAGCTTAGGAGGTATTCGTCGCACCACTAGTGCATGGGGAACACACCTAGGGGACATCTTCCACTTACTGCACTTGATTGCATGAGTTTAGGAGCCTCGGGGACCAATTCCTATAATTTAGGAACCCACTCTAAGTGCCACCACCATCCTCCTTCAATGGAATTTGGTAGGTAAGCAACTATGTTCAGTTATGCTCCAATTACTATCAGTTATATCATAATCAATTAGTCTAGCATCAATTTGCATGATTGAAGGGAGTGTGGGCGCCTTTTCTCACCTACCCTCATCAGTGAACTGATTGTAGACTAAGTTAGTTATCTGGAGTTGCACTAGTGAGCTCCAGTGGCGATTTTCCCACACTGAGTTAGCTCCAGAGTCAGTCTGAGTTGGTAGATTCGAATCCTATCTTAGGAATTCAAATTCTCCTATATGTACAACCAATGCATTCCATATTAATTGTTGATTCACGAATATATTGATATTATTCCAATTTTGTCTCTCTCTGTGTACAATTTTTCCATGAGTAATTGATTAGTATATGTTAAATTATTCTCTCTCTTCTGCAACCTTCTCTTCTCATTTGAATTCATGCAGGTTGATGATACTATGCTTCATTGAATTTAACACTTTGTAGGATTGAATTTGTAAAAGGTTGAGGGTTGTCTCATATAAATAATACAACAACACCTCATTTGTAACATGGACAAGGGATAAAATATGAGATGTTTTTGTTTCCTCTTGGTATATTGGAGTATTTGAGCTATGTGCACCTCTCTTGGGATGTCTATTTTTGCTTGAAGGATGAATGGAATGTCTTATGGGGTTTGATTTTGCACATGACAAGCTTATGCTAAGACTAGTTGTAATAACTCATGCTCAAGGGTGGCCTAAGGCATGCATTCTTGCTCACTCTTGATTAATGCTGGTAAGTTTCTCTCATAACCCTAGTTTAGTGTTGTTCTTGAAGTGCTTTGAACTGAGTTAGGGTTTGTTTGCTAGAAAATTTATCAACTTGCATGAGGAGACAATCCTACTAAGGAGCTCTTTGTTGTTTCATTGGGGCTTGGACTTCTCTATTTTCCTTAATTAGAGTTTTGCTACCTAACCCTTGAGATTGCTAGTTTAACCCTAGTTGCAAGTATTGAGTGCCATCTTGAGAGGAGGGATGTTAGCGTCAATCTCTCACATCTCTAGGGTTTGAGATAAGGTCTATTTCCCTATCCTAATAAACTCTCAATCTCTCTTTCTCAAATTTTTACAAGTTTATTTTATGCAAAAAAATACATAAAAATAGTATATTGTTGGAAAACCTCTAAAAATATAAATAAATATGAAAATTCAAAAATATATGCGATTTTGTATTTATGGTCGACCCTACAAATTTATTGCAGGGTTTTCTTCATAAACCCTAAAGGGCGTCCTATTTTGAGCAAATGCATTGGGATACTTGAAATTATTGAAATGGGGTAATTGCTTGTTGTTTAGTATTTTTGGTTCATCCTACAAGTGTACCCTAGTGTGGAGATCTTCTATCCCCTAGGAGCACATGTTTTTAAGCACTTGGCTTGGGAAGCATGAATCGTCTAGGGATTTATGATCATTTCTTTAGAATTGTGATAAAGATTAAACTCCATTGTCGTATGATTATTGTGTCTTGTTTAATATTGTTTCACTCTGATAATGAACTGATCATATCCATTAGAAATTGGTGGAAGGAATTTGTTGTTTGTTGGTGGTTGCAAGTATCTTTGATTGATTGTGGTCTGCCCCTAGGTTTTGGATTTTTCCAAAGTGTTGAGATGTTATGTTGGGCATTGGATTTAACCCCTCCTAAGCTTACTGTTACTAACTAGTAACACAACCAAATGAAAACAATTGAAATCCATAACTAGTTGATGAATGGATCACATATGGTATTATGTATAGAGTAAATAGTTAAAATAAAAATTAATAATATGATGGTGATGAAACATACAAGGTTCCTTTTTTGGGGTTGGAGAAGATTCATAACTATTATGATAACATTTAATGAAGCTAAATAAGCCAAATTGACATTCCATTCATCACATTTATTTAATTGAAGTTAGAACACGTCTATGTAAGTTGATGTGGCATGATGATAGTGTTGAGTTTCACAGTTGTTTGCAATAGATCGAACCAAACCAAAACAAACTTAGATTATGCAATGAAGAAAGACAAAAACAATATTAGGGAAACCAAAAAGAGGTGCAATTTTGGATAGACAAATAAATCCTAGCAAAAACCCTTTACAAAGAAAAGCATTGGAAGCACAATATGGTGGTAATAACCTAAATATGGGTAACCTATTAGCCTAGTATATATCTATATGGTGTGATACAAAATGAAGTCAATAAAATTAACCAATGTTAATAGTAATAATACATGCTTGATCTTTAACAGCTAAATCAAGACATCAAGAGCAAGAGGATTCCATGTTTAGAAGAAGTTTGTAGTAGTTTGTAGTTAGTGATACAATACTCAAACAACAATAATTTCTAGCAAATATAGAAGCAACAAATTGTGGGGGATATGGGCACTATCATCCCAATTTGATTCCTCAACCCTTTTGTTGAAAGCCCGTGATCTCACCAACACTAAAACTGCACTTTCTTCTTCTCTATATCATTGTTTTCTATTTTCAAGCCTCATAACAAAAGCAATAATATCCTCATGGCCTTTCTCCATTGATCTTTACCATATCCTATAAATCAATATGTGAATGCATCTCCTTCCTCCATGACCACATTCTCTTCTTTTAGTCACAAAATACTATCCATGCACCAATACCGTTTTCAAGTAGTGTTCTAAACATAAATCCAAGTTTCTAAATATGACCATGCACCTAATTTCCTTCATACTAGACTTCACATCATTATTTAATAATTAATTATCAAATACCTATTTTCTTCATTTTCAAGTGGGTACGTAAATATATATTAATTAATTATTTAATGTTTATTTTCTAGGTTCAGATAATTCATTGTTTTAGCATATACTCATGAAACTACTCTTTTAATATAATAATACTGTGTGTGCGCATGTAGCTATCACACGTAAACTCTACATGTGTGGTATCAATCAACACGAAATACCCCTAACAGTACATGTTTTTCATATTGCACGATGCAAATAAAAGTTATCTAGGATTGTTGATTCTCACTAGCTCATTTGGTTAAGGTGTGGGTCTCATCAGTAGGGTGACCAAGGGTTCAATTCCCCTCAGGGGTGAGCTAGTTGGGAGGATACACCCAAAATTATAGCTATGTTAAGGGTTGGTGTGTCCCACGTTGGGTGTGATCCTCAGGTGACTTTGATGGCTTAGTTGCCCCTCGGCTATGGTTCTTTGCAACCTACCCCAAGTGATGGGAAATTGACCAAAAAAAACAAGATACCTAGGATTAAAACAACAATTGAAAAAGGCATGGATGGCATGATGAATTATATATGTAAGAAAGATAAGGGTATAAACAAGTGCATGCATCCAAACAAAAGAAGCAAGCTTCCTTGTATTGGAAAACACGAGGCTAAGGAAAAGAGTAATGCAACTTTGATAACATCTACTTACAATTAAGAACTTGTTCGTTAATTTTCCTTCGAATTATCTGCGAGAATCTATGAGGAAAATAAATATAAAAACAGTTGAGAGTAAGCCCTAAACTTCACTTTAAGAAGTACACAAATAGAAGGAAAAGATAAGCAATGAGATATAAGAAAACAACCAACAATATCTTATGTAATGAAAGGAAATAAGTATCCCCCTATTCAAAGTGTAGCTTGAATGTAATAGATATGGATGGACTTAGATTGTTACTTGATGCCAATATAAGACTCCTCATGTTACATTGAATGAATACAATTGTAGGTAGGTATTGTTAGGTGTCCAAGGACATGACACCTCACAAGTCAGATGGATTGACCAAAGAATCCCAACCTAAGCAAGGGAAAAATAAATTACAGTTGAGTCACTTTGAAAGTCTCAAAAGGGGAAAGAGCCCCTCAATCAGGTACTTGAGGAAGAGACAATGTTAAATGACCATGATAATGAGATTAAGATGACAAATTAGCATGATATTTCCCACTCGATAACCAAAATGAGCATTAGAATTCCTCCATGTCTATATGGTTTGGATGAAATGTGGTGATGCCCTCAAAGACTTGAAAATGATACCCTTCCACCCCTAGAAATAGTGGAATGGGCCTCATTTTATAGAGAACCACATGGAAACATGCAATCTCCTTAGGATCATGGTATGTTTCCATTGTTTTCTCTTTGTTTTGTGTAATAATGATGGGACTACATAATCTCTTGTGATTTTATCCACTCCAAAGCTTAAAGGTGACTTCACAAGCAAGCAATTGGTTTTGATTCAATCTACACGTCTAAATTCCTTTAATACTTTGGTAAGTCAACTTGTATCTATTGATATTAATATGGAGGAAGAATGTAAGTGTATTACCTTATTATGTTCTTTTCCAAACTTTTGGGATAATGTGGTTGTAGCAATTGGTAGTACCACTCAATCTACATTAAATTTTGAGGGTGTAATTGCATCTTTGTTATCTTAGGAAATGAGGAGAAAATCCATTTAGGGTGTGATTAAGGATGTTTTATTTATAAGAGGTCGTCTCCATGGGAGTTAAAATAAGTATTTGGGGGAGAGATATAAATCAAGAGCTAGATTGAGATATCCAAGACAATCTACTAGGAAATGTAGTAAATATTGTAAAAGTTGTGCACTATAAAAGGGATTTCAGATCTTAGAATGTTGATAAAGTCAAAGAAATGATTATTCCCTCCTTCCATATATGTGATAATTGCTTCTTAGTGAGATCTAGGAGCTAGAGGAATATTCACACTCAAATTATTTGACAAAATATGCAAGAGAACAACAAAAGAGACTGAAAATAGCTAGAATAACACATTTGAATGGTGCTAATAATTGATCATATTATTACAGCACATATTTTATATGTGTATGGTACATATTTATAATACATTTGGGAAAATTCATGAGCCCTTGGATCCCATGTGAATGCATACAAGTATCAGGCTAGGATTTGACCCCTAACCCCCAATAGGTTGACTAATAGGATCCCAAACCTAACCAAAAAGTCACGAATCCATGTGTGAGCATGTGTGAACAGGTAAGAATCATGCCTGGGTCATTAATGAGGTAAGGCTAGCATGGGAGAGTGCATGGGTGAGTGGGAGAGTCTCTAGGAGCCAAATAAATGCCCAAGAAGACCACAAAACCACCACATTCACACACTGGAAACCCTAGTCAAAGATGGAAGTGGTTTGGAATTAATGTAGGAGCCTAGATGATAGAATGATTAAATTAGATCACCTCAACTGTCAACTAATGAGACATAATCACCTATTTGACCAATATTGATCAATATAACCAAAGTTAGACCATAAAACATAAGTACAAGGAAAATGAATATGTCTCCTAGGTAGATAACCATGATACTAAGGTAGATTATTTATCTAACACCCGCCCTTAAGCCTAAATTAGTACATCTTATACCAAAATGATTTATTAAGGCATTGGCAACTAAGGCACAAGTCACCTTTTACAACAAAATTTTATTAATCCATGTAATCGAGGTAAGGAGGAAAACCTCATGGGGCAAAACCTCCCCTCAAAAATGGACATGACAAAGATGAACAAAAAGGTCTTCAACAAGTCCTCTTCTTCACTTGAATGAGCTGAAAGTACAACTTCTTGGTGATGGACTTGGTGAAGATGTTGTGGATGCCAAGATCATGCATCAATGCATTAAAGTGTTGTAGACAAAGATCATGTGAAGAGACCCTTTGATGGTCATCATTTGATGATGGAGGGGCATCATAAGAATCTATTTTTATGCAAGTATACTATAATATAATATCATACTAAACCATGGAAACTATATCTCTACAAACTCTTTCCCAAATAACATCAAAAGATCCAACAAAATCTTCTCCATGTGTAGTTTCCATATCATGAATAAAACCATGAATCTTCTTCCCAATTTGATGAAGCACCTTCATAAATCTGTAACAAAGCTCATGATGCTCTGAAATATTGGAATATTTGTCATATAAAATAGAAAATATCAGAGGTATGGTGTCTCCATGAGTGAATAGGTCCATAGAGAGAGAAGAGTGAGCAACTAGATCACAATTGCAATTGAACGAACCTGGAGGGTTTGGAGACTTGATATTTGAACCATGGGTGGTAAAAGCATGTCTAGACATATGGAACAGTAGTCCCATGAAGGAAAATGATATGTATTTCCAACCAATAAAATACATACAAGACATAAAAGCAACAAATACAAGTGACATAGTGTTGGAAACTAAGCAAATTTGAGATTTTCCAACTAGTGAACTTGAGGGTTGTCGAGTCTTTTGGTCATGAAATGGTTGGGGAAATGAGTCTATGACTATAAAAGGTTGTATATCATCATGTATATCACATTCAGAATCAGAATGGGAAAGATCTGATTGGATTGGGAAATAGATTTCAGAAGACTCGTCAGAAACTAGCAAAAAATGACTAGTTTTGGGAGGAAGCTTTGGTGAACTGATTGGGGTTTCTCCCGAGGAAGGGATGGAGGATTCATATTCTGATATATCAGAAAGAAAATAAGAAACATATCCTCTGATATATCAGAAGGTAAATAAAAAACATATCCATTAGAAATAGAGATATCAGAAATGTTTTTTACCTATGAACTCAATGCATGCTCAGGCTTACCACTTCCTAGCTTGCGCTCCCATCCTCTTGCAAAATATGGAAGATCAATATGGTTCTCCTCAAGGAGTTTGGTCATGATTTCCATCTTATTTATAAAGAAATATATTTCAAGATGTGAACCTCTGCAATAACCACATGTGGTTCTCTCTCTCTTCTTTCTCCTCCTGGATCTCGAACTCCCATTAGTAGAATTGGAGCTTTCTGAACTTAACTACTTATTCTCTTTCTATTTTTGCTTCAAATATTTCTTCTTTCCTTTGGATTGATTTGATACACCAGAAGAAAGGGCTTGTTCTTTGGTGTATTTGATGGCACCCATTTGTATAATCTTGTACTACTCCTGATGTTAGATTTTTATCATTTAATCAATATGATCTTAGGATCTTATCTGAGAGAATAAAATTCACAACAATAAACACAAGAGACAAGAGACACAGAATTTTACTCAGGGAAACCATAAAGGAGAAAACCCTGCAACTTCCTGAGAGATAGAATGAGCACCAATTGCAGCAGTAAAACCCAAAGACAGAAAAGATGATCTCCAACAGTTGTTCCCTCTCTCTCTCACTTGAGAGAGCTTCTCCTCTCTCACTCATGCACCCCAGTGAGTGAGTGTGTGTGTGATGTGTAGAAATCAGGAGAGCCTCACTTCTATTTATATTATTCTATTCACTTTATGTCCACTCCAACAAGTTGGCCTCTCTTAACAATTGCTTACCAGGGCAGACTTCTCTAGGAGAGTCTAATAAGCCTAGTGCCCCACAACTGTGGGGACTTTGCCCTTCGATCAACAAGGAGGGTTAACCTTGACTCAATTGTGGGGACTATTGCCCCAAATTATAATGGAGGGTTAACCTCAATAACTTTACATGAGTTGTTTACATTATTGAATATCCTGATCGAAACATCGGGGCATGAAATGACTCAATTACATTATAGATACTTCCCGGAATAAATATCAGGGTACAATACATAAGATATACAAGTGAATACATTCTGAAGTTACAAATACATCAACACTCCCTCTTAACTAGGAAGGTATTCTCTTGACACAATTTATGAGCACAAGTCTTCTTCTTTGTATCATTTGGATCATCATCAAGTCATCTTCATCGTCAAGTCATCTTCATCAAGTTTGGATCATCACTTGATCTGGATCATCACTGGATCATCATCATCATCACTGCTTCCGCTATCTCAATCAAATGGTGCTATCTCTTCATTCTTCTCGTCACAGGAAGTTCTATCAACAATTTGCTTTGGAAGGTAGCAAGCACAGATAGCAGGTTGCCTCTTCAACCCTGAGAAATAGGGATCCCTACTGTTACAGGAATTTTGAACATGCAATCTCCAGGGTTGAGGGATATGTTGGATGCATGAAGGAATGTGGGGTTAATTGGCTGGGACTCAAATTCAAATTTTCTCTCATCTGGTGGCCAGCAAAACTGTATAGGGAAGACTTCTCATTAACAAGGGTAGAAGAACAGAGGTGTTGGAGATATTGGGTTTTCCATAAGGGATTCTTGGAAAAACAGGGAACACTTGAATTCCCATACAACGTTTCTTCTCTCCATGAATGAAGTACAATGCCATATTTAGATTCAGAATAATGGAGGTTGTTGCATGGGGACATGCAACAGGACAGTTGGGGGGAGATGTTGGGCCCGGAAATGACCCCTTTTTTACCACCTTTACCTACCTCTTTTTACCTCATCCTACTCTATTATGTACACTAAACAGATGTTTTTCCTTCACTCAGTCCCTCAATTCATACAGGTATGGTTAATCATTGTCTTATTTTATTAATGCTTAGGATTGTTGTAATTAGGGCTTTACATCTTAAATGATGCTAACATATGGTGGTTTTATAAAGATAATTCGAGATGTAAAGGATATAGGTGTAGCGAGCCGAACATTCCAAGAGAGGGATGAACATTCATTGCTGAGATGATCGCCATCCATTCCATCGTTGCCCAAAGAACGCGGTCCAAGGATACTATTCCATGCGAGCTGTACAAAGGTAGCTGCAACAGATTCGCAGGCAATAATGCGTCGCTACTCAAAAATAGCTGCAATCCACGGATTATCTTCTCAATTGATCATGATCATTATTTCTGGCTCGAGTAATATCCTTCCTATATTTTTTTCTTTCATCTTGCCACGATTGTAACAGCTTATCGTAATTAGGGCAGCTTGAAGATCAAAGATCTTCATGGCTTCCCGATAATAGTGGGAAGATGTTATGATTGTAATTGTATAAATACTGGGAACTATTTAGAGCCAAGGGTTGAAAAATTAATCAAATTATTGTATCAGCTGTGATAAGAAGTTTGATTCTTCAGATCTCGACGTTCTAACGTGTGTTACTTCTAGCATCTCTATGTGAAGGCTGGGCCCGCCCTCCCACAGGGATTGCTAAGTTAATTAGGTATTCTATTTATTTTGTTGTGTGGTTGGATTTTGCGATAATTTCCTTTATTTACAATAAGCTGCAACAGTCATCGATTTGTTGTGTGTCATTTGAATAATTAGTAATTGCATCCTCTGTAAACTGCAGTGGTGTGGTGTGCTAGTCGACTGTATAGGTTAACTTTCTTTTATGCAACTATGTGATAGCTGTGACAGCCTTGTTCATCCCTAGTTCTTTCAATCAATGTTTTCTTTAGATCTTTGCAGTTTGTTTCTTCACATTTATAATTGCAGAATTTAATTTCTGTACTTTGAATTTCTAGAATAAGCTAAATTAAGATAGTTGAGATGGATCTTTAGATGGTTTGGTAATTAAGGATTTAACTTTTTGCAAAATTAATCTAGATGTTATTTCCTGAATCTTTTAATTCTAGATTAAAGATCGTAAGAAGGTACTTGTGATTGCATTCTTAAGAAGGTAAACTAGATTAAGTAGATTATGGGATGAGTTTGGCTGAATAGGGAAGTAGGGTCATTCATTTATAGCATCAACTACTTAGTATTTAATGCATATACAATTCACATTATCCTTGAAATAAGAGACTTCCCTGGGTTGACAATTTATATTGAACACTCTGTATGTTGGCTTTAATTAACTTGCATATAGGGTGCCCAACATTTTGGCGCCGTTGCTGGGGAGGATAATTATTAGACACCGTAGTAGTTTCATCCAGTAATTATATTTATTCATTCTTGTTTAGTTTTTAAGTTTGCATGTTTTGGGTTGCATGAATACAAGAAGGGTACATCATGACCATCTTATAAATCCAAGAACCCCATAGAACACTAACATTTCAAGTTGTCGAGGCTGTGGGAGAAATCCAACATTGGGAAGAAGAACATTCATTGACGACCTGGTTGATAGGACCAATTCTTCTACTGGGGCTCGCTATCAGGAAACACCTATTAGAAGAAGCCTAGTTACCCTTGGAGTGGCAGCGTCAGTCTCTACAGTGGAGAACAAACGAGGAGCTACAACACCCTAGAATATCCCTGCAGAGGAAGACAGAGTTAGTGTTGCGGGATCAACTGATCAAGATTTGATTTATCACATTGACAGGAAGGTTGTGACTGAAGAGGAGTGGACACAGTTCCATAAAAAATTTAACTATCGGTGGAAGGACGAAGAGGATAAAACAGAGGAAGATATGAGCAATAGATGCGATCCCGAAGATCATGAAAAAGCAATGGGCAAAAATCATCATCATGAGGGTAACTCTCTGCCTAAAGGGACGGTTTCTACACTTTAGTTCCCAATTCAACAGCCAGAAGGGATATCCCCCATGAAAAATATATCGCCATCGGTGTTGCTTTGATGGAAAAGCAGCAGAGGATCCGGACAAATTTCTTTTTGAATTTTGCATCCTCTATCACAGCTACGACTACACCACCAATGCACAAAAGCTGAAACTTTTTCCTGCCACTCTGAAGGACAATGCATTATGTTGGTTTATGAGCCTGGGAGGGGGAACTGTCACTACCTGGGACCGGATGAAACAGGTGTTCCTGGAGAAATATCAGAAGTATTGCAATACCAAGGACAAGAGAGAAGAATTGTTTAAAATGGTACAGAGGGACGATGAAAGTCTGAAAGATTTTGTTGAAAGGATTTTATATAATGTGCAGAGAGCTGGACATACTAATATGGAGTTAGATGTGCTCAAAATAATCCTACTTCGTGGGATTAGGGAATATTTCCTAGACATGTTAAACCTGTTAGGAAAGGGGGATATCTCCAAGGAGTCCTTTGAAAAGATAATTGAACTGTGCAAAAGATATTCCAGGGGATCTTCCAGGAACAACAAATGGGACAAACGGGAAAAATTAGAACGTGATGTCTTCGACAGAACATAAAATTCATCTAATGGAGGAGCCACCTGGGAAGAAATAGGAAATCTCCTTGAGAATTTCAAGACAAAAATGATGAGCTCCATCTCCTCGGAAATAGATGTCCCGAGGGCAAAGCAGAAACAAGCAGTAGAGGATCTCACACTTAGTGTATTCTGCCCTAAATGTAGGAAGAACCACCTTCTGAAGGAGTGCCCTCTTGACAAGGTAGAAGTGTGTCAACTATGCGAGCTGAACCATGACACAAAAGAATTCCCTTCACTACCTCAAATGAAGGTAGTTATGTAGGCATCAACTCCAAATGTGGAACCAATTTACTTTATTGCACCAAAAAAGCCCTGGCAGCCTCGAAATCAAGGTATAACTCCAGAATTGGTTCCATTTTTGAATAACATGAATAATTGGAATAATATGCAGCACATGAATACACAATTCCCTTCATCTTATTCTAACCCTCAATGGTACCCCTTTCAACCTCCAATGCAAAATTTTAACTCCTGGAACCCCTGGACACAACCACCAAACCAACAAAATTATTGGTCTCTTGGATGGAGGAAATTCCATCCAGGGAACCAGTTTCCCCATAACCAACGTTTTCAACAGCTTCCACATCAAACGTTTCCTCATCAACCATAGCCTCCTCAACAATATCCTCAGCCTTATTAGCAGTTGCAACTGCAACTCCAAGATAATGTTGTCCCCAATATGTCGATACGACCACAGCTGCCTGTTCAACCTAACCCCAACCCAAATAATAAAGAAGTCCATCAGTTTGAAACTGCCAACATGCCCGCTTACTCCATTACTTTTGTACCCTGCAACGACATCCACTTACGATCAAGGAAGGTAGTGGAGCCTTTGATCATTGAGGATGTTCCATCCTCTATGCATGAAGAAGGGATGAACCCACGGTATTTATCCAATACAATGACCCCCATTATTGAAAATTTTGAACATCCTACTAATATGCCGGTTGAAACACAAAAAGACACATTTATTGACACATAGCCTACACAATTGATTAGGGAACCACCATACCCTGAAATATTAATATTACCGAAGGTAGTGGGACAACCTCAATTTAACCTTTTAGGAGAGTTAAAAAATCTTTATGTTAAAATTCCACTCCTTCAGGCCCTTCAAGACGTACCTATCTATGCCAGAACCGTTCCGGATCTATGTACAAGGAAACCAAGAAGAAAACCCAGGGATCCTCCCACTCTTCATGTCATAGGGAAATTATCTGAATTAATAATGGGTAAAACCCTCTTGGCCAAATATGACGATCTTGGGAATCCCACTGTCACTGTGCAGATTGGGAGCACACAAATACCCAATGTACTGGTCGACTTAGGTGCAGAAATTAATGTCACGACCATTGAAACTGTAAGGAAACTTGGGCTCACTAATCTCAGGCCAACTCCTACCATTTTAGAATTGGAAGATAGATCCACTATTAAACCTGAAGGAATCTTGGATGATCTTGTTATCTCAGTTGATTCTTGGGAGTATCCTGCTGACTTCTTGGTTTTACAACCTAAGCCGTAGCTAGGAGGACACCCATTGATCCTGGGAATGCCATGGTTAGCTACAGTTGATGCTTGCATCAGCTGTCGGTCTGGGTCTATGACCATATCAGATGGAACCGAGAAGAACCTCACTCTCTATCCTCTAGCTCGACCGAGCTTAGAAGCTAAAACTCCGTTATGGATGGAGCTAGAGGAAGAAGAGGGCGTTCAGCCATTATTAAAGATAGGGAAGGCCTTGAATTTTAAAGATGAAACTAAAGATGATGCCATTAATAATTTCATCAGTGAACCCACTTCTGTCAATAAGAAAATTTATCAAATCCTGAATTCTACTCTAGGTGAAGAGGAACAAGAAAATTTCACAGAGGAGACATTAGTCAGTGATACTCACATAGTTCCAGTGTTGAAAAATTTGAAAAGTGTTCCTGTCGAGGTAGAGTCTGGAAAAACCCTGAATATCAATCCCAGTCTTACCCGAGATGAAAAGGAACACCTAATCACTCTCTTAAAAAAACACTAGGGGGAATTTTCCTGGGAGTACACAGACATGAGGGGCATCCCTTCTAATCTGTGCACCCATCACATTTATATCAAGAGTGACTCTCGGCTTGTGTGCCAGCCTCAACGAAGAATGAATCCCAATCTTAGGGACATAGTGAAGGAAGAAATTCAGAAACTCTTGGAAGCAGGATTTATATATCCCATTTCAGACAGCGAGTGGGTGTCTCTACTCGTGATAGTACCCAAGAAGAATGGTAAATGGAGAGTCTATGTGGACTATAGAGAGCTGAATAAGGCAACACAAAAAGATCACTTTCCCCTGCCTTTCATCGATCAAGTACTTGACACCTTATCCGGGACGAAGTTTTTCTCCTTCCTAGATGGGTTTAGCGGGTACAATCAAGTCCAAATTGCTCCTGAAGACCAGGATAAAGCTACCTTCACCTATCCTTGGGGAACTTTTGAATACAGAGTGCTTCCCTTTGGTTTATGCAATGCACCAGCCACATTTCAAAGAGATGTGATTGGCATCTTTTCAAAATTAGTTAATGATAGTATGAAAATTTTCATGGCTGATTTAACTGCTTATGGAAAATACTTTGAAGAAGCATTGAAAAATTTGGAAAAGGTTTTAACTCGCTGCGAACAGACCCAACTATCTTTGAGCACTGAAAAGTGCCATATGATGATGAGTGAAGGGATAGTGTTGGGGCATTTTATCTTTGCTGATGGCATCTAGGTAGACCCCTCTAAAAGCAAGGTAATAAAAAATATACCTACTCCTGGAACTCAGAAAGAAGTGTGAAGTTTCTTAGGGCATGCTAGATATTATAGAAGATTTATAGAAAACTTTTCCAAACTTGCCTCTCCTTTGTTTTCATTGTTAATGAAGGATGTGCAATTTACTTTGAATGAGGCATGTCAGACATCGTTTGTTAAACTTAAGGAGAAGTTGTCCACAGCTCCCATCCTAAGAGGACCCAATTGGACCCTGCCTTTTCACATTTCTTCAAATGCCTCTGATACCTCCATTGGAGCAGTTTTAGGACAGCAGGATGGTCAAGCACCTTATGCAATTTATTATATTATCAAAAACCTAGCCCCTGCTAAACTTAATTATACTGTTACCGAGAAGGATTTTTTATCCATTGTTTACTCCATTAACAAATTCTGGCATTATATCACTGGATATCCTACCTTTGTGTGCACTAACCACTCGGCCATCAAATATCTAATGAATAAACCTGTTACAAATGCTTGGGTAACTAGATGGTTGTTATTATAACAGGAATTTGATATCACCATTATAGACAGACTTGGAAAAGAAAATGTTGTCGCTGATTTCTTATCTTGTTTTACTAACCGTGATGATAATTTTCCTGTTGAGGACCCTTTTCTAGATGAACACTTATTTGCAGTTTCATCTCACTCCCCTTGGTATGCAAAGGTCGCTAACTACTTGGCTGTAGGGAAGCTTCCGACACATTTGTCAAAAAGAGAAAAGAGAAAAATTATCCAACAAAGTGCCAGGTATTGTTGGATAGATGGTCATCTCTTCTACATAGGCCCTGATCTTGAGATCAGAAGATGTGTAAGAGAATATAAAATATTCCATATTTTGAAGGCCTGCCACGACGAGCCTTGTGGGGGACATTTTGTAGATAGGAAGATAAGACACAAAGCGCTGAGAATGGGATACTATTGGCTAACCCTTTTCAGGGATGCAAAAAGATATGTTCAGTCTTGTGACAGCTGCTAGAGGATGGGCCAACCTAATAGATTGGATCAAATGCATGTTCAACCACAACTGGTGGTTGAACCTTTTGACAGATGGGCCTTAGATTTTATTGGTCCTGTTAGCCCTCATTCTAGGCAGAAAGCATACATCTTGGTTTGTAATGACTACATGACGAAATGGGTTGAAGCTATGGCTTTGGTGAAAGCCAATGACTAGGCTATGATCGATTTCCTGTATGCTGAAATATTTACCCGTTTCGGAGTACCCAAGGAAGTGGTTACAGATGGAGGACCTCAGTTTGTGTCACATCAATTTGAAGCTCTGCTACAGAAGTACCATATTCAGCACCGGATAGCTTCACCATACCATCCCTAAGCCAATGGCTAAGTAGAAAGCACTAACAAAGTTATTGAATCCATCCTTACCAAAACGGTCAAGAGCCATCATAGAGATTGGGCTGATAGACTTCTGGAAGCATTGTGGGCATACCATACTACTTGACGCAATACTACAGGTTTCTCTCCTTATGATTTGGTGTATGGGAAAAGTGCTTTCTTCCCCATTGAATTTGAAATCAAGACTTTGAAGATAGCTATGGAGGTAAACTTAGATGTGACTGAAGCCCAGAAGAGAAGATTGAATCAATTGAATGAACTTGATGAGAACCGTTTAGCTGCTGTGGATCAGACAGTATTAATACAACAACAGAGATCCAATTGGCATGACTGATTCATCAAAAAGAAAGTCTTTTGCGAAGGAGACTGGGCATTATTATACAATTCAAGATTCAAAAGGGACTTCAAGGGTAAGTTACGCATAAGATGGTTGGGCCCATACTTGGTAGACAGAGTATTTGATAATGGTATAGTCCACCTGGTAACCATTGATGAGAATCATGCACCATTATTTGCTAATGGTCACAGGATACGACTATACCATAACCCCATTTCAAGAGACGCATTCACTTCACAGATTGCAGCTGATCCGGAATACTAGTTAGAACAAGGGCAAGAATCTTTCTCTGCCCCTGTCAATCCTTAGATAATCGTTGTAAATCTTACAAAAAAAAATTGTACATAAATAAATTGATATTTTTACTATTATGTTTATCTTTTTCTTTTGCACTTGATCATTTTTTTTAAAATAAAATGTGCAGGGAGACGCCTAAGGAACAGTGGTCATTCTCGGGCCTATCGACCAGGGTCGTCCTTCTATAACTTCCTGCATCAAAAGAAAATTCCTTGAAGAAGTTTGTTGCAGCTGCAACACTGTAATACTTTGCCTATTTTTCTATTTTTCTGCAGCTGCAACACTGTAAACTCCCACCCTTTACCCCGTTCCGTGCAGTTGCAACACCATAACTTCATTCCTTTTTTCGATTCCAGCAGCTGCGACACAATTCCACTTTTGTCCATTTTTACCTTTTCTAGCAACTATGACACCATTTCATTTTTACTATGTTTACCTTTTTCAGCAGCTGTGACTTCACCAAAACTGGCTGATTTTTCTATAATTCATGGCCACGACTCTACCAAACTGCTTGATTTCTCTATGGTTTGCGGCTATGACTCCTCCATTATTGGAAGAACTCTTTGCAACCTTGGTTAGTAACTCCTCCAGATCTAGCCCCAATTCCTGATGCCGGTGATTCCAATTTACTTCACAGCATTCATTATGTTTCCGACAAGATTGAAACAATGGTTTTGGTCAACCGACAGAAAATGTCATTACAACATGCCTACAATAATGATTAAATTTAAATGGCTGCACTTCACACGCTTTACTATTTTCCAAAGTCACCGTTCATTGAATATTTTTGAAGGTATGGTTCTGATTATTTACTTGATTAAGCGTTAATTAGATTTGACAACATTAATCATACCTTCCTTTCTGTGCCCATTATTACACCTGCATACCGTTAATTGTCCACTCGTATGACTTAATGACCATTTAAGTTACCTGATAACCACCACCTTTCCTAATTTGGGATATAATTCAAAACATTTCCATGCTTTGAAACTTTCCGAATTTACCTAGCTCTACTCTCAATTGTTCATGCATACTTTGTGCTTTAACCTCCATTGTTGAGACTTGTAATCTGTCGGATTGATAAATAACTATGAAGTCAAACAAACATGGGTATCCCAGCTCGGCATGAACCTCCAAATACATGAGAACTAAGAATAAATGCCAAAGTTCTCACTATTTTTGAAGCTGCGGGCTGGACTGAATTCTTCCAACGTCTGAATGGGTTTCATCGAGAGACAGCTCTACAATTTTCCTTAAATATTACAGAAACCCACTTAGAGGTTCAGGGGTTACGTATAGAAGTCTCTGAAGCAATAATGGCTGAGGTCATTGGCCTTCCTTAGGTGGGAAGAGCATGGTTTGGTCGAAGAACCCCCAATGCTGTTGTAATATAGGATTTTCTGATAGAGGGGGAGCAAATTCGTTAGTCAACGAGAGGGATAGTGTTACAGTCACTGCCTCGACCATGGGATCAAGTAGCATTTTTCCTCAAGAGGTATATCACTTGTGAAGGTAGGTATCAAACTGTTTATTACTCTGAACTTCCTCTATTATCTCATCTCTGTCATAAGGCCTTACTAAACATTCTATTTTATCTATTCAATGACCTACACCATATGGTGGGGTTTGTTAGAACAACCAAGCATCCAAACTCCTCCCTTACCCACCATGGCCTCATCAAATTAATAATTTTATGGGCCCTAGCTCAACAGAACCAAACTTGGGAGCAATTCAGAGGTCAAATTCAGATAAACCAGGAACTCGCCCTTTTGCCTGGTGTTCCAATAGAAGAAGAAGTAGAAGTACATGTACTCGTGGGGGATGTTCAAAACCAAGAGCAGCCTGCAAATGAATAGTTGGGGGGGAATGAAGAGCAATAGGAGGATCAGAGTCCCTCCAATTTTGTTGGGGGGGGAAATGAGACTGGATCGGATGATTAGTCAGAAGACCAAGCAGAAGAATTGGAGGAAAATGAACGAGAAAACGCTGTAGAGAGATTAAATAATATGGAAGCTCTGACAACAGAGGCTGAAGCTGGAGCAACATTAGATGATGCGACAGCTGAATCCGAGGATGTTAGAGCCATGATAACAGAAGAAAACATAGAGGTGTTGACCATTGAATCTTCCCCTGAGTGGGGAGGAACTCTGATTGAGGAAGAATAGGAAAACACCGAGACGGAGAATATCCCTTCCATATCAGCTGCAAATCTGGAGATTTCGGCACCACAGAGGAAAAGGAGGAGATTAAAAGAAAAAATACAGGCATCACCACCAATAAGACAAAAAAGAAACAGGTCAGTCATTGCAGCTGAAGTAGCACGGGCAAGATGGGAAACCATAGAAGCACAGATCGAATTCTTCATTATGAGACCCAAAGCAAATGATGCCCCACAAGAACCAGCTGCAGAAGAACCTCAAATTGAGGGACTTCTGTAAGAAAATGGTCTATTAAAGGAGGAAGTACAATCACTTCGGAATGAAGTAAAAAATTGGAAGGAAGCATGCAGGAAGCAGGTGGAAAGGAAGATGCACACACTGGTTGAAGCTGCATACCAATTAGAAGGATCAACTCCTACCGAGGATGGTGAGGAGGAAGAAAGAGTGGTCTGCCCTGTGTGTGGAGAAATATTTAACCAGTCAGGCTACAAAGTCATAGTTCGTGCCTTTGTGACACACCAACCCGTACCTGCAGCTGTGGAAGAACAAGGACAATCTGATTGGAAGGATGGTGAAGCTCCCCAAGAGCAACTCTAGCAAAGGGAAGTAGCAGATAAACAAGGTGCGGATACACAAGAACTAACATTTCCAAATATTCATGTTGAAGTTGCCACTCAAATTGGGACAAGTGAACTAGAGGATGAAATTATTCCTGATTTTATTGAAGAATTCTGCGTCGTGAATCCTGAACCTTCTCAGGGCACATAACTAATAGAGATGGAACCTTAGCAGCATAATGATGATGAGCTTGAACAGGGTGTTGATACACAAGAACCAACATCCTTGAATATTCTCGTTGAAGTTTCCACCCAAATGGGGGAAGATGAACCAAAGATTGAAAATATTCTGGAATTTAATGAAGAATTCTGTGTTGTGACTCCTGAACCATCTCAGGACACAGAGTTAATAGAAATGGAACCCCAACAGTAGGAAAATGAGGAATTTAACTAGGATGTTGCTACACAAGAACCAACATCCTTGGAAATTTCTGTGGAGACTCTCAGGCAGCAACAAGAAATCAATCTCGAAATGGACATCATTCCTGATTTGGATTTAGGAGAGGATGAACAAATGCGATCATAATCCTCGAGGGACACTAAAATCCTCGAATAATAGCTCCATATTGCAAAATACATGGAAGCAAATCTACAATCCCAGCAGCATGAAGAAATAGAAGGGCGGGGCTTTGTTACACAAGAGCCAGCGACCTTGCATCCCCTTGTCGAAGCTGCAGCTGACAATCAAGCAGATAGGGAGATCAAAATTCAGGAGGAGGTTGTCACACAAGAACCAACAACTTCACAATTAGCTGCTGAGGTTGCTATAGGAGAACTCCAAAGAGAGGATGTTCTTACATAAGAACCAACATCCCCAAAAGTTGTTTCAGAGGCACCTATGGTTGAGGTTGCTGCAGGAGAAATTCAAGGAAGGGATGTTGTTACACAAGAACTAGCACCCCTAGAAGTGATTTTAGAAGTACAATATGTTCAAATTGGAACAACAGGTGATAAGGTATGGACTCAACTTCCTCAAAATTTTGTCAATTTGGATTCTGATAATGAAGAACATGCTGAAGATGAAGAAATCCTGAAGCTGACAAAAGAACTCTCAATCCTAAGAATAGAAGTGAGGAAGTGGAGGAGTCAGGTGGAGAGATATCAAGAAGGGATGGTTTCCCTTGCTGAACATAGGAAGACCATCAGGGAATTAAAGGAAAAATGGGCAGAAGAACTCATGTCCCAAAAACTCCGTGGGGAAGAGTTACAAAAGGAGCTAAAAAATTTCAAATCCATGCAGGTGGAAAAAGATCAGCTATATACTATTTCTCAGGAATTGTTGGGTACCAGAGTACCATCCTCCTCTTACCCTGTGTTTTTATTTGAGCAGTTCATTTGGTTTAAACTGAGAGATGTAAAAGAAGGGAGACCATATGAAATAGTGACCTCAGCTAAATTCCTGGAAAAATTTCTCGAAAGTGAATTTGAGAAGCATAATTTGTTGTGTGAGCTTTATTTGCATGAGTTGGCTTGTCCCTTGGACCGCCATTCGAATCCTATCCCTTTCTTAGTTGATGTTCAGCTGAGGGCTTTTACCTCCTTTGTGAGCAATCATGTTCAGTGGGAAAGATCCTTCCAAACTTTCTCTCATAATGAGGCCCACTCTAACCTTTGGATTCGAAGTGAACCTCAGAATCCTCGTCGTCTCCTTGCTCGTCATTAGAATGTACTCTCGTGTCTCATCCAAACTCAACGGATAATGGAAATTCAAGAAAAGGTTATTTCTACTTGTGTCAGCCATATTTCCAAGCATCAACAATTGGCTTTGGAAGGTAGCCAGCACAGATGGTAGGTTGCCTCTTCAACCCTGAGAAATAGGGATCCCTACTGTTATAGGAATTTTGAACATGCACTTTCCAGGGTTGAGGGATATGTTGGATGCATGAAGGAATGTGGGGTTAATTGGCTGGGACTCATATTCAAATTTCCTCTCATCTGGTGGCCAACAAAACCGTACAGGGAAGACTTCTCATTAATAAGGGCAGACGAGTAGAGGTGTTGGAGATATTGGGTTGTCCATTAGGGAATCTTGGAAAAACAGGGAACGCCTGAATTCCCATACAACTTTTCTTCTCTCCATGAACGAAGTTCAATACCATATTCAGATTCAGAATAATGGAGGTTGTTGCATGGGGGCATGCAACAAGATTGTTGGGGGAAGATGTTGGGCCCATAAATGACCCCTTTTTTACCACCTTTACCTACCTATTTTTGCCTCATCCTACTCTATTATGTACACTAAACAGATGTTTTTCCTTCACTCGGTCCCTCAATTCATACAGGCATGGTTAATCATTGTCTTATTTTATTAATGCTTAGGATTGTTGTAATCAGGGATTTACATCTTAAATTATGCTAACGTATGGTGGTTTTATAAAGATAATTCGAGATGTAAAGGATACAGGTGTAGCGGGCCGAACATTCCAAGAGAGGGATGAACATTCATTTCTAAGATCATCGCCATCCATTTCATTGTTTCCCAAAGAACGCGGTCCAAGGATATTGTTCCACGCGAGCTGTACAAAGGTAGCTGCAATAGATTCGGAGGCAATAGTGCATCGCTGCTCAAAAATAGCTGCAATCCATGGATTACCTTCTCAATTGATCATGATCATTATTTTTGGCTTGAGTAACAACCTTCCTATATTTTCTGCTTTCATCTTGCCACGATTGTAACAGCTTATTGTAATTAGGGTAGCTTGAAGATCATAAATCTTCATGGCTGCCCGATAATAGTGGGAAGGTTTTATGATTGTAATTGTAAAAATACTAGGAACTATTCCGAACCAAGGGTTGAAAAATTAATCAAATCATTGTATCAGCTGTGACTGAGGTTTTGTGCTCATCCGCCATTATAGTACAAGGAGTTTGATTCTTCAGATCTCGGTGTTCTAATGTGTGTTACTTCCAACATCTCTGTGTGAAGGTTGGGCCCGCCTTCCCACAGGGATTGCTGAGTTAATTAGGTATTTTATTTATTCTATTGTGTGGTTGGATTTTGCGATAATTTCCTTTATTTACAGTAAGCTGCAACAGTCATCGATTTGTTGTGTGTCATTTGAATAATCAGTAATTGCATCCTCTGTAAACTGTAGTGGTGTGGTGTTCCAGTCAACTGTATAGGTTAAATTTATTTTATGCAACTGTGTGATAGATATGAAAACCCTGTTCATCTCTAGTTCTTTCAATCACTGTTTTCTTTAGATCTTTGCAGTTTGTTTCTTCACATTTTTAATTGCAGAATTTAATTCTTGTACTTTGAATTTCTAGAATAAGCTGAATTAAGATAGTTGAGATGGATCTTTAGATGGTTTGGTAATTAAGGATTTAACTTTCTTCAAAAGTAATCTAGATGTTATTTCCTGAATCTTTTAATTCTAGATTAAATATCGTAAGAAGGTACTTGTGATTGCATTCTTAAGAAGGTAAACTAGATTAAGTAGATTATGGGATGAGTTCGGCTGAACAGGAAAGTAGGGCCATTCATTTACAACATAGGATACTTAGTGTTTAAAGCATATACACTGCACATTATCCTTGAAATAAGATACTTCCCTGGGTTGACAATTTATATTGAACACTCTGTATGTTGGCTTTAATTGACTTGCATATAGGGTGCCCAACATGAAGCAACACTCAATAGCTTTAGGTTCGATGCCATAGATGTGGTCATGGCCTTGTAGTCCATCATCCTGAACCTCTTGAGGATCTCTACTGCATACTTCCCTTATCCCAGGGAGATTCCATCTACTTTTTTCCACACCTCCATGCCTAGAAAGTAGTGCATTATATCCAAGTCCTTCATCTTGAACTCAGAAGCAAGTCTCCTTCTTGTAACTTTAATGAGTTCCTCTTTTCTGTCAAGAACAAGTCATCAACATATAACAGGAGCATCACTAGTATTCCACCTTCAACCTTGAAGTAAAGGTTGGAATCTACTTTACTCTAGAGTCATCAGTAATCTATCCATCTTGTCGTACCATGTTGAACCTCAGGATCTTCTGTAATCACTCCCTCTGAAGTGGAGCATCATTCTCCCTTTGCATTTCGTACTCTATGCATTGAAACATTCTATACCGGAGTGACAAGTAGCTTCTTCTACTACTAATATTCTAAGTATCCATATAGGGTCATTGAATACCAAGATCCTTCAATCCTGAAAACGTTCTTCTCGCACCCATTTGTGAGCTTGTCATCTTCTATAGGCCTTCAACCTTGTAGCAAAGGTTAATATCTTCATCACTCTAGGTGATTTTCAAGCTCCTCACGTATGTGTTATCCCATGGGTGTCTTCTGAGCTCATAAAAGGCCTTCTTTAATTTTCACACATGAGTCTACATGTCATGTGCCTTAACTTCTGGTGGCTGCAAATGTCTCTTCATAGTCTATGCCTTCTTTCTGTGAGAAGCGTCATGCTACGAATCCTGCCTTGTATCCCACTATGTTTCCATCTACCGCATGATGGAACTACGAACTTCCCTTCAGGTCTCAATACTGCATCCTAGACATCATTCTTCATTTTGGATTATTAGAGTGAACCTTGAACTATCGTCACTTGTTCTTCGGAACAAGTCTCATCCTTCTTTTCTTGTAGGCGATTGTACGCGATCTTTCCTACAAGTCAAATGCACCAGTTGTATGATTAGAAACATTTCATAATGCATATTCATAATGGTGAATTATTATGCATTAAAATATAATCATGCAACTATTTTATCCAATACAACATTCATCCATATCTCACAGAAACTTTCTAGATGCCTTCCATCTCTACCAGAACAACATTGAGATTGTGCACTAATCTAATATGTCAGGAAAGAGGTTTCATTCTAGATAAGTAGAAATGGAGAGATGTATAGCACCATGAGCTACTTACCCATCACATGCATATTAGTAGTATATTGTCATTAATGCAAACATTCTATCATACATAACACATCAACTGAATATGAACAAGTAAATAACAAAACAATATCATGAAATGACAATTGAATACTTATCTTTATTTGTTTCGTGGGTAGACTCCTTCTTTTAGCTTCATCATCTTCTTCATTCATAGCATCATCATTTCTTATCCAAATTCTTAGATGGATAAGAGTTTCTTCAAGAACTTATTTCTTCATATTCCTCGTCACTTGAGGGATCTTCTTTGAATCGTGAGGGCTTGAGCTTCAATTGTTCCCATCTTCTTTTCTCTTATTATGAGTTGAGATTCTTCTTGTGTGCGCTCTTCCTAGAGTCTACTAAAAGTAATCACTTCCTTCTGGCACACATTCCTCGAATGAATGCATCCCATGATCCTGGGAGGCCATTCAAGGAGGTTATCACCACTTCTGCATTCTCCACTTCTTATTCTACCGCTTCAAGTTGTTCTTTGATTTGAGAGACCCTTGTAAAGTATGACTGTATGGTATATGGATTCTAGATCTTCACATTTTTCAACTGTTTTCTCAAAGTCATCTTCTGATTTATGTTCTTCCCTTCAAATAGCTTGGTCAAGGAATCAAACATCTCTTTTGGTGTCTTTAGGGAAGACACTTGTGGTATAAGGTTATCCATGATTGAATCAACAATGATCTTCTTGGCCTTGACCAAGTTCTTCTTGTGTAATTCTTTTAGCCTCATCTCCCTCTGGAACTGGAACCTCTCCACTTATGTAGGTGCCCAATTCATTTTATTCAAGAATTGAGTTCTTCAATACTTCCATGCTTGGAATTTTTCAGTTTCACCAAGCTTGTCATCAAGCTGGTGTGACTAGTCATTTAGAAATGAGAACCTCAAATGTAAATAGCAAAAGATTAGATCTTACCGATTTGAGGTGTCCGTCCTGGTTCTGGAGCTGGTTGATCTAGGGTTTGTTAGAGAAACCATAATTTTAAAAACTTGGAATCTTTCAGATTTGATTGGATAGAAATATAGACCTCTTCAAGGCCAGCTTTCCAATGTACTCATTTTCTGAAAACAGTGGAGGGAAGCTCCCAGAACAGGAAGCCCTAGTTTACCAATTTCTTCTACATAAATGCCTGATACTATTTCTGCGGTATCTCTGAAATTAGTGCTCCTCTATGTCTAAAATTTTGTACTGAGATATCCTTGTCTATCCTTGTTCCAACACCATAGGTTTCGTTAGAATTAATTTCACCAATTGGGACTTAGTAGCGTTTTCCCAAGGAGAGTTGTTTCAGGACTGTTCAACATAGCGAAGTTGTACGGACTTCCACATGGCACTGTTTCATCTTCGAGGTCTGAAACTTTTACCATAGAAATTAAAGTTTGTGCCCTTTCTGGAACATCTTGATAAATTTCATTTGGAACTTCGTAGATTGAGATATAGCAATTTTTCCTAGGTGTCCTATTTAGGGATGAATCATGGGAGAAGCTAGAACCCTAAATTGGATGAATCATATCTCCTAGAATATAGCGAATCTAAGGTTGAAACTTGGAAAATGTGTACATTAGGAATTTATCTTCGACCTGTGAAAGTTTCTGCACCTGATCCTTCTCCAATATCGATCTATAGAGAATCTATAAAAACTACCAGTTTCAGTATTTTAGGGTTTTTCAGGCCCGGGGTCAAACTAGGGTTTGACTTTCCTGAAGTTTTTGACCCAACTAAAAATCTCAACCCAGGTCTCTAAAATTCAATTTTGATGAGGAGAGTAATCCTATGCCGAGCTCACTCAAAAATTCCTCTTCTATGAAAAGCCCTAATTTCTTGCAGCAAAAATTGAAAATGCTTGGAATCAAATTCTGCTTCGATAGAAAGATGTGCCCTTCAATGGAGAGTTATCCTAGCATCCTTTTGCTGATGGATTGTGGAGAGAGACCCAAAAATTAAGAAGCCCTAACTTCTGCAACTCCATAGTGTCTTCTTCTCGGGTTAGCTCTGATACCATGTTAGATTTTTATCATTTAAGAAATATGATCTTAGGATCTTATCTGAGAGAATAACATGCACAACAATAAACACAAGAGACAAGAGACACAAATAATTTTCCTTGGGGAAACCATAAAGGAGAAAACCCTGCAACTTCCTTAGAGATAGAATGAGCACCAATGGCAGCAGTAAAACCCAAAGACAGAAAACATGATCTCCAACAACTGTTCTCTCTCTCTCACTTGAGAGAGCTTCTCCTCTCTCACTCATGCACCCTAGTGAGTGAGTGTGTGTGTGATGTGTAGAAATGAGGAAAGCCTCACTTCTATTTATATTATTCCATTCACTTTATATCCAATCCAACAATTTGGCCTCGCTTAACAATTATTTACCAGGACCAACTTCTCTAGGAGAGTCTAATAACCCTAGTGCCCCACAACTGTGGGGACTTTGCCCTCTGATCAACAAGGAGGGTTAACCTTGACTCAATTGTGAGGACTATTTCCCCGACTTACAATGGAGGGTTAACCTCAATGACTTTACATGACTTGTTTACATTATTGAATCTCCCGATCGGAACATCGGGGCATGACATGACTCAATTACATTATAGATGCTTCCCATAATAAACATCGGGGTACAATACATAAGATATACAAGTGAATACATTTCGAAGTTACAAATACATCAACACTTGAGTCAAAGGCTCCATGAAGTCTGCTAGCACAGGAATCCTCCAATTTCTACCTATAAGTTCGCTTGAGTGGAATGTCGAAACATGCACAAAATACTTAGGACATAGATTATAAAGGATGGACAAGATAAGTTGATCATCTTTATTCTCTATGCCACAATGTTTTAGCTGAATTACCAATGCTTTGAACTTGGTAAAGAAGTCTTCAATGGTCTCATAGTGAGATGGGCTTGGGGAGATTAGCTCATTCTCAAGCTAATGGCCTCTCATTTCATCAGTATTCCTAGATAGTGACTCAAGCTTGAGCCAAACTTCATTGGGTGTGCCAATAATTTCAACATGAAATATGAGATCCCTAGTAATGTTGAGGCAAATATTTCCAAGTGCTTCATCAAGTCGATTGAAGTACTTAGCTTTCTCTACTGCATAGTTGGGCTCGGCTTCAGTCCCCATGGTGACTCTATACAGGCCTTTCGACCTCATGGATCGCCATTTATTCTTTCCATTTAAAATATTTGAATGGTTTAAGTAATAGTTGAGTCTGCTTCATTCTGCTTGCACAACCTATGACAAAGACACTGCAAAACCTGCAATGCAAACACTCAGATTTTCTGGAAATATGCCCTAAACAACAACTCAAACCTCTTTAGATTTGTTTGCAGCTCCAACTAGCTCTAATACCATGTGAGAATTTATTCTTAGTGAGATCTAGGAGCTAGAGAAATATTCACACGCAAATTATTTGACAAAATATTCAAGAGAGCAACAAAAGAGACCGAAAATCGCTGGAATAACACATGTGAATGGTGCTAATAACTGATCATATTATTACAGTACATATTGTAGATTTGTATGGTGCATATTTATAATACATTGGGGAAAATTCATGAGCCCTTGGATCCTATGTGAATGCATAAAAGTGTCAAGCTAGGATTTGATCCCTAAACCCCCCTAGGTTGACCAATAGGCTCCCAAACCTAACCAAACAGTCACGAATCCATGTGTGAGCATGTGTGAATACGTAAGAAGAATTTCTGGGTCATTAATGAGGGAAGGATAGCATGGGAGAGCATATGGGTGAGTGGGAGAGTCTATATGAGCCAAATAAATGCCCAAGAAGACCACAAAACAACAACATTCACACACTAGCGCCGCTAGTCAAATATGGAAGTGATTTGAAATTAATGCAGGCACCTAGATGACAAAATGATCAAAGTAGAGTGCCTCAACTATCGATTAATGATACAGAATCACCTATTTGACTAGTATTGATCAGTATAACCTAAGTTAGACCATAGAACACAAGCATAAGGAAAATGATTATGTCTCCTAGGTAGATAACCATGGTGCTAAGGTAGATTATTTCTCTAACAATAGAAATCAAGAACTTTATGAAAGGAGGTGATATTTACTTGGATTCTATATGTAAACATGCATATCATGATGTATGATCGACTCGGGTGCTTAATTTCATATGAATCCTCACATCTAGTGCTTTTGTGAATAAGAAAAGTACAAGGGAGGTGGTGTCTTCCTAGGAGATAACTCAACAACCAAAATTATAGGTCATGGAAGGGTGAAATTTTTTCTCAAATATCAAAGGATTATAAATCTCTTTAGGGTTTTGTGCATTCTAGATCTGGCTAGAAGCTTAGTATCTATAAGTAAGATCGGTGATATATGTGTGCATATTGTATTTGAAAAGGACACATAAAATGGTTTGAGGAGAAATGGTGTTAATGAGGGTAGTTTGAACTCAAACTCTATACAAGTTATTTGGAAGAACTTTTAATGATTGGTGTCACACACTTTTATTTTTTTAGGATATCAATGAAGAAGACATGATCCACACTATCCTTGGAGAGGAGACAATGCTTTGGCATTGAAGACTAGGACATATAGGAGAGAATGGAGTTAAATCATTACATGGTAAATGTATGGTTGAATATATGTTTTAATATATGTTTGATTTCTCATTAGATTTCTATTTCTAGAAACATTCTATGTGGTAAATAGAATCAGGTGAGATTCACATCTGATGCTACAAGATCAAAATGAATCTTGGATTTAATACACAATGTTGTGTATGGCCCTTTTATTTATCTATCACTAGGTAAATCAGTGTATTATATTTCATTCATTATTGATTTCTCAATGAACAAATGGGTATATTTCCTCCATAATAAATTTGACGTTTTTGGTAAATTTAAAGATTTTAAGGGTCTTGTAGAAAACCAGATAGAGTATAAAATTAAGGTGTTTATGAAATATAATGGTGGAGAGTTCTGTGAAAATGAGTTTGAGGAATTTTATAAGAGGTGGGGATTAGCGAGACAAAAGGATACTTTATACACACCTCAATAAAATAGATTTGTAGAAAGACTGAATATGATGCTGATGGAAAAGTAAATAATTATGCTCATTGGTCTAGGGTTATCACATGATTTTGGGTAGATGCAGTGAATATTTCCTATTACTTGGTAAATTGATAACCTACATCAACATCGATTGACAAAAATTTCATGAGACATGGACTAGTAATAAAACCTCTTGTAAACATCTCAATTTTTTGGGTTATGATGCTTGTGTATATAGCAAGATAACAAATTTGAAATTTATTGGTTATAAACTTTGTAACCATGTAATTAAGAAGAATGTATATAGTTAGGATATTATATTTAGTGAGGTTAAGGTTGTTACCAAACAAGAATTCCATCCAACTGAATATGAACCAAAGAGAATAACGTTTGAGTGGAGGGTCGATAATATGAATCAACAAACTCAATTGAACGAAAAGAGAAAGAACCTCAAATTCTATCCTCAAGGAGATTTGCTTGGAAACGAAGGCAATAAAAAAGGTATACCCTACTTAATTTCCAGTCTATTTAAGTTCTATCTATTACTAATTATGAGCATAAAACTGTTAGAGAGGTGGTGGATTAAGATGATACTAAATTTTAGAAGAAGGTCATGGTTGAATAAGTGGATGCATTGGATAAAATTGAGACTTTGGATCTAGTTGAATTTTCGGCTGGAATAAATCTACTAGTTGCAAATGGGTGTTTAAAAATACATTTAATGCTGATGGAAAGGTAGAGAAGTATAAATCTTTCCTAGTAGTAAATGGATATTTCTAGGTGGAGGGAATTGATTTTGGTGACATTTTTTCCTATTGCTAAATTAACTTCTATTGGATTTTCTTTTATTATCGCTGCTACTTTTGATCTTCAAGTAGAGTAGATGGATGTTTAGACAACATTTCTACATGGTGATTTTGAAGAAGAAATATAGACATGAAATAACAAAAAGGGTTTATAATGAAGGGAAATAGGGAGTTGGTTTGCAAGTTGAATAAGTCCATGTATGGAATAAAACATTTCCAAGAATTTGGTATCAAAAGTTTAATACTTATATATTGGCGCTTGTTTTCAGGAAGCAAATATGATCACTCTATGTATTACAGGTAGTCCAATGAACATTTTATTTATGTTGTCTTGTATGTTGATGATGTTGTCACATTGGAAACAACAAGAAAATGATTAAGGAGGTCGAAGCTCAATTGTCTTCTAAAATTGATGTAAAAGATCATGGTGTTGCAAATTTTATTTTGGGCATAATTAAACATAGATTGAGCAAACAAGAAATTCTAGTTGAATTAGGAGAAATATGTTGAGATAATATTGTAGAGGTTTAATACCAGCATAGATCCAAATCCTAGGCTCTATCAAGCATTGAGAGGGATCAAATATTTGGAGGTCCAAACCTATTCTTAAGTATTGCACTCAACTATCAGCTTTGGTGTGATTCAGACCAAAAGACACATCTTTTTATTTAATCTCGACATATAATATTTTTATTATTAATATTTAATACTATTTATGGCCGACATATAATATTTTATATTATTTTTTTTATTTTGTTAGGAAAGAACATTACAACATCTCCCACATACATGGTTTTAAAACCATGTTCAAGGCCCTCCTAAAACCATGGGTTGTTAAGGAGGCCTTGCACATGGTCTTAAAACCATTTGCAATGACCTCCTAAAACATGTACAGTAAAACCATGGATTGTTTAGGAGGCCTTGCACATGGTTTTAAAACCATTTGCAAGGCCCTCCTAAACCATGTACAATAAAACCATGGTTTGTTTACGAGGCCTTGCACATGGTTTTAAAACCATGTGCACGACCAACATTTTTTTTGCAGATAGTTCAATTTTTTATTATTTTGTTAAGTAGGAACATTACAAAATCTCCCCCATATTGTGTTGTTTTTCTGTCCGACATTTTTCTTGGCCGATAATTATTTTATTTTTTATTTTTTATTTTTTATTGTTTTGTTAGGTAGGAACATTATAACATCTACCCCATATTAGGTTGTTTTTGTTGCCAACATTTACTTTGGAGGATAATTACATTTTTTTAATTTTTATGGCCGACATTTACATGAGTAACGTTACATAATGTTACAAGATCTCCCCCATACTGGGCTGTAGAGCGCCTCTTGGCACAATGAAAAATGAAAACTAGTAAAATCCCTTATTCATGTAAATGTAAAGTTATTTGTAAATCAGTGTCTCGAGACTCAATAAGAGGTAGGGGACATTCCCATGTTTCCCATGCTAGTGTTTTTGGAAGTATGATGTATCTTATGGTTTATACTATACCAAACATTGCTCATACAATGGGAGTTTTGAGCAAGTATATGTCAAAACTAGGGAAATAAATTTCAATAAATACAAAGAGGGTCTTCATATATTTGAATTTCACCTTAGATTATGCAATATGCTACCAAATAAGACTTGAACTTCAAATGGAAATAGATATATATAGATAGATAATACCTTAAATGTAAGATTACAATTACAATTATGTTAATTATTTCTATAAATAAAAATTTGTTCAAGGAGTAAAATAAAATTGCAAGTATCAAAGATGAACAACAAATACGATTAAGAATAGCAGGCATATGTATTTACTATTAGGAATCTTACATTGATATACTCAAATCAAAATAATAGAAAAGGAAATAAAAGTGACAAGTTGAAACACAGAATAGTCCATATTAACAACACGCACGTATACAACATATTTTAAAATCAAAATAAGAAACATAAATAGTACAACCATAGAATCCAATTTCTCTTGCAACATGGACTTGAACGCTTATCCTCAACAAATTCTAAAAAATTAATTTTACAAAGCTCAATGTGAGAAATACCATAGTGCCCCCACGCGCCCGCCC
Organism: Pseudotsuga menziesii; assembly: GCA_001517045.1. Lineage (NCBI taxonomy): Eukaryota > Viridiplantae > Streptophyta > Pinopsida > Pinales > Pinaceae > Pseudotsuga > Pseudotsuga menziesii. The sequence goes on along the minus strand of LPNX010566395.1, from coordinate 296,657 downwards.
GCCCGCCCACATGGACTTGAACGCTTATCCTCAACAAATTCTAAAAAATTAATTTTACAAAGCTCAATGTGAGAAATACCATAGTGCCCCCACGCGCCCGCCCGCCCGCCTTCTCTCTTTGCTTTGATCTTTTCCTATACATTTCAAAAAACAATTGCCTAAGACTTGAGGTTTTTTCTTGGCAATTATGACTATTCAACCTCATATTTGTCTTATGTTCAAAGGAATGTCCAACTATTAATTTGAACTATAGTCTACCATAATTACCTACAGTAAACATTATCAGCCATAGTCAACTATACTTAATTAATATTTTTTTAAATTTGTCAACTATGTTATAACATTTAATATAGTCCAACATAGACAATATAATTTAATATGATCTTATAGGCAATAAATTTTATTTTAATATATATTTTTTCTCTCATTATCCAACAAATCATGATCGATCATTATACAACTAATTAATAGTGATTTCAATATCTAAAACATTTCTTCTAAGTTCCAAAGTGAACCCATAAAAACATCACTAATAAACATTACAACTTGACAAAACCATTAATAAACATAAAAAATTCACTTAGTTCAATAAAATGAACATATTAGAAACATATTTGTCTCATAATTTGATTATGATTGACCACTATTGACTGCGATTGAACAACATTCACTATGGAAACTATCATTTACCAAATCCAACCACTAACTTTATCAAGACCAATTCAAAATGATTGTATGTTCCATACAGATGCATCTTTGACTAACATCACAATACAAAGTATCCTGTAAGAAACATAACTTTGTAACACCATGATGAATATTGCAATGTGAAATAACCCTTCTAAAACATAGAAATTTCACATAAGAAAACCAAGATGGAAATCACCATAACTAGAAAGATATTATATACATTTAAATTTCAAAATTTAATTATGCTCAACTATGTTCTAGCATGAGTTGATACAATTTTATAGCAATGGATATGAATCACGATGTTGAAAAATAATCAAGCCTTGAATTTATCCCTTCCCAATTCAATGGCACAATTGCACATTTGAGTTAATAATGTCTCTCAAAATAATCAAGCATTGAATTTATACCTTCCCGAGTCAATGGAACAATTGCACATTTGAGTTAATAATGTCTCTCAAACTTGATCGCACATAGACGATCATTGTCAACCATAATTACCATAATAAAACATTGTCAACCATTGTCAATTATACTTGAACAACAATACTTAAATATTGTCAACCACATTAAAACATTTAATATAGTCAAACATGGACAAAATAATTTAATATGATCTCACATACAATAAAATTTATTCTAATAAATGATATTTATGTCATTGGCCAACAAATCATGATCATTATAAAATTAATAGCAATTTCAATCTCTAAAATATGTGTCTTCCAAATTCCAAAAGTGAATCCATTAAACCATCTGTTATCTCTAGGATTTTTCACCTGTTTATTTTTTAATTTTTGATTATGTCTTGTTTTTATTGTTTTCATTTTGCTTTGTTTTATAATTTATGGTTGATTGATCAACATTAGGGTTGCCTTTGTGACCTAAAATCATCGAAGGCTTCATTCATAAGCCATGAGCCCATAATGTCCAAATGGTTTTTGGATTACAATGTATATACTTCCCTGCATTCTGAAGCACGCAGTTACAGATATTGGAGCTACTGGAACATAAAGCAATATTTACTGCTGGTTACAGAGCTGTACTGCATATTTGTTTTGTTGTTGAAGAATGTGAAATCCTTTCTTGGAAATTCAGGTTACAGGGCTTCATGGATTGTGTAAAGTATGTCTTCTTATTTTTATGAAACAAATAGGCATAACACCACTCTGAACAATGCAACATGTGTATGCTTTACTAAATTGGTGTTGTTGAAGACATAGCTATTGGCTATGAAGGGAGAATGGAGGATTGGCAAGACATCTCCAGTCACATATCAAGTTCTATGACACTTCAGATTATGGTTCCAACCAGGCATTCACCAAGAAGAAAGACAATTCCTCTTTGAAAATCAAGGGTGTGAGCAGAATTAGCATGGCTCTTGCAACAGATGTCTCTCGTTTTGGAGTGACAATGGCACCTCCAGATCCAATTCTGGGTGTTTCAGAAGCATTTAAAGTAGATACAAGTGATTTGAAGCTAAACCTTGGTGTTGGAGCTTACAGAACAGAAGAGCTTCAACCTTATGTGCTCAATGTGGTGAAAAAGGCAGAGACTTTAATGTTGGAGAAAAGAGAAAATAAGGAGTATCTCCCTATTGAAGGTTTGGCTGCTTTTAATAAGGCAACTGTGGAGTTGTTGCTGGGAGCTGACAATGAGGCAACCAAGCAAGGACGGGTGGCAACTGTCCAAGGCCTTTCAGGAACTGGTTCTCTTCGCCTTGCTGCTGCCCTTATTCAAAGATATTTTCCTGGATCACAAGTCTTGATTTCTTCTCCAACTTGGGGGAATCACAAGAACATTTTCAATGATGCTGGGGTTCCATGGTCAAAATATCGATACTATGACCCTAAAACTGTAGGACTAGACTTTGAAGGGATGATTGCAGACATTAAAGCTGCACCAAGTGGTTCTTTTGTGTTGCTTCATGGTTGTGCTCGCAATCCTAATGGAATCGATCCAACTCCTGAGCAGTGGAAGAAGATCACTGATGTCATTCAGGAAAAGAATCTTACTGCTTTCTTTGATGTTGCTTATCAGGGATTTGCAAGTGGCAGTCTTGATGAGGATGCATCATCTGTGAGACTGTTTGTAGCTCGTGGGATGGAACTTTTTGTTGCTCAGTCCTACAGCAAGAACTTGGGTCTCTATGCTGAACGGATAGGAGCTATTAATGTTGTGTGCTCGTCATCAGATGCCGCAATAAGGGTGAAGAGCCAACTCAAAAGGCTTGCGAGACCAATGAATTCAAATCCTCCTATTCATGGGGCTCGAATTGTGGCAAATGTTGTTGGTAGTCCTACTCTTTTTAATGAGTGGAAGTTAGAAATGGAACTTATGTCGGGAAAAATCAAGGGTGTAAGGCAGCGACTCTATGATAATATTTCTGCAAAGGATAAGAGTGGGAAAGATTGGTCCTTTGTTCTCAGACAGATTGGCATGTTTTCCTTCACGGGTCTTAACAAAGTTCAGAGTGAGAGTATGTCGAATAAGTGGCATGTCTACATGACAAAGGATGGACGTATCTCTTTGGCTGGGCTGTCTCTATCCAAATGCGAGTATCTTGCAGATGCCATAATTGACTCCTACTATAATGTCAGTTAAACAACAGGAATATATCAAAGCCTAATATAAATTCCAAGTTCAGTGTTGGTGATACCATTGTGTGCGCTCTAAACCTTGAAAGCAAGCCTCTGGCTGGACTTTTCTTTCAAAAGAATGGAACACAACTAGGAATAGCTAAACGATTTGACTCAGGTCCTAAGGGTCTGGAAATCACAGACAGCCCCCTTAAGAAATTATCTTGGGAGTCGACAATATTTCCACATGCGCTTTTGAATTGGAGTGATGCACTTCAGGATGGGAATGGGATAATTGGCCCTCAATTTAGTAGTAAGAAAGAATGTGAACTACCTGGGCCGAGAACTGGACAAAGGATCATCCAGATAAGCGATATATGATTCTTGGGACAAATTTAGCGCTTGAGCAAATGAAAGTTCCAGGGTTGCTGCGAAAACACAATTATGGGGAACGGTTTGATCGTTTGATGGATTGAGCTACTGGAATATTTAATACACTATTAGATAGAGCAAATAAAACAGCTCGCAATTACATCCTAGATCAAACCAATGTTTATAAAAGTGCCTGTAAACGCAAACTAAGAGCGTTTTGTGGACTATCACAAGATGGCAGTTGTTATCTTCCCTCTTCCTCAAGAGATCTAAGTAAGAGCAGCTAAGCGTTTTAAGGAAATGGAAAGGAAGTCCCGGCAGATGCAGTAAATGAAATGTTAGCAAATTTTGTTTTACCAACAAGCAAGGACAACCTTGATAATACAGATGGGTGAGAATGATGAGGACGCCAGCGTAGAAGAAGGATCAGATTTCCAGATAGCAGTGTATAGGTAGCAGAGCATTTCGAATTTGAAAGCAGCACTTTCAGTGTTTCCAGGAATTGAGTTGGCAATTTGATCGCATCATCTCCAGATTATTAGGGATTTGGTCAATATCTTCCAGCAGCGTTTAAGCATTCAATGATACAGGTGGCAGACCTCATTGAAGAGGTAGAGGAGCAAATAATTTGAAGAATCTATTCCAGATGTTAGAGCATTCGAAGGCCCAAAATCAGCAGTCGGTTAACATTTTAAGGGGCTGGAAATCTTCTAGATTCAAAAATATTTATACCTTGAATTATGCTTAAACCAGAATAGATGATTCCAATATATCCATTCCAGATATATTGCAAATCTAGGAACAGAATTCGATTCCTAAGAGGCTGATATCAGCTCTTATCTTGTAAATTGTTATAAATTGAATGATTTGGATGTAAAGAGGGCAGGAGGTCCCAGCTAAAGGCTCAACAGGGGGTCTGGAGAGTTCTTCTTTTCAGGGCAACGCAGGGAACTATAGGTTGGCAGTTTTGGGAGTCATGCATGATTAATTGTAAGCACTTCTATATATCATGAGCTTTTTGCAGTTTCAATGACAGGTTCTAGTTTTGAATAAACTTGATGATGATTTGTCTTTGTACCACATAAATTGTCTATTTGATAATTCTTTTATGTATTTGGTCATTCATATTCCATTACATAATTCTTATTTTGAGATGACAGTTATCTTTCATTTTTATAAACATTGACAGTTTCACTTCATGATTTAGGATCATAGACCTGGGTGTTGAACTTTGTGATTGCTTGCATGTTATATAGCGTTTGTTTGATTTTTCCTGTAGCTCTACTTCATACCAGCCTTTACTTCATGTTTTGATCTCCTGATAAATACCTGTATTTACCCATCTGTAATATATACCAACGCTGTTCATTGTAAAGTGTGTGATGTTTTGATTTCATCCTGAAACTGTATAAACTATACAAACAAATATTATTATCCTAGTTCCTTCTAATCCTGGGAGGTTCTATTAGCCCTAGTTTTATACCAGCCTGTGTTCCTGATTTGATTTCATTTTATTTATGCATGTTTAAACAAAGATTTCCTTAAGCTTGAATCCCGTAGTCTAGGTTCAACTTTAGGGATAACACCATCACTACCATCATTAAAAAATTTATTAACAATATATAGCCACCTTCATAGTAAAAATATAAATATATCATTATTCTCAATAAATGATAATTATATTACAATGCAACGCAATCATTCTAGAATATATCAAATCAACATAAATGTCTTAATGTCACATGATGATTGATTCCCATTATAATAGCGTATCAAATAAACATAATTCAACCAACTTAAATGTCTCAATGTTACACAACCATTGATGAACATCATAATCCAATTTAGCATGTACAAACGATGCAACCCACGATGAACATTGCAATGTGACAAACAAGGGGTTCACTTAGTGAAATTGTTACATAGCACAATCATTCACAAGATATTAAAGAATATCCCTAATTTCACTAAATATTGAAAAATTCCTCCTAAAATTGTATTATTGAACCCCCTTCCAATATATACCTTTACAATTAAAAAAACCATAGTTTCACCAAATATTGTAGGTATCCATTTTTATCAACCCATTTTTGATATCCCTTTTATATCATATTATCAAGTTGTAACAAATAGGATCCCTAACTCATCTTAGTATAAGAAAACAAGATGAGAAATAAAATAATAGTATAATTCTAATAATCATCCCACCAAGATCGCAGGGGATACTGGTCAATTAGTAGCGTTGGATAGTGGAAGACCCAACTAAATAGTAATGGGGAAGGAAAAATGTGTAAAAGGAAACCCAAGTCAATATATCAATGTAAAATTAAATGTAAAAGGATGATAGTCCAATAGTCAGTGAAATGCTTTTTCCTTGTCTCTCTAATCAAGAAACCAATTCTGAGTCGTCTTTGGGCCTCCATTCCAAATAATCTCTATTGGCAACTCTGGCTTGCTAGAAATAAGGCTATATTCAAAGATCAAAAAGCAATCCCGGCCCGAATAGCTGCAAAAACTATTGGAATGACAGCTGAAAAATTCTCCTCAAGTAAGATTAGTTTCCCAGTCAAAGAGGCCATCCCTGATCCTTATTCCACTTGGTGTAGGAACTTCCTGAAGGAAAGGAGCCCACTTCAGTCTAAAAAAATCATTAACGGATCTACTTCATTATGGAAACCTCTCCCTTGGGAGATTCGTCTTCTCAGCAAGGAATTTAAAAATTGGCTCAGGGAGAAGAACTCCTTTGCCCTCTTCTTCGATGGCGCCTCGAAAGGCAACCCAGGGGTGGCAGGAGCGGGGGGGATCTTTCTGGATCCCGGAGGACAAATAGAACAAACTTTTTCCTGGGGTTTAGGGACTCGAACCAACAATGAAGCAGAGTGGTTGGCTCTCCTCCAAGGTCTGCAGATCCTTCAGGATAAAAACTATCAAAAGGTTCTGATATTTGGAGATTCAAAGCACGTCATATCTAAATTGATCAATGGATACCCCAAGGGAGCAGTCAATTGCCGTCGCCTGTACAATAAAGTTAAAATTCTTATGCTCAGCTCCTATGAACCATTTCATATTCTCAGAATCAATAACATGGCAGCGGATAGTATGGCCAACTTGGGGGCCTCCATCCCACAAGGCTACTTCAGGCAGAATGGGAATCCTCCCATCCTTAAATATGTTCCGTAATGAGAAGTAAAGCTTATACTCATCCTTATTTCAAGCAAACATTCGGGAATTTCTTTATGATTAACCATTGCAAGTGGCTTAGCCTATTGAATAAACATAGCAAGGGGTCTTGTCTTATGGCTAACCATGGGATCTTACTCCTCCCCCTTCTCTTTGGCTTGTTTGGCCACCCCTTTTTCACCCTTCCCCTTTCTTTCCCCCCCTCAGTCCCTCTCTCGGCCCTCATCTATCCCTCCTTCATGATCTTCGAAGCCCCCCGTCACTTCACAGCTGGCCTCCTCATTGCCGGCTCCTCTCATTTACTGCGTAGTCCCCCCCATCCTCCTTCCTTTGCCGCATGGTCTCCTTGTTGTCTTCTCCTTCTCTCGGAGGCAGCAGACTTAAAAGCTCTTCAATTCAAGGATATATCCATTCCCCCCTCGCACGCTCAAGATCCCTTCACGTTTATCACCACGGCCTCCGTTCACAGCGATATGATTTCCCCTTCCCTTTTCACTCTCGGCTCTGGATTATACGATGCTCTGCGATTTCTGTTGAAAATTGTTAAAGGCATTGGAGAAGGGAGACTGCAAGGCCTCCCGTGGCAGGTTCTCCCTCTTGCTCGCTCAGTAGTGAAGGAAAGATTGGCTCTTGCAGCCTTTTTCCCCTGTTCGTGTAGCTCCCTCTCAATTTCGCAGACAGTCACCCCTGGTTCAGGATTTCTCTCAGGTAATTGGGGAAGCAGCTCGGTCATAGGTTGTAGGTGTATAGGGTGGAAAAAAGGAGCTGTGGGCACTTTGGTTTGTGGGAGAAGTGATGATTTATTGCTGTACAAGGAACTCCTCGTGCTTAGTTTCTGCTCCAATAGTCTTTTAGCTCTTGGACAGTCCTGCTCAAGCTATTCAGAGCCAATTCGCCCGAATCACCTTATCGACAGAGGCTGACAAAATGGCTCAGGCTGGTGAAAACGCGGGGATTATGGATATCAAAAAAAAACTTGAGAAGATTGTATGAACTACTCTCCATCAGCGTTATGGATAACAGAGAGATGGCTGGGGATGTGAAAAAAATGGAAGACACAGTCAGCTATACCTCTCTCCAGATCAGTAATCACGATTCACGCATCGACGACAACGAAATTAATCTTCATGAAATAATGGGGAAGGTCGATAGGATTCAAGAGGACCTACAACGCTTCATATCTATGAACCAGAACAGTAGAGTCAATGGAGCCACTGATGATGTCGTGCTGCCAATGGAGAAGGAATCCGTCGTCCAGCCAAGAAACCTAAGAGGAAACCCTTAGCCTTCTTTTGTCTAGCTTTGAATGAATGTTTTTCTGTCTATTTTTATGTAATCAGTATGTAAGGGTTTATACAACCCACAGCTATAAATGTTTTGAACAGACTCATTGTGAAGTGTTTTGGGAAACACAGTGGATAGTCCTCTTGTGCAGCTCTTTTGCTATGCATAGATACTCTGGTTCTCCATGTCTGTAATGAATGGCTGTGCACAGCTAACTTTTATATATTCCCCCCTTTATAGTTTCTGTTAAAAAAAAATAGTTAGTGAAATGCTTAGAAAATATGAGAATTGCAAATGCTTCACGCCACAACATGCCAATCTACTAATTTTATATCATATAAACACAACTATATGTATTTCTTTGTGGTCCCCATTGGTCCTATCGGGAGAACCACCTGTATTACTTTGTACCCCGATGCTCCTAATCGGAAGAACTAATAAGAGTCATGAGGCAGTCCCCTCTAATTGTAAAGGTGGGTCATTAGCACCCCAGTGTGGTTACTTGAGCCTACATGTGTAACTCAAGCCTACATGATTAACTCGAGCCTACATGACAGATGAGTTAACTTAAGTGAACAGATGAATATAAATAGAGGTGAAGTGCTCCTCATTTGACACACACACTCTCACTTGTATAGCGCATTAGTGGAGAAGAGAAGAGTAGTAGGAGAAGGAGGAGGATCAAGATTTGATCTCCTTGCTGGTTTTATCTTTTACCTTTTTGGGGCATCTATATTGAGGAAGCTTTTGCTGGGTTTTTCCCTTTAGGGTTTTCCCAGGATAAATCTGTGTTGTTCTTGTGATGTTGTTTCTTTCAGTGATCCTATTTATATGCTTTTGTTATAAAAATGAAATGAAATATTGATGTCTTAGCTAAGCATATGAAAATTTAACATGGAATCAGAGCCACCTTGAATAGGACAGCTTTCACAAGGCAAAAATAGCCCTCTCTCTCTCCCCGAAAGAAATTAGGGCTTCTTGCTGAAGAGGAAGTTTTTAGTGAGACTGGAATAGGATTTCTCTCCTCATCAAAATCTAAGTTTAGAGACCTGGATCAGGATTTTTGATTGGGTGAAACTCTGGGAAAGTCAAACCCTAGTTTGACCCCGAGCTAGAAAAACCCTAAATACTAAAACTGCTAAGTTTTGGTAAATTCGCTATATCCCGATATTGAAGAAGGTTCAGGAGTTGAAAATTGCAGAGGCAGAAGATAAAATCTTGAGGTACACTGTCTCCAAAATTCAGCCTCCGATTCGCTATATTCTCGGAGATATGATCCCTCCAAGTTATGGTTCCAGCCTCTTCCAGAATTCATCCCTAAACAGGACACTTGGATAAAATTTCTATAACTTGGGCTACCTAGGTCCAAATAGAATTCCTAAAGATTTTATAGAAAGAGCACAGACTTTAATTTATATGGTCTGAATATTAGACTCAGAAGATGAACCAGTGACACGTGGCATGCCGTACAGCTTCGCTATTCTGAACAGTCATGTAACAGGTCATCTTGGGAAAATGATCATAAATCCCAATTGGTGAAACCAATTCTGATTAAACCTGTGGTGTTGGATCAGAGACATGCGAGGTTATCTCAGTGCCAAATTTCAGACATAAAGCAGAAGTAATTTCGGAGATATCACAGAAACAATGACAGGAATTTCTGCAGGAGAAATTGGAAAACTAAGGCTTCCTGTTCCGGGAGCTTCCCTCCACTGTTTTCAGAAAAAGGAGTACATTGGACAGCTCCATTTGAAGGGATCTATTTTTCTATCCAATAAGATCTGAGAGATTCCAAGTTTTGAAAATTAGGGTTTCTCTGACAAGCCCTAGATCAGCCAGCTCTGGAAGCAGGACGGACACCTCAAATCGGTAAGATCTAATATTTTGCTATTTGCATTTGAGGTTCTCATTTCAAAGTGATATATCACATAAGCTTGATTATAATCTTGGTAAAGTTGACAACTTCCAAGCATGGAATTATTTGATCTCTCTGAAGAAAATGAATTGGACACCTACATGAGTAGAGAGGTTCCAGTTCCATACGAAGATGAGGCTTAAAGCCTTACACAAGAAGAACTTGATCAAGGCCAAGAAGATCATTGTTGATTCAATCACAAATCAACTTATACCACAAGTGTCTTCCCTAAAGACACTGAATATGTTTGATTACTTGATCAAGCTATTTGAAGATAAGAACTTAAATCAAAAGATGGCTTTGAGAAAATAGTTGAAGAATGTGAAGATCCAGAATGCAGAACAATTTGAAGTGGTAGAAGAAGAAGTATGCAAAAGTGGTGATAGCCACCTTGAATGGCCTCCCAGGATCATGGGATTCATTCATGTGAAGAATGTTGCCAGAATTAAGTGATTACTTTCAGCTCGACTAATAAGAAGAGAAGAAGAAGATGGGAGCAATTGAAGATCAAGCTCTCACCATTCAAATAAGATCCCTCAAGTGATGAGGAATATGAAAAACTCAATTCTTGAAGAACCTCATGATTCATCTTATCATTTGGATAAGAAATGATGATTTCATGAATGAAGAAGATGATAAAGAAGAATGATCAAGATGGATTCTACCCACGAAACAAATAAAAGATAAGTATTCAATTGCCATTTCATGATATTGTTTTGTTATACATTTGATTGTATTCAGTTGATGTGTTATGCATGATAGATAGTTTACATTAATACTACTAATATGCATGTGATGGGTAAGTAGCTCATGGCACTATACAACTCTCTAGTGCTACTTATCAAACCACTTTTATCAATGATGTCATGGTAGAGATGGAAGGCATCTAGAAAGTTTCTATGAGATATGGATGAATGTTGTATTGGCTAAATAGTTGCATGATGCATATGTTTTATGAAATAGTTCTAACCATGCAACTGGTGCATTTGAATTGTAGGAAAGGTCTTGTACAACCTCCTACAAGAAAAGAAGGACGAGACTTGTTTCGAAGAACAATTGATGAAAATTCAATAAACATGAATCTGAAGCTCCCAGGGTCAGAGACACCATGATGGAATAAAGAGCTTCAGAGAGCGGTAGATCCACCTCAAAGGATGAAGACCACCATGGGTATGAGAGATAACTCAAGATGAAGAAAATAATTCTATGAAAGAAACTATGATCAAAGAATAATAGTTGATCATGGGGAATGATGTATACGATATGATTTCGAGACATAAAGGGGAGTACATAGTATCCTCCATATGGATCTACAAGAACAAGTGTACAAAGAAAGGTTTGTGATTTGCCTCAGAAAGAATAGACTATGACATGACATACTCTATTGACCAGTATATATCAAGCATAGAACCACCTGTACAGAATGAAGAAGGAAGATAATACTCCACTTCAGGGGGAGTGACTACAGAAGATATTTGAGTTCGACACAGTACAACATGATGGACAGCTTCTTGATGGATCGAGACTTTACCAAGAGTAAAGTGGGTTCCAACCTTCAAAGTTGAATGCAGAATACTAGAATGATGTATGGGATATAGTTCCCAAACCAGAAGGAAAGAGTATTGTATCCTCCAAAATGGATATACAAAATAGAGCATGCATCCGACGGAAGTATCGAGAAGTATAACGCAAGATTTGTGGCCAGAGGTTTCTTTCAGAAAGAGGGAATTAATTCTGAAGAGACACTTAATCCAGGAAGCAAGGTACACTTCCTTCAGGACTATCATGGTAGTTTCTTCCATGGTGAAGTAAAGACAACCCTTCCTTAATGGTATGATTGAGAAAGAGTTTTACATCGAATAGTCACGAGGATTTGAAGTTGAAGCCAGATGGAATCACATATGCAAGTTGAAGAAGGCCCTCTATGGCCTGAAGCAAGCTCCCAGAGCTTGGTATGGAAGAATAGATAGTTTCTTGTCGAGCATGGGATTTACCAAGAGTAAAGTTGATCCTGACCTTTATCTCAAGGTTGTAGAAGATGAACTTGTCATCCTGTTATTATATGTGGATGACTTATCCTTGACAGGAAATGAGAAACAAGTCATGGAAAGCAGAAGAATGTGAGATGAAAGACCTTGGGTTAAAGCATTATTTCCTAGGTCTGGAAGTATGGCAAAGTTCAGAAGAAATCCTTCTCAATCAGGGAAAGTATGCGGTAGAGATATTGAAGAGATTCAATATGTTGGAATGCAAAGTCATGGCCACACCCATGGACTCCAACCTGAAGTTGTTAGATGATGACTCATCAGAGTTAGTGGATATGACTCATTACAAATATATCATTGGGTCATTGATGTACTTAACAAATACCAGACCAGACATTTGTTTTGCTGTGAACACCTTAAGTCAATATCTTGTTTAACGAAGACAGGTTCACCTAGTAACTGCAAAACATGTGATGAGATATCTGAAAGGGACTATAGTATTTGGTTTATATTATGATGGTAGCCATGAGTATAGATTGTATGGATACATAGATGCATATTGGGCTAGAAGTATCTCAGATAGGAAAAACACATTAGGTAGATGCTTTTGGTTGGGGTCTGCTATGAGTTCACGGTTTAGCAGGAAACAGTCCAGTGTTTCTCGTAGCATGGCTGAAGCAGAATACATAGCAGATTGCTCTACTAAGTTGTGAATCCATATGGATTCGGAAGCTGACATCAAGTCTCTTTGAACTGAAGATGGATACTACATTGATTCTATGTGATAACGAGAGTTGTGATAACAGAGAACCCTATGTTCCGTCGTAACAAATAGAAATCCGGTATTTCTACATTCAAGATAAAGATGTAGATGATGATGTTTCAGTATTTACATACTGTAGATACAGATGATGGTGATTCAGTATTTCTATACTGAATATAGAGATGATGATGATTTCAGTATTCCCATACTAAATATATAGATGATGTTTCAGTATTTACATACTGTAGATGCAGATGATGGTGACCTGATGATGCTTTCAGTACTCACATACTGGAGATACAGATGGTGATAGTTTAGTATTCACATACTAAAGATGTAGATAAAGATGGTTTAGATGATGATTCGTTGACAAAGCCTCTGTCTCAGGTAAAGTTCGAACACTTTTGAGACAAGCTTGGTATGGTTCAGAAAGACCTTCCTCGAAAGGGGGAGTAATGATGTTGCAGTGGGATTGTATCATCCCTGGACACTTGCCCTAAAGTGATCCGGAGACCTCGGTCTTCGAGAATGAAAAGGGATTGTATCATCCTGGGACATATGTCCAGAAGTGATCCGGAGACCTCGGTCTTCGAGAATGAAGTGGGATTGTATCATCCCTGGGCACTTGACCTAAAGTGATCCGGAGACCTCGGTCTTCGAGAATGAAGAGGGATCGTATCATCCCAGGACATATGTCCAGAAGTGATCCGGTGACCTCGGTCATCGAGAATGTGGAAAAATTGTATCATCCTTAAACTTCTGCTTAGAACAAATCCGGTGTAACTTCGATCATCGAGAATGTGGCAGGATTGTATCATCCTTGAACTTCGGTTCAGAATGGATCCGGTGTAACTTCCGTCATCGAGAATGTGGCAGGATTGTATCATCCTTGAACTTCGGTTCAGAATGGATCCGGTGTAACTTCGGTCATCGAGAATGTGGTAGGATTGTATCATCCTTGAACTTCGGTTCAGAATGGATCCGGTGTAACTTCGGTCATCGAGAATGTGGTAGGATTGTATCATCCTTGAACTTCGGTTCAGAACGGATCTGATGTAACTTCGGTCATTGAGAATGTGGCAGGATTGTATCATCCTTGAACTTTGGTTCAGAATGGATCCGGTGTAACTTCGGTCATCGAGAATGTGGCAGGATTGTATCATCCTTGAACTTTGGTTCAAAATGGATTCGGTGTAACTTCAGTCATCGAGAATGTGGCAGGATTGTATCATCCTTGAACTTCGGTTCAAAATGGATGCGATGTAACTTCAGTCATCGAGAATGTGGCAGGATTGTATCATCCTTGAACTTCGGTTCAGAATGGATCCGGTGTAACTTCGGTCATTGAGAATGTGGTAGGATTGTATCATCCTTGAACTTCGGTTCAGAACGGATCCGGTGTAACTTCGGTCATCGAGAATGTGGCAGGATTGCATCATCCTTGAAACTGAGTTTAGAACGGATCTGGTGACCTCGGTTGTCAAGAATGTGATAGGATTGCATCATTCTTGGATTTTGAGTCCAAAAGAGATCCAAAGACTTCTTTGTCTTTGTACTGTGGGCTGTTGATGATGATGATGATGTTTCCTGATCGAAAGATCAGAAGTTGCTGATGATGATGATGTTTCCTGATCAAAAGATCAGAGTGTGATGATGATGATGATGTTTCTGATTGAAAGATCAAATGTTGCTGATGATGATGATGTTTTTGATCGAAAGATCAGATGTTGCTGATGATGATGATGTTCTCTGATCAAAAGATCAGAAGTTGCTGATGATGATGATGTTCTCTGATTAAAAGATCAGAATATGATGATGATATTCTCTGATCGAAAGATCAGAATATGATGATGATGATGTTTCTCTGATCGAAAGATCAGAAGTTGTTGCTGATGATGATGTTCTCTGATTGAAAGATTAGAATATGATGATGATGCTGTTACTGACTGACGATGATGATGTTCTTTGATCAAAAGATCAGAATATGATGATGATGATGTTTCTCTGATCGAAAGATCAGAAGTTGCTAATGATGATGTTCTCTGATCGAAAGATCAAAATATGATGATAATGATGTTTTCTGATCGAAAGATTAGAAGTTGCTTATGATTATGATGTTGCTGCTGATGATGATGTTTTCTGATCGAAAGATCAGAATGCGATGATGATGATGATGTTTCTGATCGAAAGATCAGAATGCGATGATGATGATGATGTTTCTGATCGAAAGATCAGAATGTGATGATGATGAGATCCTGATGATGATGATGCCATATTATCAAAGTATGATTATGATGACGTACTGATCGAAAGATCAGAATATGATGATCAGTTGATGTTAGAGTATGATGATGTTCGGTTGATGATGTTTCTGATCGAAAGATCAGAGGATGATGATAATGATGATTCTGATTGAAAGATCAGAGTATGGTGATGATGATATTTTGATGCTGATATTTTGATGATGATGATGTTGATGATGTTTCTGATCGAAAGATCAGAGTATGATGATGATGTTGTTGCTGATCGAAAGGCCAAAGTGCTGAAGAAGATGTTGTTGATAGAAAGGTCAAAATGTTGAAGATGATGTTGCTGATCGAAAGGTCAAAGTGCTGAAGATGATGTCGCTGATCAAAAGGTCAAAGTGTTGAAGATGATGTTGTTAATCGAAAGGTCAAAGTGCTGAAGATGATGTTGCTGATCGAAAGGTCAAAGTGCTGAATATGTTTCTGATTGAAAGGTCAAAGTGCTGAAGATGTTGCTGCTGATTGAAGAGTCAAGATGCTGAAGATGTTGCTGATCGAAGTGGTCAAAGTACTGATGATGCTGAAGACTAAAGATTGAAGATGAAGACTACATGATGTTGAAAAGCTTCCAATGATTTATAGATGTATCACCCTGATGATGTTGATGATGTCCTCTATCTCTCTCCTATTATTGTTGTTGTTGATGTTGTTATAGAATACCCTTCTTGTTAAGGGGGAGTGTTGAAATATTGTAACTTCAAAGAATATTCTATATGTATTTCTTTTTGGTCCCCGATGGTCCTACCGGGAGAACCACTTGTATTACTTTGTACCCCGATGCTCCTAATTGGAAGAACTGATAAGAGTCATGAGGCAGTCCCCTCTAATTGTAAAGGTGGGTCATTAGCACCCCAGTGTGGTTGCTTGAGCCTACATGTGTAACTCGAGCCTACATGATTAACTCGAGCCTACATGACAGATGAGTTAACTTAAGTGAACGGATGAATATAAATAGAGGTGTAGTGGAAGAGGAAGTGTACATGGAGAAACCACTAGTATTTGAAACACATGACAGACTGAATCATATGTGCAAGTTAAATAAATCCTTGTAAGGATTGAAGCAAGCACTTAGGACGTGGTACGCCAATATGGATAGCTTCCTGATGAGCTTAGGATTTACCAAGAGTAAAGTGGATTGCAACTGTTGATCTCTATTTTGTCGTTATTTTTGGCTACTAATTTGCTCTTTTGGCATCACTTTTGTCACCTTTTGGTATACTTCTTGTCATTCAGCTTATCAATCAACCACAAGTATACATATATTTGAATATTATGCAAGTTTTAGTTAAATTTCATTATTTCATGATTTTATTAATAATTATGTGACATTTGTAAGCGGGCGTGATATAAAGGTTTGTTTTTCAAGCTTTGATTTCCAAACGAACCTACATGTGGACACTCATCTATGCTAAACACGCACAGTTACATCCAACTCATCATACAGTCCTTCGATCAACCTGCGCATTGTTAGTTGGAATATTCGCAAACGTTTAAAGCACAAGAACGATTCCACTATTCTGTTGTCCACACATATTGTTGGTGTTATCACTCCAGGAAACTCCTCTAGGTTGTAGCTCGAGGATGCCTGGTAACTAAAAATGTTTTTAGGGTTTTCTGATATGGATCAAGTCGAATGACCTATATAACCTCCCACTCTCAAGACATGCATGAAGCTCACTCGATTACAAGGATTTTAGTTACAACTTGTTCAGTAGTTTGACAATAGGATGCAGGGATGGAGAACTCATCAAGATGGCAGACTTACATACAAAACAAATGCATATAAATGGTTAAATCCTAATGAGGATGGTACTTATAAATCAAATCACATTAACTCACCAATAGGATGACAGCTATTAGCTATTAATCGACTTGAAAATCACCTAAATGCACATTTAGGCATAAGTACAGGAAAGATAAAGATGATAGCTAAACAAATCACAACAAAAGAGCTTGTATTTAGAATAAACAAGATGAGACGCTTGATAACAAAATAGGCTTACAAATCCCTGAAGTCGAACCTTTATTATAAAATCAATCATGGGCTTTATAACCTTCTACAAAATTGACATATTTTGAAAATCCGATCTGTTTACACAAAAAATACTTGAAAGTGATAGTTTTTTCAGATTTAGGGCTTCAAACCCTTGCTAACTATTTGTCTATCTATTGTAAATATTTAGTTCACTAAGCGAACTTTCAATAACTGAAGTGGTCGCTGATAATCACCACTACTGGTTCGGTGTGAAATTGCCGCCAACAGCCAGTGTCTCGATGTTTAATTGAAGTGGCCTTTCTTGCTTAAATCATCGAATTTTTCCACCTTGTCGCCATGGTCGTTGATCGGACGCTCTAACCTCTAACCCGTCAGTGCCTCAGGCCCGACTATTTTCGCAGTGTCAGTGTCTTAAATCCTGAGCGTCGTGATGGTTTCTTCATTGGCGCTTTCCATCACTAGCTTGTCGGCAATCGAAAGTTGAAACAACTAATGCATCAGGACTGTTAACACTCAGAATGTACCCAGGTTGTGAAAGGTAGATCCCAAGCTAACAACAAAAACCACTTTAGAATGTATTTCTGACCTAATACAGTCAAAGAGGGATCTCTCACTATTTACAAAGTTTTTATACTCAAGATATTCAATCAAAGACAATCAGAAGGTCAGATTTCTAATGGGACAAATAGGACAAGTTTGTTTTAAAGACTTGGTAGGACAATCATGGAGGAGACCATTGGGCAATGGAGTCAACAATCAGATCTGAAATAGGTTGCAGGAGGTAAGGTTTTGAAGGTTTATGATCAGAGGCAAGGTAGGCACCATTTCCTCAGTCTTGAGGTATTAGCAGGTTGATTAGTAGACAGAGGGAGACATTCCATCAAACAGAGCACCTAACTAGGGTGAATTCTGCAAGACTTTAGAAGAAAATATTTTGAAAATGCTTGAATAATGGACCTAGAGCATGCAGGATGAATTATATCCCATAAAAAATAATGCTCAATCATGAAAGAAAATACAAAATGGAGTGGGAAACAGGATAAAAAGTCACATAAAGAAATTACTTACTGAAGAAAAAGATGGCACAAGAATCTCTGACATGAAAAAGATTTTACATTCTTCCTCTGCAAATTTCATTCATTTACTGAAAACGTGAAGCCATTACAATGTAGAGTCTCTCCGCTCTTGAAAATCCTCCCTAAAACTATCAATTACATTTTAATTTATATAAGAATAACCTCTACCTAACTTTGAATTCAAAACCTAACTGAACTCTAAAAATAGAAACAGTTACAACAACGTTTCTCATGCATATCTCTAATGGTGATAGCTGTGTGAAATATGGGAGAGGTTTTTATAATTGGACATGTTCCCAACAAAATTGATGTCTTCATTTCTCCAAAATCATCTCAATCTCCTCGAAATATTCCTTTGAAGCTGATGACTCAAATAATAAAATTGTAGATTTCTCGAAAAATGACTTGTGAAGATATTTTAAATTCTCCCAACTTGTGATTACTGTGTAAAAAATGAATGAGGTTTTTGATTACAGGCCTGTTAGGAATAAAAACCTCTCTCATTTTTGTCAAATTAAATTCCATTTTTCCAAAACAATTCTTTGAATTTGATGGCTAAAATAGTCCTTTGGAAAATATGAAAAATGGCCTGTACAACTGACTTTTTTGCTGCTAAACCATAGCACCTGTGTGAAAACGAAAAGAGGTTATTGTGGATATATATGTTTTGAAGAAAATCCTCTCTCACTTTCTTAAAATTCATCTTAATTTGATTTAAAAAATTATTTTAATTTGATGACTAGAACAGTCATTTTGACATCTAAACATTTTCCCTCTGAAGATGACTTTGCGGCTCCCAATATGTAGCACCTGGATAAAAAATGAGATAGGTTATTGTATATCACAATGTTATGATGAAAAAATCTTTCAGTTTTTGAAAATTATTCTTTGTTTGCTGGAAACAGGTCGTTGAATAAAATGACTAAACTAGTCATTTTCAGAAAAAAAATATGCTATGTTGCTTCTAAACCTTGAATTGTTTAACTGTAATTCATAAATAAAGAACATACAACATCTATCCTTGTAAGATCATCTACTGTAAGAGAAATCCCATGAATTGATTGATCAAGGTAGCCATATTTGTTAATAGTGTCTCCAAACACTTGAATAATCCCAAGCTTTGGCACACTCTCCACTGTAAATTATGTTTGTAAGACTTTAAACACATACCAATACCTTCACGAATGCTCTCACTGTATATATTTCTGCAACACTTCTGGGCTGATGTTCTTTTTGGGCTTCCCTTCTGCATTGTTAAGTGGTGGCTTCCCTTTTCTTGCTCTATTAAAATCAATTTCCATCTCCTTGATCAGATTCTTTATCTTCACTATTTTCCCTATGACTGTAAACATGTAAAAGTTGACGTTGGAAATATGGAAGACTGTCTCCTTCCTTTCGCGCGCAGCACACAAATGAAATAATTTTTTAAAAACCAAGCCAACTTTACATAATGGTCTATTTCGGAGCCTTCACTGAGTTGTTTTTCTTAAACCATTTTTCTCCGCGGAATTCACCAAAAGTTACCATGTGGAAAGTGGTTTAAATTCCGCCACCACCTTTCCAATTTAACCACCTCACAACTTTACTCTCCGGAAACACTAATACCCGTTGATGAGTTTTTACTTTTTACATTAGCCATTGGATTATTATATGTGCTAGTGGTTTGATTATACCTTAAGAAAGGTAATAAATCTTGTTTAGCGCTTAAATTACCTTCATTAAGACTTGGTTTGGTGGATAAGAGGCCGTTTTTTAACTTTGGAAAAAATATCCAAAACTATATAAGTTTGAATATAAATAAAATAATAGGTTTATAAAACCCATTTTATAAATTTCATTCAAAAGTTAATAAAACTTTTTGCCCCACTTGTGAAAAAATTATTTCTCTTTTTACCTAAAATTCCTTTAACTTCTCTTCTTTGCCAACTTGGAAATAGCTTAATGAGAAAACTTTGGAAACCAAATCAATCACCCATGAAAACTTAAAATTTTGATGGCAATAAGACCAATTCCAACAAAAATAAATTTAATGGTAACAGGGACCTCAAAGAAGAATGCAGCCGCAGTGTCGGAGGATCCAACGACTAATCTTTTCAGCGTCGACGATTGGAAGCTCTATCTTCTAGCCTATCGGCACCTTAGTGGAATGTTGCCGCTATTTCGGAGGTGAAACGAACAAATTTTATTGCTGTCAGAAGTATTTTGATGAAGGGATTAGAGCTTTAGTTATCTGTTCCTCTGACATTGCAGAGGAGCTTAGTCTTAAATTCACCGATTTATAGTTCTTAGTTATCCCGATCGTCGACGATTTCCTATTGTCATGCTATTGGAATGATTATTGATTGATCGGAGGCCTTGTCTATTTGTCTTCCTCCGTTTCGGCTCCTTAGTGGACTATCTCGCCGATATGTAGCCCTTACTTCTTCCGATCGCTGAAATTTTCACCTGATCGTGGAACCCATAGTAAGTGTGTCTTCCGTCGTTTCGTCTCCTTAGAGGACTATCTCACCGATGGTTAGTGTCTTCAAGTTCTGATTTCTGATACTTGACTTTGGCGGCCTTTAGTTCTTCATATCATCGACATTGCGGAACCTTTTAGCTTTGCCTCGCCGCTACGTTGTCTTCAGTTCTTCCGACCACCTAAGAGTTCATCTGATCGTGGAAGCCATAGTTTGTAAGTCTGTCGATGGCTAATGAGATGTTCTGATCCTCGCCCAAGCCACCAAAGCTACAACTTTGTGAAATTTTTATCAACAACAAAGGATTTTCAAACTGTTAGTGAAATTCATATTCCTCATTGCATGGATTAAATTCTTCATACGAAAATAAATTATTTTGGGAGATAACATCTGGCTCCTACTTGGGGATGGAAACCTCCTAGTGAGGTCCCAAGAACCCCAGAACAAAATGCCTTTCCCTAAAAGCAACTAAGTAACTTAACACTATCCTTTATTGTTCCACTTGGCATGGAGTCTTATTCTGAAAGCAAAACAACCTACTATCTACTAATTTACAATCATAAGGCTTCAGACCCTCAAATAAAATAGAGCTTCAAGAACCACCCATTTACTGGGCCATCAAATACCTCTTCACCTTCCAGATTCTGCAATTTGAAGGTGTTATTCTTATGTACCTGGGCTATCACAAAAGGGCCAATCCACAAAGAGTCGAATTTTCCATGTTTCCCCTTGTCCTGTCTGACAGCATCCCACTTGAGGACCCAATATCTGACCTCAAAGTTGTCTGCCTTTGCTCTTTTGTCAAACATGCCCTTTATCCTCTATTGATGAGCTTCTGATCTTCCTATAAATTGCTCCCTGATCTGCTATAACTCCACCAAATCCATCATCCTTCTCATCATATCATTTGACTCATCCTCCTCTTCCTGAAATAACTTTGCCACTGGAAGGATGAGCTGGATAGGAAAGATGGCCTCAGTGCCATAAACTAGTTTGAATGGAGAAGTCCTTATGGATCTTTTGTTTGTCACCCTACCAGCCCATAAAGCAAACTTAAGCTTTGCATCCCAACTTTTATGATTTGTCTCTAGCAATTTCCTAATGATTTTGACTAAGCTTTTGTTGGATGACTCAGCCAGGCCATTACCTTGTGGGTAATAGGATGTGGAGTGCACCAGTTGAATACCCATTGATTCACACATTTTAACTAATGCCCCAGCCTTAAAAGCTAGTGCATTATTAGTTACTAACCTTACTGGGCAACCAAACCTGCTGAAGATGTTCTCATGTAAAAATCTCATGATGACTTGATGAGTGGCATTTCTGGTGGGTACTGCTTCTATCCATCGGGTGAAGTAGTCAGTGGCTACTAAGATCCATTTATGTTGTCCACTAGAAGATGGATTTATTTCACCTATCAAATATAGACCCCATTGTTGGAAAGGCCCATTCACTGTAACAGGCCTAAGGGGAAAGGATTTGAGCTACTACTTCCCTATAAATCTTTGACATTGGTAGCAGGCCCTTACAAAAGTGCATACATCAGCAAAGAGGAATGGCCAATAGTATCCTTCTTTTAAGATCTTGTGGGGTGTGGTTTTCCAGTAGTGGTGGCCCCCACATGTACTGGAATGAAAGTGATGCATGACTTTCTCTACTTCCTCTTTATCTAGACATCTTAACAAAATCCCAGACTGATCCCTCCAGTACAGCAATTTGTCAATTATGCAAAACTTAACAGATTTCAACTTAAGAGCTCGTGCTTGGTTAGGAGTGAGATCGGGAGAAACTTCTGATTTAAGCAAAAATTGAATGATACCTGAGTACCACTCACATGAAGATATGTTATTAGCTACTAGTGGACTGTTATTCTGATCTTGATTTACTTTTGTTTCAGCTGCTACCATAGTCTGCACCTTTGCTGATCTGACACATGTGAAATTTATTCCCATCAGTTCACAGTTTTCTTTGGCCATGAGTTTGGCCAAACCTAATCCCTTTAGTAGCTTGGTGGGTTTCACCTCTATGTCAAACTAATGAGTTTGGAAATCCATTTATCTCTCTTCCTATCAATGTCAGGCTGAGTCAAAACATCCTTCACAGCATCTAAAGGGACATATGCAATGACCTTTGCATGGAGAATGTAGATTCTGAAAGTTTTCAAAGATTTTATGAGAGCATAAGCCTGCTTCTCAATTGGGTCATACTTCAGCTCAGCATCTCTCAGGTTTCTGCTGAAGAAAGCAATTGGATGATCAGGACCTTCATCATTCTTTTGTAATAGTACAACCACCACTGTGTCATAAGATGCAAAAGAGAAAATGTAAACACCCTTCGTGTAGTCGGGACTAATCAAGGTTGGGGCCTCCATGATGGATTTCTTAATGTATTCAAAATAATTTCTTGCCTGGTCGGTCCACTTGATTTCTGCATCCTTTTTTAGCATGGCTGTTATATGCTTTACCATCTTGGAGAAATTTGGAATGAACCTTCTAACAAAGTTTATCTTGCCTAAAAAGGACTGAATGTCTCTTTTTGACCTTGGTATTGATAGTTTTTGGATTGCTTCCACACTCATCGAATAGATATTTACACCTTCAGCTGAGACTATGTGGCCTAGGAGCTTTCCTTCATTGAGTGCAAACTGGAAATTCTTGGGGTTTAGTGATATTCCATACCTTTTGCACTTCAGCAATACCTTCCTTAAATGCTGTAAGTGGTCATGATGGCTGTGAGAGTAAAATTTTAAGTCATCCAAATATATCAGCACAAATTTATCTTTTAGTCCTACAAAATCTAGGTCCATAGCTCTCTGAAAAGTAGCCCCAACATTCATTAGCCCAAATGGAATTTTAGCATACATGAAGGTGCCCCAGGGGGTCGTAAAGGCAATATTCTCTTGGTCATCTGGGTGCACAACAACTTGGTTGTATCCATAAAAGCCATCGAGGAAGGACATGACCCTATCCCCCAAGACTTTCTACAATAGGTGTTCCATCTTGGACAATGGATAGTTGTCTTTCTTGGAACACTTGTTCAAGTTTCTAACATCCACACACAACCTGATTTCTCCATTTTTCTTTCTTACTACTACCAGGTTTGCAATCCATTTGGAATATCTGAGGGGAATTATGATCTTGGCTTTAAGGAGCTTGTGGATCTCTTTTTCAATCACTGGTAATAGGAGAGGGACGATGGGTCTTAGCTTCTGTTTGAAAGGAATGGTGTCCTTCTCCAAATGAATCCTGTGCTGGATG
Organism: Pseudotsuga menziesii; assembly: GCA_001517045.1. NCBI lineage: Eukaryota > Viridiplantae > Streptophyta > Pinopsida > Pinales > Pinaceae > Pseudotsuga > Pseudotsuga menziesii. The sequence continues at coordinate 272,795 of LPNX010566395.1, read as the reverse complement.
ATGTTGGTGTCATATGTTTTTAGGTCACTATACTCCCATGCAAAGACATCAGCAAACTCTTTTATCAAGCTGCAAAATTCAGACTTCTGTTCAGCAGTCAGCCCAGTGGAAATATTTATCAGTTTAGGATGGCTTTGGCTACCTATGTTTTGCTCTCGGATAGCAGGGTCTAGCTCCTTTTTGGCAGGCTTGAGAGGGATGTCATTGTGATCAAACAGTTCTTCCAGTGGTACTAGACCTCAGGGTATGTAGTTGTTGGGCAATTGGACAATATTTTGCTCAGTCACTTTATCTTTTAACTTGAGCAGCTTGGATTCCTCCATGTTAAGGTTTTCCTGGTCTATGTGTATGTCATAGAATTCATCTACTAACTGAAGGAATTTACTAAGCTCCCCATCATTTTCAAACACCCTCCAAAATTTTACATTATCTGGCAGAGAGGGTCTATACTTGACCTGAACATCATAACTAAGCCTAGGGGGTAAAGGAGGAATAAACAGACTTGTAGAGATGGCTAGGGAATCAGCCAGGTGATTTAAAGCCCTAGGAATATATGACAGTTCAAAAAACATAAAAGAGTCTCTGAGTTTCCATACCTCGTCCCTATAGGCCTTCAATCTGATATTTTTTGTCTGAAAAGTGTTGTTGACCTGTTGTATGATGAGGTATGCATCCCAAAAAATCTTCACGCACATGATCCCCATCTCCTTGGCCACTTTAACTCCTAGCAGTAAGGCTTCATATTCTGCTACATTGTTCATTATTTTGAAATCGAGCTTATAAGACAGGTGAATGTTTTCCTTAGATGGGGAGACCAAGAGTACACCCGCGCCTGCTGAGTTTTGAGCGTTATCCCCATCAAAATACATGGTCCAGATCACTGTTGTGACTTCTTCGGGATGTGAACGAGTGGGCTCAGTGAGATGAAATGATGTCTGCTGCTTATCGTCTATTTGCAAAATGTAAGACCCAAAATCAGTGTCCACCGCATAGATGGGGTGATTTACTGAGTGACTCTCCTTGCTTATAATGTATGCTTGCTGATTTTCCTTATATAGCCTCTTAGTCTCCCCTCCAAAACTGGGAATGGTGGCATACATGAGATCCATCTGAAGGGTGCCACCTAATCTTTTGTTCCATTAACAGGACAACAAGAGGCCGAATTTTGGAGGAATATCAGCCACTACGATGTCCATCATTATGCTTTTCGAAGGTAGTTGAGTTAAGTTTACAACAAGGTCTTTGATGAGGCCTAAGCACTTGACCTTCCTGGAGTCAAAAGAGGATACATCATGGTAGGGCTTAGTGATGCTGAAGCCAATCTCATCCATCACAGCCTTTGGCATTAGGTTATGAGAGGCTCCTGAATCCAACAGACAGTTATGGAGGATTTTATCATGGATGTTCAAGGATATATAGAATGGTGGGCAGGAGTCCTTTAGGTCTTCGATCATGGGGCCTAGGTTTACAATAGGCTTGTCATCTTGTAGGTTCACAAAGTCAGTGTCAATGTGCACCTTGGGCTGGAGGGAATTCAGAATGGAGGTTTTAAATGCATCATTCTTCATCAACTCAATTAAAGGGAAAGGGATTTTCAATTTTTGTATTTCAGAGTCAAGGTTGAAGGAATAATGCAGCCTGTATGGAAACATTACCTCATGAGTTGTAGGTTTGAGTTGGGATTGATCAGGTATGTCTGAAGGTGCTGGTTTATGTAATGCTTTGGATGGAACAACCACTTTCTTTGGTAAAACAACAACCTTTCTAGCAGGCGCAGTAGGCTGCTTGACAGGTACAACATTCTTCTTGAGGGGAGAAACCAACCTAGACCTTAGTTGGTAACCTCCCTGACCATTAGCGTGATAGACAACCTCTTCAGTGATCTACTCATCAATCAGGGCTTCTTCATATTTTTCCTGTGTCAGAAAAGAATAGTCCACCTCATCCTCCATGCAGTGGATATTGTCTTCAGCTTCTCCTTCTTCTTCAATGAACTCTAGCTCTTCTTCTAATACATCATTTTGAAATGGAGCTCTTATATATCCTCTGGTCTTCTTCTTGATTTCTCTCCCTTCTGAGAATCTAAACAGGGGGGTTTCCTCTTCTATAAGGAACAAAATTTGGGTTTCAAGGAGCAAAGTCACTTGGCCCCTTACCCCTCACCAGCAGATGTCCTTGGTCCTTCAATTTAGACATTTCAGCAGTCAAGTTATCTAAAAGTTTGGTCATCTTTTCAATCTTGTTCTCTGATGTAGAATCCCCACTATAGTCTGCTAGCTGCTTTCTCCTGTCTACCTTCCCTTTGACCTTCTGAGATGCCAGAATGTTTGACTCTACCTCTAGGGAAACATCCTGCATGAGTGAGAAGGAGGCAGACCTCCTTTCTCTGAGAAGTAGGAAGAATTCAGAGTCAAAGGCATTCACATAAGTTATCATTTCTGAGGTACCGGTGGGCTTAATATCAGAGGGCATCTTGCTGTACATGTTGTTGAATCTCTTGGTAAAGTTTGAGACAAACTCCCCATTTTCTCTTTTCAGATTGTTGAATTCTATGATATAGTAGAGGTCGTATCTCCTCTCTCCCCAATGCTGTAGGAAAACGTCATCTAGGGCCTCTATGCCTGCCACTAACCCAACAAACAGTTCCTTAAACCACTTCCTAGCCTGGCCATCTAGGCTTTGCACAAAAACTCTGGTCCATACATCTTCTTGTTTTATATTTATATTTTCAGTATAGCTATAAAAAGGCTCTAGATTTTCTTCAGTAGTGAAATCCCCTTCCCCTGTAAACGTAGGCATATACTTGAGGTAATCCTCATTAGGCATGGCTGCGAGAGGATTTGGAAAAATTAGGGGTGCATACCTAGCTACCAGGATCCTTTCCATCTTGGTCAATTGAGGGGTAGCCATGTTGGAAATGGGTATGGACAGGGATGTGGAAGGTAGCACTGATGAAAATATTTGTTGAGAAGGCGGTGGTATACTTATCCCAGTGGACTCACCAGAGATTGGATCTTCACAAGCAGTAGTGCTTGAAGATGCCCAAGCCCTAGATCTTTCTGATGTATCTAAAAATTCCTGGGAATTAAGAGTTTCAGTATAAGAAATAACAGCAGAAAGATTTCTTGAAATACTTGATGTAGCTTTTTGTGGAGCACTGCTAGTCTATCTTAGTAAAGCCCTAGCTTTCCTCAAAATTTCTTATGGATCTGAAATGAGTGTTGTTGGTGGCCCATTTGGGTTTGCTCTGGTACTTGGTATTCTTGAAGCCACCTTATATCAATGGAGTCTCCAGATAGATGATTACAACCGTAATAATTTCCAAGCCTTGTCTATCATCAAAGCATGGATCTATGTCATCTCCCAGGATAGCTGAGCTTCAATCTCCTCTCCCTGGCAACGACACCACTTTGTTATCACTCCAGGAAACTTCTCTAGGTTGTAGCTCGAGGCTACTAATTGGTAACTTAATTTTTTTTTAGGTTTTTCTGATATGGATCAAGTCGGATGACCTATATAACCTCCCACTCTCAAGACATGCATGAAGCTCACTTGATTGCAAGGATTTTAGTTACAACTTGTTCAGTAGTTTGACAATAGGGTGCAGGGATGGAGAACTCATCAAGCTGGTAGACTTACATACAAAACAGATGCATATAAATGGATAAATCCTGACAAGGATGGTACTTATAAATCAAATCACATTAACTCACCAATAGGATGATAGCTATTAGCTATTAGTCAACTTGAAAATCACCTAAATGCACATTCAAGCATAAGTACAATAAATATAAAGACGATGGATGAACAAATCACAACAAAAGAGCTTGTATTTAGAATAAACAAGATGAGACACTTGATAACAGAATAGGCTTACAAATCCCTGAAGTCGAACCTTTATTATAAAATTAATCATGGGATTTATAGCCTTCTACAAAATTGACAGATCCTGAAAATCCGATCTGTTTACACAAAAAATACTTGAAAGTGATATTTTTTTAGATTTAGGGCTTCAAACACTTGCTAACTATTTTTCAATCTATTGTGAAGATTTAGTTCACTAAGCGAACTTTTAATAACTGAATTGGTTGCTGATAATCACCACTGCTGGTTCAGTGTGAAATTGCCTCCAACAGCCAGTGTCTCAGTGTTTAACTGAAGTGGCCTTTCTTGCTTAAATCACGGGATTTTTCTACCTTGCCGCCGCGATCGTTGATCAGATTCTCTAACCTCTAACCCATCGGCGCCTCAGGCCTGACTGTTGCCGCAGTGTCGTGCGTCTTAAATCCCGAGCGCCGTGATGGTTTCTTCATCGGCGCTTTCCATCACTAGCTTGTCGGCGATCGAAAGCTGAAACAACTATTGCATCGGAACCTCAAAGAAGAATTCCACCGCAGTGTTGGAGGATCCAATGAATAATATTTTCAGCGTCGACAATCGGAATCTCTGTCTTCTAGCCTGTCGAAACCTTAGTGGAACATTTCCGCTATTTTGGAGGTGAAACGAAATTTTTTTATCACTGTCGAAAGTCTTTTGACGAAGGGATTGGAGCTTTAGTTATCTGTGCCGCTGACACTGCGGAGGAGCTTAGTCTTAAATTTGCGGATTTGTAGTTCTTAGTTCTTTTGATAGTCGATGATTTTCTATTGTCATGCTATTGGAATGATTATTGATTGATCGGAGGCCTTGTCTGTTTGTCTTCCACCATTTCGGCTCCTTAGTGGAGTATCTCGCCGATACGTAGCCCTTACTTCTTCTGATCACCGAAATGTTCACCTGATCACAAAACCCATAGTAAGTCTGTCTTCCACCATTTCAGATCCTTAGAGGAATATCTTGCTGATGGTTAGTGTCTTCAAGTTCCAATTTCTGATACTTGACTTCGACAGCCTTTAGTTCTTCTTATCACCGACATTGCGGAACCTTTCAACTTTGCCTCGCTGCTACGTTGTCTTTAGTTCTTCCGACCGCCTAAGAATTCATCTAATCGCGGAAGCCATAGTCTGTAATTTTGTCGGTGGCTAATGAGATGTTTTGATCCTCGCCCAAGCCACCGAAGCTACAACTTTGTGAACTTTTTATCAACAACAGAGGCTTTTCAAACTGTTAGTGACATTCATATTCCTCATTGCGTGAATTAAATTCTGCATACGAAAATAAATTATTTTGGGAGATAACATCTGGTATGAGAGTCTTTACTCTAGAATACTCGAGATCCTATCCCCTCCATTTGACACCATGCTCCATGCCCACTTCAACGAAGATCCATATGCCCGTAGCCTGCGCAAGGAGAACCGACACGCAAAGGATCAAGAAGATGATTGTGTGTTGTCACAAATTGTTACACGGTTGTTTTTTAGTAGTTAAGGTTGACTATTTTTAGAGTGGTCGAACACTGAAAGGATCCACCTGCTCATCCATGTAAAAAAACTATATAAAGTTGTCTCCAAATGAGAGTCAGACTAGTTGGTTAGTTCGTCGTCATTAGCAAGGAAATTTTGTAAACTCTATTCCGAATTTTAATATAAGTTCTATTTCTAGTTGTGCATATATGTCTCTTTTTTTGTGAGTGGTTGATTGATTGAAGTGCAACCCCTGATTGCTAAAAGGGCCCCTCAAAAACCAATGGTCTCCCATTTCTGTGTGGCTCCGTTATTTCCCTTTTTGTAGCTAAGCAATTTGCATTTCAAGTTTTTGTATGTAGTTTGATTCTTCTGTAAGTTGATGTTGTTTATTTCCTTGTTTCTTGTAACGTGTGTTTGCCGTGCGTAAAGTAATTTATACTGTGCTGTCAATATAGTTTACATTTCCAGGATTGAAAGTGGTCATTCGTGCAATAGTCATTTCCAGTTTTCTTTTCAGCTTGTTTTCTAGTTTTATATTTGCAATCAGATAGAATTCAATTAGTCTAGTATCTTAGGCTCAATTCGTAGCTATATTCAGCTCTGTCAATTCCTATTTAACTGTATATTAACTTCAGTTATATTTTAGTTTGTCTCATTACACAATAGGAAGTAATTTCTCTTTTTTTTCCGTAGGTTATCCCAAGTTATTCCTCGGTCATTTTAGTTATTAAATAAGTTTAATTACTGTCTTTTTTGTATCTCATCCTCATGTGCATAAATCAGCCAATGTTAGGATTATTCAAGTAGTTTATTTTGTAATTTACACTGTTTTTCTCATTTGGACTGTCATTTGGATCATCTATTTATACTGTCATCCAGACCTTCATTCAGTCTTTAATATTTTCTGTTATGTTTTATGCTTGTTTAAAGTTCGATTTTCTTAGTTTTTGAATTGTGTTATATTCTGTAATTAAACAATAGATATCTATATAATTAGAACCCTATTTCAAACCACCTAAAGCCTTCATTAAGTCCTATAATTATTCCTATCTTTCATTTCCTCTTATATTAGTTTTGAGTTGTGTTCCTTTTTGTCTCTGACTCCTTCATTCATTACTGTTTTAGGATTTGTCAATTGCATCTCTATTTTAGTGTACTTCATTCTTATTTAGATTGAATTTAGAATTAAACTTATTAATTCTATTGTCTAAAAATCACATTAGTCCTTTATACTTTTTATATCATCGTTCCTAGCATAGGATTTGTCCTCCTTACTCTACAGTTACTGAAGATGTTCATAGAATAGCATTAGATTTAGAGATAAGACATATTTATTAAGTTTTCTACTTGCTTCTTTATTAAGTTTTATACTTGTTTTTTATTAAGTTTTCTACTTGTTTCTAGATTATATTTGTTTCATGCAAGAATAGTATAACATTAACTTCAAGTGTCCATTAAAAGAGTCTCGTTTCTTAATTAATAGATTGGTTGTTAATAACATCTTTTTTAACTAGAGTCATTTGCTTATTCCAATAAATCACAATTTTTACTATCACTTGTAATTGGACACTCCTTAGTTTACATCTATTTGTAGAGGTTAAACTAGACTTAATTCCATTAAGTTTCTTTATTTCTTTTGAAAGCCATTTTGATACACCTCCTTCTCCAGTTCCTGTCACAATGAATGCACATCCTTAGAATCCTCAAGGAGAATGGAACTAGACAATTTAGTTTAATTATTGTATATTTGTCAATCGCATGTGTAGTTTACTTAATTGGAGAATGGAACTAGACAATTTAGTTTAATTATTGTATATTTGTCAATCGCATGTATAGTTTAGTTATTGGATTTCTTAGATATATTAAGCAGTTGTAATATTGCCTTAGATAATATAATCTTTTGTTTTCATATAGTAAGAGTTCTAAATTTGTTTAAGAAGCTGAATAATTAATTAATAGATTTCACTATAAAGGGTAATTTACTTAGGATAGTATTGTTTATATATATATATTTTTATTGTTTATAGAGTAGAGTAGTATAGATTGATACTGATCTAATCTAATGGTCGTGTCTCAGTCTAATTACCTTAAGTAGTTGAATTTCTATAGTTTGACTCGGTTTTTCATTTTGAAATATCTTTCGATCTTCTCTTTGTTAAAATATTTCCACGACACATTAGGTACCCTTCTACCTTAGCATATATTTTGTGTCAACTCTAAGTTTACAAACCTCGGTCGATAATTAAATATTTGGTGAATTAATTAAGACAATAAAACACCCAACATTTTTGGCGTTGTTTCTAGGGAGTTGTTCTGTAAGGTAGAATAAGTAGAATTCTCTTATGAAGTTTAGCAATAGGCTGGTGGTAGGGTAGCAGTAAGACGAGAGGTAAGAGCCTATGCATTTGTTATAATAGGCACCACCAAATCCAGAAATGATAGTAGTATTGTAGGTTTTCATTTAGTTTAGCTTTTCATGAAAATACCTAGAGATTCGAAAGGTAGGTACGTTAGAACTAATTCCCAAAATTTTGTTAAAATTCCTACCAACCTTTACAGGGGATGTAATACCCCAACCACTAACTCAGCAGAAAGGCATCGGAGAACACACGTATGAAGTAGTTTTACTTGGAAACATAAATACTTTATAGGAGAAGCCATAGAAGGTAAATAAATCCTGGTAGGAAGTTCTAAGGATCCCATTCTTGAAGAAGTCCCGTAGGGCCAGCCTTTGGAAGCCCTCAACCCTCCACTAGAGAAAAAACCTAACAATACAACTTTCTCTCCAGTAGAGGATCCAAACTTCATCAATTTCATTGATCCTGCTCAGGTACAAGCTCTCTTTAGCAACTCAACTAATACTGTTATCTCACAAATTGAGACATCCACAGTAGAACCTACTATTTCTGTAGAACCTAATAAAGATACGACTGACAACTCCTCTTAAAGGAGGAAGATATCCCCTGAAAAAGAATGTTGGGATGCCCCATTATCACCTCGGAAGGAACCTCCTAGGTACATGCTCTTTAAGAATTGAATCTACATGGAGAGACGAGGAGAAAATGAATATCATGACGAGGTTATAAATGACAAAGAAGAAGGAGAAAATTGAACTGAGGCTACCTTCGGGTTTCCTATCCTAGATACTGCATAGAATGCAAATATGAAGAACATCCCTCCTTCCTCCTTACCTACTTTCTATGGTAAAAGTAATGATAACCCGGACACATTTTTGTTTGAGTTTGACATCCTTTGTAGAAGCTATAACTATCTACAAGATGCTCACAAATTAAAACTTTTCCCTGCTACACTAAAAGATTCTTCTTTAAGATGGTTCATGGGATTAGGAGAATATAGTATCAGAAATTGGGAAGATATGAAAACTGCATTCTTGTGAAAATATCAAGAGTATTGCAAACCTAGGGAATCTCAAAATAATATTTTCAAGATACAAAAACTTGAAGACAAGAGATTAAAATATTATCTTGAGAGGTTTATTTATACATTACACAAATATTGAATATAATGAACTTCGAGAAGATGCAATATAGACACTCTTCCTTAAGGGGATCTCAGAATACATGGTAGAAAACCTTAATCTCATGGAATCTGGCGATATCTCCCACAAAACCTTTGCAAAAATTGGGGAGATGTGTAGAAATTATGCTAGAAATAGGAGGAAAATTAGGAAAAATCTTCAAGAACCTTATAATAGGATTCTAAAAGGAAACACCTCCAATTCTGGAGGGGTCACAAGGATAAATTTAGGGAACCTATTGGAAAACTTCAAAACTGATATTTTAGGAGCAATGGGTTCTCAACTAGATGCTTTACAGGCCAAAAAGAGGTAAGAGGAAGAGCATGCAACAATAATCATTTTTTGTCCAAGATGCAGGACTAAGCATCCCTAAAGGGAATTCCCCTTGAACAACATCTCCGTATGCCACATCTGTACAGATGATCATACGACAGAAAATTTCCCATCATTTCTTGGGTTAGAAGCCATATATAAAAGTGGGGACGTTGGTGAAACATCTAGGAGGCCTCCTTGGAAACCAAGAGACCAACCACCATACCAAAATTCACCACATCCCCCACCCTACTATCATCCCTACCAACCCCCTCAACAATGGAACACTTCAAGTTGGAAAAACTGACCACCACAGTATCCTCCTCCTCCACATTTTACTCAGAATCAGTATTGGCCACATGGATGGAGAGGACAAGCACATCCTTAGTCATCACCGGTCTCTGTACCTAATCATCCTTACCCTTAGCACCTAGCCAATAACCAACCATTTTTTCTTGGGTTTGTGCCTCTAGTGCCCCTTATTACACAACAACCTCATCATTTCCAAAATACAAACCCCCCATGACCTACATAATTACCTGCACAATCAATACCTAACCCAAAAAAAATCCATCTCAAGCTCATAAAAACATTGAGTTGCAAACTCTTCCATCCTATGTTATTTCGACTGTGCCTATGCACGAGATCCAATTATGATCTGGAAGAGTCTTGAGTGATAGACCTAATTCATAAATCATCATTCGTGAAGAAAATGAAGAGGAAGACCATCCCAATGAAGTCATGAATGATGCTATTTTTCTGAATTTGGATATTCAAAAGATTTTAGAACATACCCATTCTCAGCAAGAACCAACTCAGGAAAAAAGAATCCCTCCATTTATGGAACGATTAGCAATAAAAAAACCTGCAATTCATCCCGAGTACGATATTTTAAATGAACTAAAAAATGTCTGTGTCAATATCCCTTTATTATAAGCTATTAAGGATATACCAATTTATAGTAAAGTAATAAAGGAACTTTGCATTAAGAAACCGAGAAAGAAACAAAAAGACCCCCCCACAATTCATGTTATAGGAGAGATGTCTGAATGTATGACTGACCAATCTAGAATTTCAAAGTATACAAATCCAGGAAGCCCAATAGTAATTGCTATTGTAAATAATATTTCCATAGAAAATACACTTATTGATGTAGGATCTGCTATTAATATGATGACCACCGTAGTATTAGAAGTTTTACAGTTGGGACAATTTCTCCAACCGACCCCCTCAATTCTGGAACTAGTAGATCGCATTATGGTGAAACCTGTCGGGGTTCTGGATGACATTGTTATATCAGTAGCTTCATGGGAATATCCTATTGATTTCATGGTAGTAGAATCAAAGGATCCTTCTAAAGGACATCCTATTATTTTAGGAATACCATGGTTGGATACCGCTAACTCCTTTATAGGATATAGGGATGGGGAAATGACCATTTCTAATGGGTTGTCCACATAGAAACTCGCTCTATACACCCTAGCACAACTTGTAACTGAAAACTTGTGGTGGTTAGACTGCCCCTTTGGGGATGAAAATATTGAATATCTTTTCTTTCCTAGTGACTACTCTTGGGCACTTCAGGAGAAGACTATTGAGAATGTGTTAAACCAATTATTGATGTATTTGTAACTTTAGAATGTATTCACTCATATATCTTATATTGTACCCCGATGTTCCTATCGGGAGAATCATTTGTATTTCATTGTACCTCGGTGTTCCTATCAGGAGAGTCATTAATATAATAAATTCATTGAGGTTAACCCTTCATTGTAAGTTGGGGCAATAGTCCCCACAATTGAGTTGAGGTTAACCCTCCTTTTTTATCAGGGGGCGAGTCCCCACAATTGAGGGGAACTAGGGTTATTAGACTCTCCTAGAGAATTCGGCCCTGGTAAGTAATTGTCAAGTCAAAAACTAGTATAAATAGAGATTGATCCTCTCTATTTGTTACACACACTCACCCAGTTATAGCGCATAGGTGAGAGAAGAGGAGTTCACACAAGTGAGAGAGAGAACAACTGTTGGAGATCATATTTCTATCTTTGGGTTTTACTGCTGCCATTGGTGCTCATTCTATCTCTGAGGAAGTTGTGGGGTTTTATCCTTTATGGTTTCCCCGAGGAAAATATTTTTGTCTATTGTCTCTTGTGATTGATTGTTGTGCATGTTATTCTCTCAGATAATATCCTAAGATCATATTGCTTAAATGATAAAACTCTAACATGGTATCAGAGCTAGCCTGAGAAGAAGACACTGTGCAGCTGCAGAATCTAGGGCTTATTAATTTTTTGGTCTCTCTCCATATATCATTAGCAAAAGAGGCTATACTAACTCTCCATTGAAGGGCACATCTTTCTGTCGAAGCAGAATTTGATTCTGGCCATTTTCAGTTTTTTCAGTCACTGCTATGGGAAACTAGGGATTTTTATAGTCGAAGAGGAATTTTTGAGTGAGCCAAACATAGGATTTCTCTACTCATCAAAATCAAAGTTTAGAGACCAAGGTCAAAATTATTGGTTGGGTAAAACTTCGATAAAGTCAAAACCTAATTTGACCCCGGGCTTGAAAAACCCTAAAATACTAAAACTGGTAGTTTTCGTACATTCGCTATATCTCGAGATTGAAGAAGGATAAATAGCCAAAATTTTCTCAAGCTGAAGATAAAATACTGATGTACCTTGTGTAAAACTTTCAGCCTCATATTCTCTATATTCTGGGAGATATGATTCCTCCAAATCAGGGTTCCAGCCTTTTCCTAGATTCATCCCTAAACATGACACCTAGGGAGAATTGCTATATCTCACACTACGAAGGTCCAAATGAAATTTTGCAAGATTTTCCAGAGAGGGAACAGACTTTAATTTATATGGTAAAAATTTTAGACACTGAAGGTGAACCAATGACACATGGAAGTCTGAAGAACTTCGCTATGCTGAAGAGTCCTGAAACAAGTCACATTGGGAAAACTCTCATAAGTCCTAATTGGAGAGATCAATTATGCTCAAACCTACGGTGTTGGAAATAATACAGATGAGGCTACCTTAGTATGATATTTCAGACACAGAGGAGCAATACTTTAGGAGATAGCGCAGAAAAAATATAAGGAAGTTTTGCAGAAGAAATTGGAAAACTAGAGCTTCCCTCCACTGTTTTCAGAAAAGGAGTACATTGGAAAGGTCACCTTGAAGAGGCCCATATTTATATCCAATCAGATCATAAATATTCCAAGTTTTGAAAATTTTGGTTTCTCTAACAAACCCTAGACCAACCAGATCCAGAACCAGGACAGACACCTCAAATTGATAAGATCTAATCTTTTGCTATTTACATTTGAGGTTCTCATTTCAAAATGAACTATCACACCAGCTTGATCACAAGCCTGGTGAAGCTGAAAAATTCCAAGCATCGAAGTATAATTTTTCACTGGTTCTTGAATAAAATGAATTGGACACCTACATAAGTGGAGAGGTTCCCGTTTCATAGGGAGATGAGGCCAAAGCCTTACACAAGAAGAACTTGGTCAAGGCCAAGAAGATCATTGCTGATTCAATCAAGGATCACCTTATACCACAAGTTTCTTCCCTAAAGACACCTAAAGATATGTTTGATTTCTTGACCAAGATATTTGAAGGGAAGAACATAAATCAGAAGATGAATTCGAGAAACCAGTTGAAGAATGTAAAGATCCAGAATGCAAAGACCATACAGTCATACTTTACATGGGTCTATCAAATCAAAGAACAACTTGAAGCAGTATGAAGAAGTAGAGAATACATAAATTGTGATAACCACCTTGAATGGCCTCCTAGGATCAAGGGATTCATTCATTAGAGGAATGTGTGCTAGAAGGAAGTGATTACCTTCAGCAGAATTTAAGAAGAGCGCACACAAGATGAAGCTCGGCTCATAATAAGAGAAAGAGAAGATGGGAGCAATTGAAGATCAATCTCTCACGATTCAAAAAAGATCCCTCAAGCAATGAGGAATATGAAGGAATCAACTCTTGAAGAACCTATTATCCATCCTAGAACTTGGATAAGAAATGATGATATCATAAATGAAGAAGATGATGAAGCTGAAGGCTCAAGAAGGATTCTACCCATGAAACGAATAAAGATAAGTATTCAATTGTCATTTCATGATATGATTTGGTCATGCATTTGTTTATATTCAGTTGATGTGTTATGCATATTTGCATTAATGATACTATACTACTAATATGCATGTGATGGGTAAGTAGACCATGGTTCTATACAACTCTCCATTGCTACTTATCTAGAATGAAACCTATTTGCTAACATATTGGATTAGTGTACAATATTAATGATGTCATGGTAGAGATGGAAGGAATCTAGAAAGTTTCCGTGAGATACAGATGAATGTTGTATTGGATAAAATAGTTGCATGATTATATCTATGCATAATAATTTTCCATTATGAACATGCCTTATGAAATGTTTCTAACCATACAACTAATGCATTTGACTTGTAGGAAAGATCGCGTACAATCGCCTACAAGAAAATAAAGATGAGACTTTTTCCGAAGAACAAGTGACGATAGTTCGAGAAATAATCCAAGATGAAGAATAATATGACGATACTTTCAAAGAAAGAAAGAGGTCTTAGACATAGTGCAATTGTGTGACACTGTTGAGCGACATCATTGATGCAAAGCCTTCCAAGCTATGAAGAAATAGACAAGAAGAAAGGGAAGGAGAGTACCAATTCAAGAAGAATGATGTCTAGGATGCGGTATCGAGACCTGAAGGGAAGTTCGTAGTATCTTCCATGTGGATGTACAAGATCCAGCATGCAATAGATTGAAACATCATGGGATACAAGGAAATATTCATAGCACAAGGCTTCTCACAGAAAGAAGGCATAAACTATGAAGAGACATTTGCAGCCACTAGAAGTTAAGACACATGACATGCAGACTTATGTGTGCAAATTAAAGAAGGCCTTGTACAACCTCAGAAGGCACCGACGGGATAACACATAGATGAGGAGATTGAAGATCACCTAGAGTGATGAATATCTTAACCTTTGCTACAAGGTTGAAGATGAAATCCTATAGAGGATGACAAGATCATAGATGGGTGTGAGAAGAACTTTTGGAAAAGGTTCAAGATAGAGGATATTGGTATCCAGTGACCCTAGATGGATACATAGAATATTAGTAGCAGAGGAAGCTACTTGTCACTCCATTATAGAATGTTTCAATGTGTAGAGTACGAAATACATAGGGAGTATGATGCTCCACTTCAGAGGGAGTGATTGCAGAAGATCCTGAGGTTCGACATGATGCAACAGGATGTAAAGCTTACTGATGGCTCGAGGCTTTACTGAGAGTAAAGTGGATTCCAAAATTTGCTTCAAGGTTGAAGGTGGAATACCAGTGATGCTCCTGTTATATGTCGATGAATTGTTCCTAAAAGAAAAGAGGAACTCATTAAAGTTGCAAGGAGGAGACTTGCTGCCAAGTTCGAGATGAAGGACCTGGATATGATGCACTACTTTCTAGGCATGGAGGTGTGGCAAAATGTGGATGGAATCTCCGTGGGACAAGGGAAGTATGCAATAGCGATCCTTAAGAGGTTCGGGATGATGGAATGCAAGGCCATGACCACATTTGTGGCATCGAACATGGAGCTATTGAGTGATGCTCCATCAGAGACGGTTGATGCCATGATGTATCGTTAGATGATTTGTTCATTGACCTGACGAATATGAGAGAAGATATTTTCTTTGTTGTGAACACATTGAGACATGTTCACTTGATGGCTGCAAAGCATGCAGTGAGGTACCTAAGGGGTACAGTTGATTATGGGATCAAGTATGAAGCGAATCAGAAGACTAACCTAGAGGGTTATGTGGATTTAGATTGGGCATGCAGTGCCATTGATAGGAAGAGCACTTCAGGGTGCTACTTCAGTATGTGATCCAGATCGAGATCTCTCAAAAGAGGGAGTTCTATCATAGCCAATGAGACAAGTCGTTTGAGCATAAAATCCTAGCGAAGCTCGTAGGTTGCTTAGACGTAAAAATTCCTGTAGGTTGTCCTCGGATGTAATCAGCCCTGGTGAATCTCGTAGGTTATCCTTGGATGTGATCATCCCTGATGTGATTCTATGCTAGAAATGGCCAGAGTGAAGTTTGAGTACTTCAGGGAGAATCTTGGTGTTCTCCAGAGCGAGTTTCCCTCCAAGGGGAAGAGATGAGTATGTGAGCCCTTCTGACATGGTGGTAGGATTGGTTTCTCCCATGGTCATATATAAGTGCAAAGCCCTTCTAACATGGTGGTAGGCGGGGCCTCCCATGGTCATATGTAAGTGCAGAGGCCTTCTGACATGGTGGTAGGATTGGTTCCTCCCATGGTCATATGTAAGTGCAAATACTTTCCTCGAATGATAGATGGTGTGTCCTATCATGCCAGTGGATGTAAGTGTAGGGCATTTCCCCAGATGATAGATGGTGTGTCCTATCATGCCGATGGATGTAAGTGTTGGGCCTTTCCCTGGATGGTAGATGGCATTTCCTACCATGCCAATGGATGTAAGTGTTGGGACTTTCCTCAGATGGTAGATGGTGTGTCCTACCATTCCAGAGGATGTAAGTGCTGGGCCTTTCCTCATATGGTAGATACCATGCCGAAGGATGTAAGTGCTGGGCCTTTCTGACTGGGTCAAATGTAAGTGTTGGGCCTTTCCGACTGGGTCAGATGTAAGTGTTGGGCCTTTCCTCGGATGGTAGATGGTGTGTGCTACCATGCCGGAGGATGTAAGTGTTGGACCTTTCTGACTGGGTCAGATGTAAGTGCTAGTCGTTTCTGACTGGGTCAGATGTAAGTGCTAGTCCTTTCTGACTGGGTCATATGTAAGTGTTGGGTCTTTCCTCGGATGGTAGATACCATATTGGAGGATGTAAGTGCTGGGCCTTTCATCGGATGGTAGATGGTGTGTCCTACCATGATGGAAGATATAAGTGTTGGGCCTTTTTGACATCGTGACAGGGTGGGGCTCCCATGGTCAGATATAAATGTTGAATAATATGAATACCTACATGGAGGCTAGGCCTAAAACCAACATGAGAAAGGATGGCTCTGTAGAACTTCCCGTGACAAGTAGAATTGAGAGATAGCACCATTTGATCGAGATAACAGAGCAATGATGATGATGTTCCAGTGATGATCGATCTTTGATGATGATCTAGTGGTGATCCAACTTTGATGATGATCCAGTGATGATCCAGCTTTGATGATNAAGAAGACTTGTGTTGATGAATTGTGTCAAGAGAATACCTTCCTAGTTAAGAGGGAGTGTTGATGTATTTGTAACTTCGGAATGTATTCACTTGTATATCTTATATTCTACCCTGATGTTCCTATCGGGAGAATCATTTTTATTTCATTTTACCTCGATGTTCCTATCGGGAGAGTCATTAATATAATAAATTCTTTGAGGTTAACCCTCTGTTGTAATTCAGGGAAATAGTCCCCACAATTGAGTTGAGGTTAACCCTCCTTGTTTATCGGGGGGGGGGCGGAAGTCCCCATAGTTGAGGGGCACTAGGGTTATTAGACTCTCCTAGAGAAGTCGGCCCTCGTAAGTAATTGTCAAGTCGAAAACTAGTATAAATATAGAGTGTGTGCCTCTCTATTTTTTAGACATACTCACCCAGCTATAGTGGATAGGTGAGAGAAGAGGAGCTCACACAAGTGAGAGAGAGAACAACTATTGGAGATCATATTTTTGTCTTTGGGTTTTACTGCTGCCATTGGTGCTCATTCTATCTCTAAGGAAGTTGTGGGGTTTTCTCCTTTATGGTTTCCCCGAGGAAAAGCTTTGTTTGTCTCTTTTGATTGATTGATGTGCATGCTATTATCTCAGATAAGATCCTAAGATCATACTGCTTAAATGATAAAAATATAACTCCAATTTGTTTCTTCAACAATATGTATAGATTTTCCTTAGTCTTTTACTCAATTCGAGCAAATTTTTGGAGATGAGTTTCAAGAAAATATGGCCCTCTCAACATTTGTAGATACACCATGTGTCTTTGCAATTGAAGAGAATATAGGGTCTTATACCATACCTTGTGAAGCTAACCCTGGAAAATTCCTACACGCAAATGTAGGGTTAACTGAGAATCAACAAGAACAGTTGCTTAAGGTCCTTAAAAGTCAATCCGGAGGATTTGCATGGGAGTACACTGATATGAAGGGTATACACCATGACACTTGTATTCACCATATTTACATGGATGCCAGTATATCCACTATAAGGTAGCCTCATAGGAGGATGAATCATGCTTTGAAGGACATAATTAAAGAAGAGTTACAAAAAATCCTCAATGCTGGTTTCATCTACCCAATTTCAGATAGTAAATGGGTATATCCTCTAGTGGTAGTCCCAAATAAAGTTACAGGGAAATGGCATATTTGTGTTGAATTCCGAGAATGAAATAAGACCACACTTAAGGACTATTTTCCCTTGCCCTTTATCGACCAAGTGCTAGATACCATGTCCGACAAACAATACTTTTCATTTCTTGATGGGTACAATGGATATAATCAGATTTTGATAGCACCTGAGGATCAAGATAAGACTACTTTTACATGCCCTTGGGGGACATATTCCTATAGAGTTTTTTCATTTGGCCTATGTAATGCACTTGACACTTTTCAGCATGCAATCTTAGGTATTTTTTATGATCTTATACATGACTGCGTAGAGGTGTATATGGATGATTTACCGCTTATGGTAATACCTTCCAAGAGGCTCTTGATAAGATTGAAAAGGTCCTAATTCGATGTCAAGAGACAAACCTGGCCCTTAGCCATGAAAAATGTAAGATGTTATTAACGGAATTCATAGTCTTGGGGCATCATGTATCTTCACAGGGGATCAAGGTAGACCCGAATAAAATAGAATTAATTGCAGGTCTCCCTTCTCTAAAAAATCAAAAGGAGGTAAGAAGTTTTCTTGGCCATGCAGGTTACTACATTTTTTTTTCGAAAATTTCACTAAAATAGCTGCACCACTATTTAAACTTCTTATGAAGGATATAGAATTCCAATGGAGTGAAACCTGTCAAATTTTTTTTGAGGTATTAAAGGCGAAACTATCAGTGGCACCAATACTTAGGGATCTTGTTTGGTCCCTTCATTTTCATATATATACTGATGCTTTTGACATGGCTATAGGAGGAGTTCTTGGTTAAAAATAAGTCCAACCATCTTATGCCATATACTTTATTAGCAAAAATATGACTCTTGTCGAACTAAATTACACTGTTACTGAAAAGGAGTTTCTGGCAGTAGTCTATTCTATCAATAAATTTCGCCATTACATCACTAGATATGAATTTTTTTGCATACGGGCCATTTTGCCATCAGATTCTTAGTTAATAAACCAATTACCAATGGTAGGGTAACCCGATGGCTTCTTCTATTACAGGAGTTTAATATCACCATCGTCGACCGACCTGGTAGAGAGAATTTGGTGGCATATATCCTCTCTCGTATTCAACATGATGATGGTGCTAAGCCTGTTGATGATACTTTCCCTGAAGAAAATATATTTGTTGTGTCTGTTCAAACCCATTGGTTTGAAGACATTGCTAATTATTTAGCAAATGGGAAGTTACCAAACCACTTGTCCCCACATGAGAAACATCGAGTTATCGTCCAGAGTTCTAATTACTCTTGGGTTGATAATGACCTTTTTCGTACCGGCCTAGATCTTATTATTACATGATGTGTACGGGAGGATGAGATGACATAAATCCTCTACGCATGCCATGATGGGCCATGTGGAGGACATTTTTCTGACAATAAAACATCATGCAAAATGTTTCATTCCAGGTATTACTGGCCAAGCATTTTTAAGGATGCTACCAGGTATGTTAGAGGATGTGACAATTGCCAAAGAATGGGTAGACCTACATCATCGGATGAGATGCCTTTACAGCCTCAGGTCATGATTGAGCCTTTTGAGAAATGGGCTCTTGATTTTGTAGGACCAATCTCTCCCATGTCCCGCAAAAATAAGTACATCTCAGTTTGCAAATATTATGTCACCAAATGGGTGGAAGATAAAGCTTTGTTTTGAGCCACAGAGAAATCTGTGGTAGAATTTATATGAAGAGATATTTATTCGGTTTGGTGTGCCTAGGGAAATTGTCACTGACCAAGGTTATCAATTTACTTCTAAATTGATGAAATAACTTACCACGAAGTATAGTATTCGACATTGTAAGTCCTCACCTTACCATCCTCAAGCCAATGGCTAGGTAGAGTCAACTAATAAGGTATTGGAAGCTATCTTAACCAAAACTATTCAGTTACATCATAAGGACTGGGTGGATAGACTCCTAGAGGCCTTGTGGTCCTATAGAATAACTTGGAGAAACACTACTAGACATACACCCTATTAGATAGTATATGGGAAACAAGTCCTTTTACCTATTGAATTCCAAGTTAAGACTTTCCGTATGGTTGTACAATTAGGTATGGATTTGGAGGAGGCACAAAAACAACGAATTTTATAGATTAATGAATTAGATGAGAATAGGCACTGAGGCACTCCAAAGGACAATGCTAATACAAAATCAATGGAAGAAATGTCATGATAAATTTATTAAGCAAAAGCAGTTTAATATCGGGAATTAGGCATTACTATTTGACTCAAGGTACACAAATTTCAAAGGAAAATTAACCACCGGTTGGATGGGTCCATATGAGATAGTTACAACCTTCGATAATGGGTCAGTAGAAATTAAGACAATTGATGATTCAGAAACTTCCTTTGTCTTAAATGGACACAGACTTACACTCTACCATCAACCAATATCTAGACAAGATTTTGTGAAGAATGTCTTACAACAAAAGCAGATGGAGCTGGTTGAAGAGGAAGTCATTCCTCCTCCTAATTCTTAAATTATTTTGTGTTGTCTTTATGTATATATGTAAATATATATTTATTTATTTAAATAAATAAAATTCATTTCTAACACGCTGACTGCATTTATACAGGGAATTTTGTTTTATAATCAGCTTATGGAAATTTTCCAAACAAAACAGGAAGATTCTTTTCATTTGTCTAAATTATGATAAAATTCATATGAATTTTTCTCGATACATATGTTTTCGTTGGGAATAAATTTGAATCATCTGATGAGTGGTTTTTCAATTTGATTACAAGAATCTTTTCTCTATAATCAGCTCATGAAATGTTTTCTAAAAAAGGGAAGTGCTCTAAGAACTCATAATACATCCTAACTCTTTTTTTCAAAAGCTGGAATTTATAATGACATTAGAATGTTTTCTATATCATCTCTACCCACTTTCTTCGATGATTCTTTATGATTTTATGGTACTCGATTCATATATGCATATTTATGGCTTGTCATTAAAAGAATTGCTTAAGACCTACTCTAATCATTGTGTTCTTCAAAGTTCTATTTTACACCTATGGACTACTAGTTCATCCTATCCTCATTATCAAAACCTGTCTCTTAAGGATTTTTTAGGTAACTCAAGAATAAGTGAAATTACTGCTTGTGGGGAACATTATTTATCTTTTAGGAAGAAGATAGACTAAGAGGTTAAGGAACAAATTTAAGTTATTATCTTTTGGCATGATCTATAATTTAGGCCCTTATGCAAAAAGTTACTTATAAGGTTAGTTCTAAAAATCTGAATTATGTGTTTAGCAGGCTTAACACGCTCTAGTATCAACCAAATTCCACATATTAAAAAAACTTTATACGAAGCAAACCCGCCAGAGTACTGAACAGGATTGCTGGTAGCGTGTCTATGCTAAGTAAAATATTTAAACAAGGAAGATTGGTAAATGGAATTAAACCCATCGAGGTACTGAACAGGCTCACTGGCATCAGGGCTATGCTTGCATGGTACCAAGGTAAACCCGCCAGGGTACTAAACAGGCCTGCTGGAAGTGGGGAAATATCGGGTACAAGATATCTGGTTAATGCATCACTATGCACATGGTTCATAAAAAAGCAAAAAAAAAACTGAATATACAAATACATGTTTAGGCCAATTATTTATAATGTCATTAGAGAATAACTGTAAGTTGGGCTTGGACCCTGTCATCTAATTCAATAATACCTAGGATATGATTATTCTAGAAATGGGACCCATAACTATGGAAATTTCACAAACTCCAGGGTGAACTTAAAATATACTTTGGATGACAAGAGATCCTTAAAATGAGACATGGATGACTCGTCTTTCCTATGGAAATTTTTGCATCAGTTATACTATCATTATTCGTATGGTCTTCCTAAGCACTGTTATTTTTTATGAAAATACATATCTGAATCATCTCCCTTTACTAGTTATTATTTCTTTTTTTTTCTTACAAAAATAATAACAGCATGTTAGAACTATTTGTTAAACTATTTGAAAATCAATTATTTTTTCTTTGATGGCTTGAGGACACGCCATATTTTTGGTTTGGGGGAAGGTTAGAATTGTTTTCCTTTCTGAATATTTATAAAAAGATTCAATTATCTCTTACAAAAGTATAGGTGTTTTCAAGTCAATGCAAGTAGAGGAAGATTGTTTTAATCCGTGATGGATAATGCAACTAAGGTTTGATGAAGCTGGCTTACATTATCATAGTGTGTGATGACAACCCAGAAACATTATTGCATAACTAGCAGCAATCAGATCCAGCAAAGTGCATTTTGTATAGAGGGTCCATATGAAGGATCACAGGAAGGGTCGAATGCCAATCCGAATGGAATGCCAAATGATGATCCAAATGAAACCATAATATCATAGTTGGGTTAATATGTCGAGATGCTAATTTCTTTTAGTATTAATTTTGGACAAAGATTTTAATTTATTAAACCATACCCAAAATTATATGGTCTTATTCATACGCCTATAAAAGCATTATGATTTCATTAGGACTCACCTCGACCTATGATTTTAATTATGATTTTGACATGATATGATATCATTTAACTCTATATAGATATGATATGATTTTAGGATCTTTTTTATTATCGTTTCCCTTACCCTCTTATCAAATCACACGCAGAAGTTGTCAATTGTTTTATCATCCCATTAATTAAGGTCATCATGGTTTTTAGATACATTTTTATAGATGTCGTAATGGATAATTTATTCAACCTGTCCAAAGTTTACTTTGGACATATTTGAATCATTTCATAACCATACGACATAATTACTAGGGCACATGATTCAAAGTACCGAACCATAGTGTGATTGGCCGAGCATGTGAAACCTCAATTTCACAATCATTCAGATGCTTAAATAGATTATGTTTTAAGACCATGATGGTTACCCTTGTCCTTACTTACCTTCATCTTCACAGAGCCATTCAAATTCCATTTCTTTGTATCCTCTGCAACCCCCTGCATTTTCTCCCTTGTTTGAACTATGCCTAACCATCTTGAGCCTGAGAGTTATCAGGACTTGTTCTAGATTCCAGAATTTCAAGAATTCCAGAGATCTTCTTCCGAGTAGGGTGGAATCCATTCCTGCACCTTTTGCAGCAATATGATGAGGATATTTTGTTGTTATTTGTGAAAGGATTCAATAGTAAGATGACCAGGGTTGGTTATCGCACCTTTCCAGTAACCGAGGAGATTGTTGCAGTAGTTACTAAGCTCCCGAGAGAAGGTACCCGTTGGCATAAACATTTGTTTCTCCATCGGTCGTCCCACAATTTCTCAAACCGGATGATCAACATGTATCAGGAACAAAGGGATTTCACAGAGAATGGGTTAAGATGGAATACCTCAATCCTCTGGCTATTATCATCCTCCTTATAACATGTGAGGGTAATTTTACTGTGTTTAAATCTTGCCATTTTTGTTTACTCGCACATTTTGTCAACCAACAGTTTCTTAACTTTCCATTTTATTTCCTCAAAAGCTTGGAAAAAATGTCAAACCAAGTCAGGAAGAATATAGTCAATCCTATGGGTAGTATGTACCACCACATCCTGATCAAGCTCTTGATCGTTCATCAATTGAAGGAGAGGAACCAGACCTGGGAAAATTTTGTGTTTAAGGTCTTAAGCCCTCATTTAAATTTTCGAAAACACCCTCGGCACACTCATGAACATGAACCTAGTCAGACCCCTCCTAAAGAAAATAAAATCCTCAAAATGGTGCATATTGACGAAGATACACCAGAAGCGAGTCCGCTTGCCCATGCACCTACCTCTGTTAACATTGTAGCCGCTAAATTTCCACCTTTTCCGCAAGTTCGAACCAGGAGGAAGAAGGCGGAGTCCAGATAGTGTGGTCGAAGTGGATGAACCTATTTCTCACTCACCCCTGTTTACATTAGCCAATGTCTTGGCTGAATTTCTCAAGGATTCTACTCTTGAGGCCATTTCTCCATCTGCTCAAGGCATGGGTTCTTAAGAACAAATTCCTTCCATCGACCTTGAGACACCATCCAGAGAGCTGAGTCCACCTCAAGATTCTAAATGCCTTGTAGATCTAGTTACTGCGAATCAACAGAACAATCGATAAATTGACTCAATATTTGGCGCAGTTGGAAATAAAAAATGAGAGATATCCCGAGATAATTGTTGATCTTCGTTAGGAGAATAAGGATCTGTGTCTTCAATTCAAGAATGTTGAGGACCTTAACAAGGCCATAACTTCTTCGTGTGTCTCTCATTAGGAGAGGCACACTATTTTAAAGGCATAGGATAGGAAATTGAAATTCAAATCTCCCGTTTCTTCTGCTAAGTCAAAGGTAGCTGCTAACGCAGCTCAACCTTTTTCCTAACTTCCTTGTTGTTTTTCTCAGTGGGACCTGGAATCTCTTCGGTTTGGGGAGTGTTGATCCTGGTTTTTTCATTATTTTTGGCTACTAATTTTCTCTTTTGGCATCACTTTTGTCACCTTTTGGTATACTTCTTGTCATTCATCTTATCAATCAACCACATGTATGCATATATTTGAATATTATGCAAGTTTTAGTTAAATTTCATTATTTCATGATTTTAATGATAATTATGTGACATTTGTAAGCAGGCGTGATATAAAGGTTTGTTTTGCAGGCTTTGATTTCCAACCAAACCTCCATGTGGACACACATCTACCCTAAACACGCACAGTACATCCAACTCGTCATACAATCGTCTGATCAACCCACGCACTGTTAGTTGGAATATTCTCAAACATTTAAAGCACAAGAATGGTTTCTCTATTATGTTGTCCACGCATCTTGATGGTACGAGAGTCTTTTCTCTAGAATACTCAAGATCCTTTCCTCTCCATTTGACACCATGCTCCATTCCCACTTCAACGAAGATCCATACGCCCGCAGCCTACACAAGGAGAACTGTCATGCAAAGGATCAGGAAGATGGTTGTGCGCTGTCACAAATTGTTACACAGTTGTTTGTTAGCAGTTAAGGTTGACTATTTTTAGAGTGGTCGACCACTGAAAGGGTTGACCTACTCATCCATGTAAAAAAACTAAATAAAGTTGTCTCCAAATGAGAGTCAGGCTATTTCGTTAGTTCGTCGTCATTAGCAAGGAAATTCTGTAAACTCTATTTTGAATTTGAATATAAGTTCTATTTCCATCTGTGCATATATGTATCTATTTTCATTAGTGGTTGATTGAATGAAGCGCAACCCATTATTACTGAGAGGGCCCCTCAACAACCAGCGGTATCCCATTTCTATTTGTTTCCGTTATTTCACTTTTTGTAGCTAAGTAATTTGCATTTCCAGTTTTGTATGTAGTTTGATTCTTCTATAAGTTGATGTTGTTTATTTCCTTGTTTCTTGTAATGTGTGTTTACCGTGAGTAAATTAATTTATACTGTGCTGTCAATATAGTTTACATTTCCAGGATTGAAAGTGGCTAGTCACGCAATAGTCATTTCCAGTTTTCTTTTCAACTTGTTTTCTAGTGTTATATTTGCAATCAAATAGAATTCAATTAGTATAGTATCTTAGGCTCAATTCATAGCTATATTCCACTCAGTCAATTCCTGTTTAGCTGTAGATTAACTTCAGTTATATTTTAGTTTGGCTCATTACACAATAGGAAGTAATTTCTCTTTTTTTTGCCGTATGTTAGCACAAGTTATTCCTCTATCATTTTAGTTATTAAATAAGTTTAATTACTGTCCTTTCTGCATCTCACCCTCATGTGCATAATCAGCTGATGTTAGGATTATTCAGGTTGTTAATTTTGTAATTTACACTGTTTTTCTCATCCATACTGTCATTCGGACTGTCTATTTATACTGTCATCCA
Organism: Pseudotsuga menziesii; assembly: GCA_001517045.1. Lineage (NCBI taxonomy): Eukaryota > Viridiplantae > Streptophyta > Pinopsida > Pinales > Pinaceae > Pseudotsuga > Pseudotsuga menziesii. Next base: position 247,308 of record LPNX010566395.1, on the reverse strand, counting down.
GACCTTCATTCAGTCTTTAATATTTCTCGTTCTATTTTATGCTTGTTTAAAGTTCGATTTTCTTAGTTTTTGAATTGTGTTATGTCCTATAATAAAATAGTAGTTATCCATATAATTAGGACCCTATTTCAAACCACCTAAAGTCTTCATTAAGTACTATAACTATTCCTATCTTTCATTTCCTTCTATCTTAGTTTCGAGTTGTGTTTTTTTTTGTCTCTGACTCCTTCATTCATTACTGTTTTAGGATTTGTCAATTGCATCTCTAGTTTAGTATACTTAATTCTTATTTAGATTGCATTTAGAATTAAACTTGTTAATTCTATTGTCTAAAAATCACATTAATCCTTTATAGTTTCATCGTTTTTTCTAGCATAGGATTTGTCCTCCTTACTCTAAAGTTACTAAAGATGTTCATAGAATAGGATTAGATTCAAACATAAGACATCTTTATTAAGTTTTCTACTTTCTTCTTTATTAAGTTTTATACTTGTTTTTTATTAAGTTTTCTACTTGTTTCTGAATTATATTTGTTTCATGCAAGAATAGTATAGCATTAACTTTAAGTGTCCATTAAAAGAGTCTCGTTTCTTAATTAATAGATTGGTTGTTAATAACATCTTTTTCAATTAGAGTCATTTGCTTATAGAATAAATCACAATGTTTGCTATTATTTGTAATTGGACACTCCTTAGTTTACATCTATTTGTAGAGGTTAAATTAGACTTAATTCCATTCAGTTTCTTTATTTCTTTTGAAATCCAATTTGATACACCTCCTTCTCTAGTTCCGGTCACAATGAATGCATATCCTCAAAATCCTCGAGGAGAATGGAACTAGACAATTTAGTTTAATTATTGTATATTTGTCAATCGCATGTATAGTTTAGTTATTGGATTTCTTAGATATATTAAGTAGTTGTAATATTGCCTCAGATAATATAATCTTTTGTTTTCATATAGTAACAGTTCCGAATTTGTTTAAGAAGCGAAATAATTAATTAATAGATTTCACTATAAAGGGTAATTTACTTAGGATAGTACTGTTTATATATATCTTTTTATTGTTTATAGAGTAGAGTAGTATAGAGTGATACTGCTCTAATCTAGTGGTCTTTTCTTAGTCTAATACCTTAAGTATTTGAATTTCTAGAGTTTGACTTGGTTTTTCATTTTGAAAGATCTTTCGATCTTCTCTTTGTTAAAATATTTCCATGACACCTTGGGTACCCTTATACCTTAGCATATATTTTGTGTCAACTCTAAGTTTACAAACCTCTATTGATAATTAAATGTTTGGTGAATTAATTAAGACAATAAAACACCCAAAAGCAACCTTTTCTTCAAGTTGAAGGCGTAAGACCAATGATAATCCTGATATATGTCGATGACCTATTTATAATAGGTGAGGATGATCTCATTGCAGATGCAAAGAGGAGGCTTGCCATTGATTTCGAGATGAAAGACCTAGGAATGATGCATTACTTCTTATACATAGAGGTGTGGCAGAGTGTGAATGGGATCTTCCTTAGTTAAGGAAAGTATGCCATGGAGATTCTAAAAAAATTGGAATGTTGGAATGCAAGGCGATGGAAACACCTAAGGCATCGAACTTGAAGCTACTCTGTGATTCTTAATCAGAGAAAATTGATGCCACGATGTATCAATAGATGATTGGTTCATTTATTAACCTAACAAACACAAGGATAAACATGTGCTTTACTGTGAACATGCTAATCCAATTCCTGATGGATCCGAGACATGTTCACTTGATTGTTGCAAAGCATGTTTTGAGGTACCTGAAGGGTACAATTGAGTATGTGATCAAGTATGAAGCGAATCAAAAGATTAACTTGCACGGCTATGTGTATCTGGATTGGGAAAACAACACCATTTATAGGAAGAGCACTTTGGGATGTTTCTTCAGTTTGGGATCTGGTATGATCGCCTGGTTTAGCAGGAAGCAGTAATGTGTGGCACTGAGTACATATGAAGCAGAGTATGTTGTAGCTTGTTTAGCTAGTTATGAGGTAGTATGGCTTCGAAATCTTATGGCTTCAGAATCTACTACCAGACTTGTTTTATCTCGATTTAGAGGCAACTTGTATCTTTTGTGACAACCAGATTTGCATGAATTTTTCAAAGAACCTGGTGTTCCATGACAAGTCAAAGCATATCGAGATCAAGTATCACTATATCTAGGAAATGGTGCAGATAGGAATGATGAAGCTCTAGTACATGGCGAAAAATGAGCAGGTAATTGATGTGTTGAACAATTCGTTAGCCAGAGTGAAGTTTGAATACTTCAGAGACAAGCTTGGTGTCATCCAGATAGGGGTCCATAGAAAGAGGGAGTGACCATTTCTCGCATGGTGGAAGATGCAGGTGGTCCATGGACGTAATGCACCTGGAGTGCTCCTAGTGTGCTCCTATGTTGGAGATAATGAAATACCAAAATACAGATATGCACTAGAGAGAGTTATCGCTTGGTGGAAAACATAGGTGGTCCTTAGGATGTAATCCACCTGGGGTGCTCCCATGCTGGAAATGATGATAAGTCCATTGGTCACAAATACACTTGGTATGCTCCTAGGTTGTTCTTGCATGGTGGAAGACGCAGGTGGTCCTTGGGACGTAATGCACCTAGGGTGCTCCTGGCATTCTCCCATGCTAGTAGAAAGAAGGATGACCGTGGGGAGACATAATGCATCTTGGGTGCTCCTAGGAAATTCTCGCATGGTGGAAGATCCATGTAATGCACCTATATTTATCCTAGCGATGCTCCCTGTTGCCACCTTTCACACACTTGGGTCACGTGGCAGAAATCTTCAAGCCACTCGATGTGTCCTTGGGGGCAATTCTCGAGTCAAGGCTGTCACCTTGTTCTTGACTCCTCCGTTCGTCGCACCTCCGTGAGTGAAAATGGAAACGTCGACATCTTGTGTTTTGGGCTCTGCTGAAATCGTCGTAACTATTGGAACTTGAGTCTGGTTCATCGATGAAGTCTGTGCAAGTGGTGGATTCTGGTTTACTGGTGGGTTGATCGACTGATTCACAGTCTGGTTCTAGAGTGGAACTTGATTCTAGGCCTAGCTCTGTAACTTGTTTAGGTTGGTAGCTGATTCTGAGTCTGCAACTGGGCTTGATTTTGTAACTGCGGAACGTTTACAATTTTCCATCTTGTGATTAACTGCGGGAAGTTCTCCACGGTATGATCAATCATTGCATAGTACGTGCATGAGAACTACAAGTGTGTGCAGTCTCTCTGATAATTCTTGAATACCCCACAATTATAGAATTTGACAGATGCGCGACCTCATCCCCCTCCTTATCCAAAGCCTCCTCCTCTGCCTTAGAATCCTCCTTGTTGTGGTTATTGCAACTAAGTTTCTTGTTGGGGTAGGGGATTGGGTTGTTGTTGAACGAAGTGCGCTTCTTGAACGTATTGTGGCTGCACTTGGGCCATCGAAATTTGAGTATATGGTTGTTACGGTGTGAACTGTGGTTGTGGCGCAAACTATGGTTGCGGCTGCGGTGGTAAAAATGCATCAGCGGTGGTGGTGTGTACTGTGTTTGTGGTTGGGAAATGACCATCTATGGCTGTGGATGCGGTTGCTGGACTACGCAATGGCCTTCTCCCTTCACGAAATATGAATCATAAGTTTTGTCCTGAAGGAGATCGTAATTTCAGTAGTCTCTATCCTCATGCCCGAATGAGTGACAGAATGAATAGTATAAATTGGCAGGATTTGACACCATCTTTTACATATAGCTAAATTCCTCGTGTCGATGTCCATAGACTTGGCATATGCAACACCAAGGCACACCATGGCTACTCAACGGGTTTGGAGCTCCAAATAACATATAGTTTCTAAATTCAGGGCAAGTATCCTTGGTGTGGCCATCTATGTGACACCGAGTACACCAAAGATATATGTGTTTCTCCTTACCTTTATTGATATCATGCAGCTAGAGTGTTAGGTTCTCTAGTTGTGCCTAAATTTGATTCATCCCAATTGCACTATCCCCGATAGGTGAAGCTTCAAGCTTCATCGCAATCTCCAGGGCTTCGCTCTGCATCGCTATCTTTTGCTGCATCAATGGTTGTCAGATATGAGAAACCAATGCTGCGATAAACCATTATTTATGTTGCACATCACTCATAGAAAAAATGACTCGGTCCATCAGTGTCTTGAACCTCTAATCGAAGTCCCAAATGGTCTCATTAGGAAATTGCTTGATTTCCTTCAACTCTGTAATGTATTGTGCTTTTGACTTCAGTTTTCTGAATTCCTTGATTAGTCCCGTCTGGATATCATCCAATGTATTCTCCGGAGTCCCCTGAGGAACTTGGATAAACTTCATAAACAAATCGAGCACATGACCCCTCATAGTAGTCGCTAAGTGTCCTTTCTTTACACCATCATTAGTGGCCTGTCTAACATTCCACACACTGCTTCACATAAAAACCGGTACTGCTCGGGATCATTAGTCCCATTTCCATGGAACAAGGGTACCTTCATGTCATCGCTCGCCATCCCGGGTCGCCTTCCTACATATCCTGAGATACTTCTATACTGTTTCTAGCACATCAGACAAGTCGACATGGGAATTTGAGTTTTTCCTGAGTTTAGAGTAGTGCGCAGAGGCGTGGGTACATTGTTGCTGCGGTTTGATCTTACTGTCATTCTAGGCGTAGCTTGGACCTGGTTTTTCTCGTCGTCACTGTAGGGTCGCTTCATCCTGTGTGGTTGTCCTTCGCGATCTTGCGTCCCGATCGCAGCAGGACCTTCCCCTATCAGTGCAGAAACCAGATCTAAAAGTTGACAGTATCCATAAGTAGAAAGCGTCACATTATCCATTCATATATAGATCTATTCATCATTCTGCATTAGAATCTCAACAATGTAAAATAGGAAACGATACAAGGTGACAAGAGTTTAGATCAATCCACATACATCATATTCAATCCACAAAACAAATCGCAGATCAAAATAGACAGCAATCTAGTATCACTCTGTCTGGTATTCACTCTCCATGAATACCTTGTAAAACATAATGTTTTCTCTTACATGCATAGTTCTTCTATTTATAGGCTTGCACCTTTACATTCAAGGTCCACTTCTAACTAACTTCTAACAAACTTCTAACTAACTTAACCACTAAGGACCAATATTCCGAAGAAATGGTCAATAAGTACAAAAAGTGACATGGAAATATAAAAAAGTGGACTATTTTCCTCCTATGGCATTGTCTTTTCCTTGCGTGGTGCCACGTGAGTATGCATAGCATCCTAGATGCTACGCAACTCACTTACCCCCAACCCCTTAACACTCTACGTTAACTCTAACATGGTATTTTTTGCTTATCCTTTGTACTCCATAAGTAATTTTTCCATCACTACCTTAGTCTTTCATCATCACTACGACACCATCATATTCCATGTCATCATATGTGTCATGCCACTTCCTCAACCATGCCATGCCATGTCATCACTACCTTAGTCTTTCACTGAGTTTGTCTTGCCATCATATCCACTGGTTATTCCTTTGTCATTCGTGAACATATTTGACATCAATGACAACTATATACTCAAATTTTCCCACAATCTCCCCCTTTGGCATTGATGGCAACCTCTAAACATTCTCCCCCTTTGACAACAATGACAAAGGATAACCTGTTATGCCAATGCTGCACCTAGTTTGATATAGGATTTCATGTCTCTCTTCTTTTTGACAACTCCTCCTGTCATCATATTTCCCTTTTAACTGAACTTGATTATTTAACCAATGTATTATCATTTATCTTAACATTTCTTGTGCTTGAATGATAGCTTGACTGATAGATCCAAAGACTCCCCTTGTCACTGTACATCTTTTCCTTTGTCAACATTTTTGTGACAGAGTTTACACTCTGCTTTTTTTCCAACACTCTTCCATTTTCTATTCTAGGATACATATTTAAAAAAAAAAACTATGTTCCTGGTGCCATATCTAATGGTCTATTCTTCCTGCAAGTTAACTGGCTTCCTCTTTTACCAGAATTCCTTAAGCCTGTGCATTTAGATCTTGATATAAAAACCTAGCATATGCTGTTGGATTCTTTTGGATTTTAGATCTATATTATCAATTGTTCTAAGACACATAACTTCAGATCCTCAACACAAAGATTACTTCAGTTTATTACATAGTTTCTTTGGTCTCACTATCTCAGACACAAAGACTCATAACCTCAACCTTTTCCTTTGTCAATGCTGAACTCATCCTGCTACCTTATCAATAGACTGAATTTTTTATTCCTTTTAAAGTTGAGTTTTCTTCTACTGTCAACAAATTTTATGTGTCATGAATTCAAATACTAAGTGAACATAATCATCTTTATCTTCTATTTTATTGTAGACATCATGGTCTCCATGACTCTCACATTTTTTTGTTCTCACGTTACTTCATACTTTCTCTTATGTCATCCATACACGATCCTTGATCACTCATCATATTTGAAGAATATAGCTTTCAATCTACATCAACATTAGACACCAATTGAGTTTTTCTTAGATACCAATTGAAATTTTCTGACTTAAACTCCCCATTAGTATAAGATTCCTCTAAAACCAATGGTGGTAGCTAATACAATTTTGAAACCAGAACTGAGGTTCATTAACCACGTAATGATATATTACCAGATCTGATCTGCGTTATCCCTCTTTTTCTCTTCATTTCACACTAAAATTTAACCAGAAACAACTATTTTCCTTCTCATCTTTAAAATCCTTAACTTAAAGATATCAATCTTCCCCTGAGATCATGCATTATTTCCTATTCCTTTAAGATGAATTTCCATGCCCTCAATTTTTAGGTTTTTTTTTCTTTTCTTTTTTTACAAATGAGAGAATTTTTAGAAGTAAATTCCACAATCACTGTGTCCTTCGTCATCTCTTTCATACTTATCTACATTGGGGTATTCTTCTACATCACTAAGTAGCTCTCCTTCATGATGAGTGTCATTTTTATCTATGACCTCATTATTCTCAACATCAACTACAGAGACTTCATTAATGACTGAAAGTTGTGTTTCTTCTGAAGCTTCTAATTCTTTCATCCACACCTTTTTAGGATGTGTACTATTTACTTGTCCTTCACCATTCTCTGCATTGGTGTCCTGTTCCCTTTTCATCCTTTGATTTTCTCCCTTGACTCTGTAGTCAGCCGCCTTGTGACCAAACTTATGACAGTAATGACAATAACCATGAAAATTTTCTTTATCCACGGTAGGTCTTTGGTCTCTTCGTTTCCTAATTGCCATTTTCTTTCACTATCTCTAAACTTCTACTGAAGCATCACATTTTAGTTTACAATTCCTAGCCAAGTGTCCAAAGTTATTACATTTGTAACACTCTATATCAAACCTTTGGAGAGGTCCAAATCGGTTATGATTGCTTTCCTTCGGCTTTTTAATTGCATCCTTCCTGTACTCATGAAATTTTTCATAAGCCTTGCATTTCAGGGCTTTATGACCAAAGTTATTATAGGAATAGCAACGATCCAGAAATATTTTCTGATTTCTATTTATTACTTGTCTCTTGATCTCCTCATGACTTCTGTCTTTGGCATGAAAAGATAAGGCATATTCTTTGAACTTTTTCTTTTTAACAGGAATCTTCAGTACTTCAGCATAACTCTTTGTACTTCCTCTCTGATTAGTGAGTGGGAAATTCTCTGGCTTCTTTTCTTTAACGAACCCTAAACCAGATCTGTCACTGGACAATCTTTTATTGTTCAGAATATCATCGAGAATCTTTGAGTTGTTTTTAAACTTAGATTTGATGAATTCTTCATCAACCCCTTCTCTAAGTTGAGCAATTTCTTTCTGAAGTTTTTTAGAATCTCGAATTCTCTTCCTGAGAATATCTACTAGATGTTCCTCACTCTTCTTGGCCACTTGAAGTTGGTTTCTTAAATAAGTAATAATCTGATTTGTCTCTTCTTGGTATTTAGACGTTTCTCTTTCAAAACTTTGTTTCTTTTCCTACATATTTCAATTTCATCTACATCAGCCATGTATTCAGCTTGTATGTCCACTTCTGATTCCCCATCTGAGTTTGATGTTCCTAAAAACAGGATTTTGTTATCTTCACTCATTTCCTCATCTTCACTTTCTTCCTTGGAATAGAATTTCTTCTTTTTCTCTTTATACTTATTTCTACCCTTATGACAGCATGATTCTTCATGGCCACTCACCTCTTGTGCTAAGTAGGGACACTTATGGGAAAAATGTCCAATCCTGCCATAGTTAAAACATTTCAAAGGTACTTTACCTTTTTATTTCCTAGTCCCTTATTAATTCTACATACAAATAGGGCTTCCTCATCATCTATATTTTCTTATTGATTTTTGGAAGTGACTTTAAACATTGATTATTTCTTCGAGTTTATATCCTGTCCAGTTTTCATCTCATAAGAAGTGAGAATTCCATGCAGCCCATCTATTGTTACCTTTATAAGGTCATCTCGTTCCTCTAGGGTGGAAACCTTTGAGTCATATCTCATTGGTAATGTTCTTAGTATCTTTTTTACCACTTATTTTTCTTTCAATTTTCCTCCAAGACCTCTAATAATATTAACCACTTCATCTACACGAAGAAGGTATTCCCCAATATTCTCTTCTTCTCTCATTTTGAGTCTTTGAAATTGACCTTTATATGTCTGTAATTTGGATTCTTTGAACTTAGATGCTCCTTCATAGATAATCTTCAATTTATCCCAGGATTTTTTGGCAGATGTGCATTGCATAACCTTGGTAAAAATAGTGTTTGTTAAGCCACTCAAGATTGCATTAAGGGCTTTAGCATTGCCTTCATATTGGCCTAGTTCTATTGTGTCTGTAGGGTACTAGTTTCCCACATGAACCTCCTTGTTAGTTCCAGCCCAAACCTTCAATCCAAGGGACATCAGATGGCATCTCATTCTGACACTCCAATATGCATAGTCTTCTCCTGTAAATAGTGGAGGTCTATTAGTGGCAATGCCTTCTTGATGATCCATAGTGGTTTTCATAAAGGATCTACTTTCCAGTGGTTAAATTGTGCTGAAGGAACATGTTCTAATACTAATTGTTGGTTTATTGGTCAATATTGAGAGGGGGGGGGGGTGAATCAGTATTGTTATATTTTTACTATTTTAACAACTTTTAAATCTATCATTAGAAACACATAACAACAAGAATACACAAAACACAATTTTAACGTGGAATGCCAATAGGGTAAACCACCAATACGTTCTATTACTGGAAATCTGTTATTTACAAATAGTTTTTCCTGCTACTACAAACAAGGATGGTATTACACCATGTTTACCAATACCAATTGGAAGGAGGCTACGAACCCCTGGTTTATCAGCTACGACTGAAAGGATTCTACAACACCCTATTTACCAATGCTAATTGGAAGGAGGCTACAACACCTTGGTTGAGTCATCTACGACTAAAAGGATGCTACAACACCCTATTTACCAATTCCAATTGGAAGGAGGATACGACCCCCTGGTTTATCAGCTACTACTGAAAGGAGGAAACAACCCCCTGCAGGTCTATTTCCTGCCCTAGCGCCACCTTTCCACCCTAATATGTTTCTCACGATTTCTCTCCCACTGAATTCGGTCATACCCACTAGTCTCTAATTCTGATCATGCAATTTGAGCTGCACAGACATCTTCCTTATTACTTAGGCTGTTGTTTAAATACTTCTCAACGTTTAAGCTTCTTTCAACAATTACATCTCTTCAAACTGAAAAAACACACCTTTCACTGTTGCGCCCTTTCATATCTGAAGATCACACCTTCTAGAACTTCCTTTCAAATTCTCCCATTAATCCTGCACCTCAAAAATCATTTATGTAGCTTAGAAACCATTTCCGCACCTCTGTCCAACGTTTGTAGGTGCTTCTACATTGCCGAACTTCTTTCCATAGGATTAAATTCCTGATCCAATCAAATACATTGATCTTATCTCTAATTCAATATGGACCATCGATCTAACCATCGATTTCCACCTAAAAAGCACCCTATGCACCAATATTTTGTTTCAGCGATATCCCACTATTGATCTGCGTTAAGTGTTTTCCTGACCGTCGATCTCCATATTGCGGGATGTGGGATGTAGGCTGTCAACTGTACTCTTTTACCTTTCCACAAGCTTCTTTGCGCAAGCTCCTTTTCACAAGCTTCTTTCAACAATCTCCTTTCTGCAAGCTTCTTTCCATAATCTTTCTTCCGCACTGTTGATCTGTTTTAGCGGAACTAACTTTAGCCGTCTGATCTTTCCAAATTGCGGGATCCGGGATGCAAAAGCATAACATTTCGACTTTCCACAATTTTTCTTCTTCACCGTCAATATTTTGTGGAGTCTTTCCTGACCTTTGATATTCTGGATTGTGGGTTCATAAAATGGTTAAACGATACTTTCGCAATTCCCTTTCTGCATTTTTCTTCTGCACCCGCGATCTCTTTTAATGGAACTAATCTCAGTCGTCCGATATTGTTCTTTTGCAGAACCTTGGTTTTTCTTCCTAACTATCGGAACTAATCCTTAACCATTGGATCTAGTGCGGGACCAATGCCCACTATTTGATATTGATAATTTTCAGAATCTTTAGCCTTCCCGCCTAATTTATGTAAACTTGATCTTCACCGTTAGATCTAGTGCAGGTCATTCCCTGACCATCCATTCTAGAACTAATGCGGATTTGCATTATGTCTTTGTGGATTATAAAAAAACTGATCCTCATTCATCGGATCTCATGCAGATAAATATGCCACCTCATCATCGTTCCATTTTGTCTTTACTTTGACTTATGCTTCGTTAACTCCGCCATGGTATCTTTTTCTTATCCTTTTTACTTCATAAGTAACTTTTCCATCACTACCTTAGTCTTTCATCATTATTAGGAAACCATCATATTCCATGTCATCATATGTGTCCTGCCACATCCTCAACTATGCCATGCCATGTCATTACTAAGTCTTTCGCTAAGTTTGTCCTGCCATCATATCCACTAGTTATTCCTTTGTCATTCGTGAACACCTTTGACATCAATGACAACTATATACTCAAATTTTCCAACAAATACCAAGTCTAACAGCTGCCACATTTCCAATCTTCCAAACATGACCATCTTAATAATGCTTTCCCGTAAATAGATATATTCCTTCAAATTTTAGAAGAGCTTCTAATCCAATCAACAAGAGCCAGAGACAAAGGCTGTATAGATTTCTACTTAACAATATGTACCCATAAACTAGATCCATGAACAATATTCCACACACTCTTAGCATCAAGGACTTTAGAAAAAATAGCAGGAATTTTTAGTCCCCAACCACCGAGAATCTTCCATGAGGTCCAGGCTAAACCTTGTTTCTCAAGGATGACAAACCATAAGGACTTAAAACAAATCTTCCTAATATTTTGAATGATACCCAAGGGAATCCAGAAATGCATCCAATAAACAGGGATGGCATCAAGAACATATTTGACCAAAACCATCTTCCGCCCTTTAGACAACAATCTATGGTTCCAGTTTTTAATTCGGTTCTCAACTTTGGCAACTAACCACTCCCAATCCTTAATAAAATATCCACAAGGTTTTAGTTGGAATCCAAGATACTTCAAGAACATCTCAAGCTTAGCCAACAAAAAAGAAAAAACATTCCTGAGAACATTTACTTCAATCACATCTAGACCAACATAAAGTAAGTTGGATATATCTTCATTAATCATCATCCTAGAATCCCTATAGAAACAACTTAAAACATCATGTAAAGTCAATAAATCCTTACTAGATCCATCAATTATCATGATAATATCATCAACAAAGAGAACATGTGTCAGAAAAATCCCATTCTCAAAAGTAAGACCAGCATAATCCCCATGATCCCAAGCAGAAAGAATTTCTCTACCAAGGCCTTCAACAACAATGAGAAACAAAAGCGGTGCTAAAGGGAAACCTTGCCGAAGACCATGACTGGGTTTTAAAAAAGAGGAAGCTGCGCCATTAATAAGAATGGAAAAGGATACATAGAAAAGACTTACCATCACCCAGGAAATGAAAGGAACATCAAAGCCCATATGAGAAATAATAGCTCGCAGATAAGCCAGTTAACCCAATCATAAGCCTTAAAGAGGTCGATTTTTAAAACCACCTCCTTAAGATGCTTACTTTGAATAGTATGTAACCCTTCCTGTATAACCCCCACAACATCATGAATCTGCCTCCCAGGAAGAAACTCAAACTGCTCCCCAGAGATATAGTGACTTAAAACCTTCTTTATTCTAGTAGAAATAATCTTGTTGATAATCTTGTAGATACAATTGCACAACGAAATAGGTCTAAAGTCCTCGAAAGAACTAGGAGAATCAAATTTAGGGATTAAATCAATTAGAGTAGTGTTGAATACAATAGTTATTTTACCACTCCTCCTAGATTCTTCAACAATCTGCAGTAGATCCAGACCAAGAACATCAAACAAAGCAATGTAAAACTCAACAGGAATCCCATCCAAGCCCGGAATTTTGTCATTCTTACAAAGGGCTAAGACAACTTGTAGTTCATTGATAGTAACCAAAGGCATAAGATCAACATTTTCCTGTACATAAACAAAAGAGGAAAATTTTTGTGCAATCTTCATGATATCAGGTAAAGAAATATTGTTATTAGCTTGGAAAAGAGTCTCAAAATGATTAACCCCTGTTGCAACAATATTGTTGAATCCTTCAACCATAGTACCATTGTAATCAACAATCTTCCAAACAGAATTAACATTCTACCTTAAATTAGCGAACTTATGAAAAAATGAGGTATTATCATCACCACAAGTAAGCCACAAGGCATGAATTTTCTGTCTAGATGCATTCTCAAGATCTAATAGGATATTTTGTTTACGAGCTTCCAAATCTAACAATTCAACCTTTGTCTCCTCAG
>LPNX010566395.1:214413-234195 GCA_001517045.1 Pseudotsuga menziesii | reverse complement strand
AACTCTCATAATTTAACCAATGAACATTAAACTTGAAAGGACAATGTGCCTTACGTTCACCATTTTGCATTTGAAGCATTATCGGGTAATGATCCGAGTCACCACACCTGGTTAAAAGAATCCACCAACTGATGCTCAATAAAATTTTAATGCTTCTCATCCCTTTTTTTTTTTTCTTTTTTTTTCTGAACGGACCAACGAATGGAAACCTCCTTAATATTTTTTAAATTATCAGTAAAATGAGGAGTAGGAGAAACAAAACTCTCATAATTTAACCAATGAACATTAAACTTGAAAGGACAATGTGCCTTACGTTCACCATTTTGCATTTGAAGCATTATCGGGTAATGATCCGAGTCACCACCATGGCCAACCCATTGGAAAAATCGAAAATCCTTCTCCAATAAATCATCAAAAACAAGAAATCTATCAAGTCTCTTGTAAATTCTGTCAAGTCCAACCCTTCTATTAAACAAGGTAGGAAAAAAATTAGAAGTTTTGATATCCACTAAACCATGCTTAGCCAGTTTCAAAGTAAAAAAATAAAAAAGATTATCCACATGGGCCTTAGGACCCCAGATCTCGACATTCCCCAAGGAAAAGTTCAAGTCCCCACCAAGAATAAGGTTTGTCTTCTCTAGGCAAACTTTAGAAATTAAGAAGATTATTCCAAAAAACCTCTCGATACAGATAAGGACCATAGGTATTAACAAAACAAAAATTTAGCTCTAATTCAATAGAGTAAAGAAAGATACCAATAACAGAACATACCACCCAAGCATTCAAGAAAAGAAAACAATTGACCCTCCATCCCAGTAATAATCCACATGATTTACCTTTAGCATCCACATGTTCAAACTTCCAACCCTTTAACAATTTCTCCAACTCCGCAACAATAATAAATCCATCAGACATACTTTCGTGTAAAAACAAAACATCCAGGTTCTAAACCTCAACCAACCTCCTGATCGCTAGTTTTTTGGCCAAACTAGCTAAACCTCGACAATTTAGGGAAATGACAAGCATTTTGTAACATTATTAAAGTCTTCCCTTTATCTAAGCACCCCAAAAAGTTGACCAGAATTACAAACAACCCCCACAGAACCCAAAGAAATCTTGAAAGCACAAGAATCCTTCAAAAGCAGATTACCAGTAACTTTCCTAGACAAAAACAAGCTCCCAACAACCTCATGGTTACCAGACAATGGATCTTTAGAACATGATCTCAGAAAAAAACCATTCGATTTAGATAAAGAAACCTTTAAAGGAGAGACAAACCCTAAACCCCCCAACTATGTTTAAAATTTGGAGAAACACAGTTTAAAGAATCATCGGCCAAAGGATAACAAGAGGGCTCCCCCAAATCTCGACAAAATAAATCAATCTCATGATCAATAAAAGTATCAAGAGAAAATCATAGCGGTTTTAAGGGATCTAAACCCGTACCTGGAATAGGTAAAATCGAAGCCTCACAAATACCTTCAGGCTCCTGCATCACATGTTCCACATGAGGGGACAATTGTTTCTCCACCACATCATCAATCATAAACTTACTAAAGCAAACAATATCCGCACCATGAACCACCTTATCCGTCTTCACCCGCCAATGTTTAACATGCTTTATATCCTAGAATTTCTTTTTAAAATGCAAGTCACACTAAGCAATCACATGATCATAAGTATGACAATGATTACAACGAAAAGGAACTCCTATGTAATCCAATGGCTAATGAAAAACCTTATTACCCCATTCAATCAAAATATCCTCCGCCAGGCCTTCTTGTAAATCAATATTAACGATTTTTTTTCCCATACACATCACACTAGTCTGAACAAAAGACATATCCGCATCTGCAGAGGAACGCAAGGAATCCTCACCAAGTTTTAAAAAGTCCAATGACCAGAGTTCGAAAGGAAAGGGGGGTAACTTAACCCTAATGGGTATATTATCGTACCTTTCAGAGTGCGGGTCGAATAAAGTAGTCCACCGCTTTAGAAATAAGGCAACACCTTTCCATTTCCATAAACCAACAAGAATTGAAGTCGTGTCCAAAAAATGTTGAAATTTGAAATCCAACCAACCCTAATGCAACACATAAACCTCAGGGATCGCCTCCACAGACTCCAACTAGGTGTTATTCGCCAAGGAATTAACCCCCTATCTCATTAGTTCTTCTACTGCTGAAACGACCAGAAGGGTTCATTCGTTATTCAATACAATGTCGTTCAAGACCACATCCACACCCACAACCATCTAGAATTGTTTGGAATTCCTCTTAATCACTCGCTTCATGTGCTTCAGACGAGAACCACTAGTAGAAAGATTCCTCAACCTAGAAAGGGAGACAAAACTATTTGAATGACTACCGAGATGAAAAGGGTCCTTGTTAAAGCCCACTTCCTCATCCAAATTAGCACCCAAACAATCAATAGGCTGAGCGACAACATGTAGATTCAAGTAGACACAACCAACAATAAAAGGAACAGGAACCATGTCTACACAAGGAGAAGCCTAAAAAGAATAGGAGAGACCTAAACCAGTGCCAACAAGGAACCACAAACCCAGATCATTATTACAACAATAACTTTTGTCAGGGATGTGAGAAGTATAGGCCTTGTTATCATTACGTTTGATAGGATTTCTGGCCAAGTGTTTAAGGGTACGAAGGGACATGTTGAATCGCCACATGTAAAAAACATACACCTTAATCAACAAACGACACCAAAGTATGTTGGCGCCATAGAAACAGTCCCCCTAACACTCACAACGTACTCATTCAAAAAAATGCATAACGTACTCATTAAAACAGAGCACAAAGGCCCAACAAAGATGCGATCCAAATATGCATAAACAAAAATGTCATTGTCAAGTCATGGGGTTTGTTATTTTCCTCAAAGCAAATTTAACTCATTATTAATGTATATTTATATACTATTTATCTTTCGTATGAAAAATAAGTATGATCTAACAACATATAAGCCCCCTTATCATTAAAAAGTTTGCAATATGGTATATCTAAATATTTCTACATATTAAAGTTATAAATTTAATAGTATAATTTTGATTATATATTAAACAAATTAAATAAATATTATTTGTATTAAAAAGTTATTATTATATAAATTAAATATATATTATTTGTATTAAAAGGTTAATGTGGTCTATACAAAAATATGGATTTTACAAATGCCAATTTATCAAGTTTTAAAAATAGGAAAATAGTTCTTATAATCTAATATAAAAAGAATTCTTTAAAAACATGCAAATAATTGTTAATGTATATCTTGAAACATTGTCTTAGATACAAAACTATTTTATAATAAAATTATAAACTTGGATTTAAAAAAAAGGCATGCCAAGTGAAGGATTCTTGCTTGATGACTATTGAGAATTGAGGATTCTTATTAGTGTTATGTCTATATCGTTAATGAATGATCTCTATCAATAATTTCAACTATGGGCAAGGAAAGGCATTGATTGAAAAATCAATGAGTGCATAGTAAATATACTCTATGGAACCCTAGGTCAACTAGATCCAGAATCAGCTTGGGAATCTCAAATTGGTAAGATCTATTTCCTTGCTATTTCCATTTAAGGTTCTAATATAAAGAGGATGTATAACACCAAAATTGAGGATAAGCTTGAAGGAGCATATAACTTCCGAGCACGGAAGTATAAAATCTCTCTCATTCTACAAGAGAATGATTTGGACAAATACATCAATGAGGAGGTTCTAGAACTAGAGAGAGAAGAGGAAAAGGATAACCACAAGAAGAACATGATAAAAGATAAAAGGATTATTGCAGACTCCATAAAGGATAACCTCATCCCTCATGTATCATCATTGAAGACTCCTAAGAATATGTTCGATGCTTTGACCAAGCTATTTGAAGGAAAGAACATCAACCAGAAGATGGCCCTAAGGAATCAAATCAAGAATGTGAAGATCCAACATTCAAAAACCATTCAGTCTTACTTCCCAAGGGTTTCTCATATCAAGGAACAACTGGAGGCCATCGAAGAAAATGTTGAATAAGGAGAGATTGTGATGACCACCTTGAATGGATTTCCAAGGTCATAGGACTCATTCATTCAAGGGATATGCACCAGAAAGAAACTAATCAAGGTCAACATACTATGGGAGGAATGCACTTAAGAAGAAGCTTGATTAGTATCAAGAGAAGAAAAGGTGTAAGAAAGGGATGCTCAAGATATAACAACTCGGGGAAAAAAGAATGAATTCAAGAGGGAGGATCACTCTCACAAAAGACCCAATAAATTCCAAAAGAATCATAGATCAAGAAGGGACTACACAAATCTTAGATGCTACACATGTGATGAGAAAGAACACTTCTCAAGAGATTGTCCTAGAAGAAAAGGATCCTCCAAGGTAAAGAAAAGGAATCATGGTCACTCTACTAAAGATGATGAACCATCCAATAAGAGAACAAGGGAGGATTCCTCAAGTGATGAGGAATATGCACTTTGATCCAGAAGGATTCAACCTATGATGAAGAAGAACTTCTTATCCATATAAGCAATGGATAAGAAGGGATGCAGTTGTGATTGATGAAGAAGAAGGGGCACCCATATCTATGATATAGAAGACTTGCTCAACACTATTAATCATGAGAAAGACAAACATAGGTCCTCATAATTAGATGATGAAGAAAAAGCACACTGTCAGAGACTCCAACTATTCTTGGAAGGAGACAATGATCAAGAAGGATTCCACCCACCAAACAAACAAAGATAAGTGCTTAAATTGTCATTTCCTATATATCTAGTTACTTAAATGATATGTTTAGTTATGTACATATTTATGTTGATTTGATGTATTATGCATGTTTGAGTGTCTGCATTTATGGACAATATACTACTAACTTTCATGTGATGGGTAAGTATTCTATGGTGTTGTACAACATTCCACCGCTACTTATCTAGAATGAAACCTATTTGCTGACATATTGGGAGTAGTGCACACTCTTGATAATGTTCTAGTAGAGATGGAAGGCTTCTAGAAAGTTAGCATATGTATACGGGATATGGATAAATGTTGCATTGGATAATATAGTTGGATAAGATAGTTACGTGACTGAGTGACATATGTATTTGTGCATAAGAACTTGTCATTATTAATATGTTTTCAAAAATATGAAATGTTTCTAATCATGCAAATGAACTTGACTTGTAGGAAGGATCGTATGCAAGAGAAGAATGATGATGGTTCAACCATAACACTCAAATAATATTGACTACAACAAATTACATGAAGTGGAACCAGATATGATCGAGCCACGGAGACTTGTGGATCCACCTCAAGAGGCGAACACCCACAAGAGAAGACCAGCTTGGGCACAATATATCATCCAAGATGAAGAAAAGTATGGTTCTATGGAAAAGAATTCTAGAGAAAGTAAGAGGCCTCGGACACACTCCAGTTATGTGGCATTTTTATGTGACATCACTGATGCAGATCATTCCAGTTATGAAGAAGAAGTCGAGAAGAAAGAATGGAAGGAGGCTATGATCAAAGAGTACTAGTTGATGATGGAAACTGATGTGCATGATGTGATTCTAATACCTTAAGGGAATTTTGTAGTGTATTCCATGTGTATATACAATATTAAGCATGCAACAGAGGAGGATACATGTCACTCCAGTGCATAATGACTCGATGTATAGAGTACAAGATGAAGAGGGAGGATGGTGATCCACTTCATAGGGAGTGACTATAGTAGATCTCAAATTTGGAGAATCTTGACATGATTCTTGGGATTAGAGGTGTGGTAGAATCTAGAAGAAATTTTCCTTAGCTAAGGAAAATTTATGGTTGAGATTTGGGTTGCAAGGCTACGTCGATGAAATCAAACTAGAATTTGCTACATGGTTATACTTCAAAGATAGTTGATTCCATAGTCTACAGGTAGATTATTGGTTCGTTGATGTACCTAACATATGATTTGCAATGAATACATGGATACAGTACATGGTGGAGTCTACATGTGTTCACATGGTTGCAGTAAAGCACATGCTAAGATACCTGGAGGGTACAAAAGAGTATGGACTCATATATGTGAGAGATTAGAGGATCTTCCTGCATGATATGCTAACTCTGATTGGGTTGGTAGTGCTACAAATAGGAAGATCACTTCAAGGTGTTTCTTGAGCTTGAGGTATGGCATGATTTCTTGATGCAACAAGAAGCAGACAAGTGTAGCAATGACTACATCTGAGGTAGATTACATTGCAACTTGGTCATCAAGTTGTAAGGTAGTGTGGCTTCAGAATATACTTGCGGGATTGTTCGATGTTGAGTTCTACATGACTTGTGTGTCGCAGCACATCGAGATCTAAGATCACTATATCTGGGATATGGTGCAGAGAGGAGCAGTGAAGCTCCAGTATGTTGCGATGAACGAGCAAATAGCCGATCATGGATGATTTTAAGAATCCCCCCACCCAATTTATATGTATAAAAAATGGGTGAATCTTCCCGATATATAGAAAAATCTAAAGAAGATTTTATCAATAATATAATATGTATATAAATTTTTTTGGCGAATATTTCATTTTATTATATGATGTTGTCAAACCTTGGAAAACCTTTCACTAAATTAGAAGTTATTGTAAAATTTTGGCGAATGTTTCACTGAATTATAAAATATTGTCAAAACTTGGCGAATATTTTATTGAATTATAAAAATTTGTAAAAATTTGGTGAATCTTTCACTGATTTATAAAACACATTGAATGGCACTAGCTTCTTGTTAATTAATTCATCAATATCATAAGCTCCAAACAAGAACAAAGATAATGACATATTCTATGATCAATATCAATTTCATTCTCCAAATTCACTCAATGCATACTCCAAATTCTTAAACTGCAAATATGTAAGTGAATGAAGCTAACTGCTGCTTAAATAGCCTTTGAATATGACCTATTTAGAATTAATATGCTCAAAAACAAATACCTGGGCAGGTATTTTTAAGGATTGGTAACTAAGACATTATGCTATCTATCCTATGTTCTTGGATAATCTTTATCAGGGGATGTTCTTCCTCTTATACAATGTTAACATGGTTCTCACTTCTCACTATCACTATTGTCATCGATACTACAATTTCTTGTCCAACAGATGAGAAAAAATGATTTAAAAAATAAGAAATAGAACAGAGATGAAGTATTGACAGTTTCAAACCTCGTCAAAGTTCCATTAAGAAATACCACTTGTACGTAAAATGTGAAGTTATTGGAATGTGAATTCAACTATTTCTTCCATGTACTCTACAAAATAAACAACAAGGAGAAATTATGCTTGTCATTTAACTAATAAGCATAAAATCATATAGTAAAAGCAACTAAAACATAGTCCGCAGAACATGTCACTCCACAGTTGTAAAAAAGTTTGAATTCTGTGAGTTTGATTTGATCATAGAAATCAGAATCAAGATTCTTCTCATGCATTGAGATACGAAATATTATAATTGTATCACTAGATAGAGGGGAAATTTTTTTCATACCGCATAGATAACAAAAACTTTTAAATGACCGATGGAAATGATTTGTATGAAAAAATATTTTCACCTTTCCCTGCATTAGTAATTTCAATCCTTACTTCAAATAATGCATATTCAAAGCTACTCTCTATCTCACATGCACCCAAGATGCTTTCCCAAGCTGTACAACTTCAAACAATTATACATTTCCAAAAAAATTATAAAAATACAAAAAAATATAATGGCTTGAAAAATATATCTTATGTGAATAATATAATGGTATAGTTGGTATAATAATAACTGACATCAAGGAAATGCAGACCCAATCATCAATGTTACAACGAAGAAACCAAATATAGAATCTATTTTACCTTAAATGCAGCCTCAAATTGACATATATAAATCTTGCTACCATAAATACTTTACAACCTACTTCAAAAATAGAGGAACAACAACATTAGTCAAATCATATGAATCATGTCATCAACAACATAACACTTAGACGCACGAGTCACAACTAGAAGGTGACAGTGAAACTCAATTCCAATGACTAGATTTAGGGAAAGTGGGGACTCCACTTGTTATCTCATCCCTTAATGGTCCAATGGACATGTATGATGTGGGTACCTGAATCTTGAAAAATCAATAAACTGATAAAATCAGACATTATGCCCGATCTTGGCCTCCACTAGCCAATTGTGGTCGTGGAGGCTAATACAATTATGCATTGTAATTATTCCAATTGATTATTGCATTAGATGAATGTTGGTCTCGTTCCAATAGGTATCCTATGTCAATGAATATGAACGTAGTGCCTAGACCAATTTTCTCTTCGCTTAGCTATGTAGAGATCATTTATTTTTCTGAATAACGATAAGTATTTACAAAGAAAATATCCAATCAACATAAAATAATTGAAAAAGTGAAGACAATTAATTCATGCAACTAAAAGTTAATAAAAACATATTTTCTCAAACCCTGAATCAATGGAAATCGACTAAAACCAATCTTGATTCAAGCTACAACAAAGGTTTAAATCAAGCATCAAATGAGAAATAGACGCTTTCAAGGGACTAACACAATATTTAACCAAAATACATACAAACTTCAAAAAATGATAAAATGCTTCAAACAAAAGTAATAAACAAATCGTAAAAAATTGTCAAGATACGCATGCTAAACACCAGCATGGTTTCATGTACTTGAATGAGCCCATTCTTGCTTAGTGAAATTGTTGTCAAATTAGTTATTTATCCTTTAATGTTAGGACACTATCTATGTGAAGAGATAGCTCCTAGGCCTGGCTTTCTCAAATTCCAGCGTCATTTCCTGTCACATACAAGAAAGAGACAATGTAAGATATAAATATCAAAACATCAATCTTAAAATAAGCTGCATGAAGGTAATGTAGTTCAAACCATCAATGTTACAACAAAAAGTACAATGTAGAATCTATTTTTACCTAAAACACAACCTCAAATTCACATATAGTGATCACCAACAACTTGCAAGGGTACATGGAACACCTAGACCAAAATAAGACTCAAGAGTCCCTCATGTGTATTAGATCATATACAATCTTAGGTGAAATCCATTTTCCAATTCACATTTTGGCCTTGGTCTGCATTTTTCAACATTCTGAACATGACCTTCTCCAGATGAACCGTCATTATGATCATCAAAAACATTATGTTCCATATCAAGTTCATTAAAGAAATTTGTTATATTATTTTCTCCCCTTCTTTCATGATCTGATCGCGAAAGAGCTAATGCTCTTTCATATGAAAAATTGTCAACCTCGTACTTTGTTACATATAATCTTAAGCATGTATCCACATTTTTATCAAGCTTGTTCCTCAACTTTGACTTCAAGAATGACAGTGCACTAAAAATTCTCTCATCCTCTAATGATCCCAAAATCATGGTTTGACATAAATCTGCTAATTTGAAATATTCTAACATTCTTTGCAGTAGGATTTCGCTACCACTAAGCTTAGTCCATGATATTGTAATTGCACCATATTCTAGTTGATTATCCAACAAAGAAAATTGCTCCCACATTGTTGTAGCAAAGCATTCATCTTGATCTATCATTTTTTCTCGATCTAAAATACCTTTAATATGTTCTCCTTGTATCTCGACTTCTCGACAAAAATGAATCTGCAAAATCTTACATTTCTCTATAAATTCAACCTTTAAAGTATCTGAACATAAATAATGGTTCCAATATTGAAGGTATACTATAGACATGGCCTTCAACAATTAATCTTGAGGAAACCATTCTCTTATCTCTGATTATAAGGATTTTGCAATTTCTATCAAGTTGTGTCTCACTGAAATTATAACATCGTGAAATCATTCTCTTTACACAAGCAACTATTTGGTGGATATCCCTATCTTATAATTATAATAAAAGGGAACCATATACCCACGCACTGCCATACATAACATCCCTTTTTCAGCAAACTTAAAAAGAAATCATCATTTTCTATATTGATTCATCATGTTAATTTTCTTGCTCTTGTGTATTCAACAAGATACATCATGCGACTCTGAACCATCTTCACTGGGTTATTCATTTCATGAATCATAGGAAGAATTCACACCAATGCTAATAATGTCTCTATATCAGTTAGTAGAATAGCTTTCAATTGGTCCCTTCAGTGAGATCCATCTTGTATCGACATCTTTTAATAGTTCTTTTTCCATTTGTAACACCATCGAAAAAAAAATTAAACTCTAAAAATCGTTTGGGACTTCGACAAAAGTATGCATGAACCTCATGTACAAGATATTCAAGCTTTGAAACCAGTGAAAAGTTGATCACTATTTTAAATTCAAGATTCATCATGTCAGCCATACAAAGAATACTAAGCATAAATGGTGAAGCCGAGAGTTGCAGTCTAGAACAAAGGCCATTCCTTTGTCCTTGCATTACTGATTCTCCATCTGCTCCAACACACACCAACTTTTTTGTAATCATGGAATGATCCATGCCACCAATTTCCTTCAAACTATCAATAACAAGTTCATAAATATTTTATGTTGTAGAACTTTTGGTCATTTTAAGAATTCCAAGTAAATAGGAATGTCTGATATGGACATTAACCATATAAATGATCATGCAAATCCATGAATTATTATCAATATCCGTAACTTCATCCAAATATAGTGACAACGATTTAGCATTTGCAATATTCTCTTTCAAATCATCCTTTTCTACTTGAGCTAGATATTTTCCCCATTCCCAACCACTCGATAAAGACCAATGAGAAGTTGGAAGATTTGGCACTTGAATAAAAGATAGATATTTCGTCATTTTTGGATAATCTGTCATAGGACGAACATTGGATAGGATGTGAAATATAATGCTTGATTTTATCGTCTTTGATAACAAATTTGTTTCCATCATCTTTCCAAATTGAGATGTGATGGTTCCTCCACTTTCCTCAAGTTTTCTCTTATTTATTGAGAATTTATTATATTCATCTTAAAAATTGGAGATGTCGACATCGTCTAAGATATTTCCATCTAGGAGTATAGTTCTTCTCATCATTTGCATCTTTCTTATCATACACCTTTCCAACATGCTTCTCTATTGTGTCTAACTTCATCTATAATTTCACTACCTAGCCAAGTTTCCAACTACATGAAATGCATTTAACTTCTTGTGAGGCCTTATTCTCATTTGTTAAAGGTATTGGTTCAATAAATGGGTATCTTGAGACCCAATCAAATTTTAATTTTCTCCCTATCTCCCATTGGCCCTTTTTCCTTTTCTGTGAATGCACTGTGTCACTTTGCAAGGAAAAAACTTCAACATTCGAACTACCAATTTCAGATGAAAATGCATGTCTCATTTTGATCACTAGAGGAATGTATTCTACCATCTATTGTATGGGTTGCAGATGCATTCTCAAAAGTTTTGACATCTCTCTCACTGATATCTTGCTCAAGAGAGCTTGAAGCATGAATAGGATGTGGATTATTTGATTGAGGCTTTTGAAAATATGATATTACATCATTTTGACTTGATTGTTTATTCTTCTTTCCACAATCCATGATTCAAATATTACTTAATATTCCGCAATTGAAATTCCAAATCGATATAGAAACCAAAAGTGAATCTTGCATGAGAAAAATGATATAAAATTAGTACAATAGCATATTATCAATTTATATTGACCGACTTAGAATGAGTGTTTACATTGAATCTTTCAATGAATTTTACATGAGAAAATACACCAATAACATCCCTCGAAGGAGGTATAACAATAATATAGTAAAACTAAAATAATAATATCTTCGGAAGTTACAGTTTTCAACATATTTTGGACATGAAAAAACAAATAAAAAACCCTAAAATTGAAGACTCAAACCCTAACCCTAAAACTAAGACTCAAAACTTATGACATTAACATTGAAACCCTATCCCTAAATTGATGAATGATAATCTAAATTTTAATGTCTCCTCTGAAGATCACAAATAGAAGCATTGAGTACATAGCTTTATTAGCCAATGGCATGCACAAGAAATTTCAACCACTTCCTAAGTTGTAGGATAGTCAAAACCTGAAATGGATCATGTGCCTATAACAATTTAAATTCATAATTATATTTAATATTTCACAGTAGAACTAAAGAAATATATGAAATCTTTTCATGAGAAAATAAACTCCCGCAGAAGAGTTGCAGGTTAGCTTCATATCCATGTCATAGGAAAGCAGCGAAAGAATTTGCTTGGTTGTGCTTGTCGATTAGCCTGCTCTCAAGGAACAAATCCAAAGTAAACATTATGTATTTTTTTCATCTCTTGCTTCTGTTATATATTCTCTTTTTTTCTATAAATAATAAGACCACATACCATACTAAAAAAAAATCAAACAAGCTAATGCAATTTGTGTTCCAAGCATCTCACAAGTCCCTAAAACAAATGATTGAAGTCGCTCTAGACCGTGGTACATTCACTAGTGTTGTGCAGGGAAGTACAACCTTATAAATGAGGGTCTGGGGTTACCAACATACTAAAATAAACTTGTAGACATTCAGTAGTTTGAGAATTTGATAGAGAAATAAGGAAGAAAGTAAGTGTACCTTATTTATGGAGGTTGGTCCTAGCTTTCTTCTTCATTCCCAAATTTCTCCAACAACTTCTAGGGAATCTCCACACCTGCAAAGAGACAGACCTCTCCTACAATATCTTATATATTATATAAGTGATTAAGGAAATAACATGTTTGCAACAATATAACAACACAATTCAGAAATCATAATACATAAGAGTACAAAGACACAAAATTGGAAGAAAGTCTCTCTTTATTGATAAACAAGTGATGGAACATTACAACCAGTATCTAATACAAGTCCTCCTCTGCTAGCCAAGGAAACTAAGTTCTACTGCTCCAAGATCCGCAAAGGCAATCCACTAGCATAACTTTGCTCTATAATTAATGATATGTTTAGCCTCAACCCATACCCTCTATTTATACTTGAAGAAAGAGAGAGGTTACGAAGGTTGAGATGGTTGAGGAAGGTGGGATAATTACAATTAGGAACCCAACTATCCTCGACCAAACTTGTTTAATTTTTTAGTTTTTTGTATTAGGGCATTCACGACTCTTGACACTAGCAAGTTGTGTGTCATACGCGACTCTCATAATGGAAACCCGTGTGTACAAGCCATGGTCATATATTCGTAGGTTGTAATGTCAACACTCGCGAATGATACACATGTTTCAATGACAACAGTCATGAATTCTCCTTAATTATATTATAAAAAGTAGGTAAAGATGGCATGATGAGAATATATAAAGGCACATGCACATCTATAGGGTTTTGGCCACTTCCATCCATTTTGTCCTTTTGTGTACTGACACACTGAATGTCAGTACTCAGACGGAGAAGTTCCAATTCACAGGATAATAGATTGCCAATAATGTATGAGGTCAAAGGGAAGAGATAGCCGAAATACATTACAAACGTTTTCTTTGGAGAACTCAATTACCAAGGCTACAGAGAGGTATTTGAAACATAACATATCAAATTCATGTACAAAATCATATCTGAGGATTCCATGTTCAATAATGGGGAACACTAGCTCCTTTACAATATTTGATTACATCATATGATACAGGAAACAAGGCCACGTATATTACAAAGGTGGATCAGAGCCACAATATACAATAACGAGTCTTCAAAATATGGAAGCAGTGTTTTTGAACATTACACAATCTTGCGCAACTTAGGTTATAGAGGTATGAACCTAAGGTCTTCATCCAAATCCATAGTAACCAGTACAATTCCTACCATGTGAATAAATGAAGTTGAATTCGAACATGGAAGGAATTCAACAGAATGTCAGTGAATGAGTAGCGTTGAAAACTAAAGCAAAGGAATTCACCAATATAGGTAGTTAATCCTAAGGTACTATCATTGAAACTATAGGTATTTGTCTTCAGGAGATGTTAATGAGAAACTGTGATGTGAGGAGGAAGGAAATGAATACTTCAACAAGTCACAAGAGTAACTAGGAAAATGGATGAGGGAAGGTATACAAAAGGGATTCTCAGAGATGATAATGATGGGAATCATGATAATTAGATATTGGTACAGATCCTTAAACTATGAGCATGACACAAAGATGATCCAAGGAAACTTTAGACTTACAGATAGGACAACTAGACTTATCTGTCATGTAGGAGGCATGATTAGATTCCCCATGTATAAAGGAAAAGTGGAGGAGTATAAACATAAAGTAATAGATGAGATGGAAGCGCAAACTGAGACATGAGTATCAGGAATTTTAGAGAGTGCTTTGTTCAAGGATGACATGCTGCCACTATTTATAACCCAAAGATTGAGATTCTTCCTTATCTTTCTTGTTTTTTAACGAGTCCAAAAAAGTGAACTCAATTCTCTCTTCATTTTTTACAAGCTTGAAGAGGAGAGTGAATAATGATTGATATGCACTGATTCATGGATTTTACGAGCTCAAACTAGTAGATGCTCGTTGGTGTTTTCATAGTTTTGAGGGTCTAAAAACTCCGAAGAAGACTCTATGGGGGTGCTTTTTTGTCCAATTAGTCTCTTGAGGTCGAAAAGGTATAAAACAATCCACATAATAACTCTCCTAGCTCTCAAAGGAGTAAGGCACACTCTTTTCATACTTAGTTGGGGAGGTCCAAAAAAGCTTAAATTACCACCTACCCAACGCTCCTTCAAAAGCAGCATATAGCCTGAGTTTTACGAGTGTTGAGGAAGACAAGATCACTCGGAAAGATTCATTTGATTACAACAGTAAATGTAACAAACATAAAATAAGATAATAATTAAATAATTAATAATTAGGTTAACTAAGTTAGGTTATGAATGAGGCGTCTCTTCAACATTAAATGCCCAAGCCATATTTAAGGAAGGGCCACCATTTGTAACATATCATCTCTTATCTTATCATTAATATATATTTGCCTTATGGCTTATCTGATTTACCAAGTATTTTGGTGAATTCATTGTGTGAGCGAATAATTATTCGACTCATTTGGTATTAGAGCCATGTTGACTAATCCGAACTTTAGCCATTAATTTTCATAATTTGTCTAGTTTTTGTGGCTTTTATCCTCACTGCAGGATTTCCCTGAAATAAACACTCTCTTTGGCTCCGTCCATCCCCATCTCCCTTCATTCTCCCATGCTCTTCCATGTTCATCCCTCTACCCACGTAGAACTCTCTCCATTTCCTCCATGCAGAATTCTAGTTCCCCCCGAAGACTGTGATTACCTCCACCTCTCCACCTTTCACCATACGCTGCTGCCACCTCCTCTTTCCGACGCTGCTGCCACCTCCTCCCTCCCACGCTGCTACCACCTCCTCTCTCCCATACTAGTTCCCTCCTTCCTCTCACGCTCACCATCTACCCTCCCTTATGCGCTCCCATCTTCCCTCTCACGTCCCTGCTCCACTTCCTCTCCTACGTGCTTCATCATCCCATCCACTGCATGCTGCCATCTCCCTCGCTGCTCCCTCTATCTCCTCCTCCATCCTCCATCTGCGACCTCCCCCATCCACGACCTCCTCCATCGCTCCTCAACCTTCATCCCTCACCCTCCACCACCACCCACCAGCTTCGCTCCCATGCACTCCCAATCAGCGCACCATCCCATCCACTCTGCGTCCCTTCTCTCGCCACCTACTGCATGCTATCAGTTTGCTCCAATCCTACCGTGCTGATACTCCCTCTCCCTGTGCCCCTCACTTCCATTCTCTCCCTCTCCTTGCAGCCCCCACTGCCATTTTCTCCATCGCATGCAACGCTCACACCCCTCCCCATCTCTTCCCACACACGCTGCCCCAAATCACCACTGATTCCAACCACCACTCCTGCACATTTTCACCCTCCCTCCAATTGAATCTACTCATCCCCTCAACGCCCAGCCCCTCGCTCCTTCTCCATACCCACTTGCTACCTGCGCGCATACTCTAGAACACCATGTGAACCCTAAACCTGAAAAAAATAATAATAAAAGTCAAATATTATATATAATAATAATATATTATTATTATTATTATATTATAATATTTATTTTTAAAACATAAAAAAAACTATATACAAATATTATATAGTTTATATATATATAAAAAAACAATAATAATATTAATTAAATAATTATTATTTATTATTAAAAATAATAATAATAATAATAATAATAATACAACAAAAAAAGACAGTATCAAAAAAACGGGAAAGATATTCTATCATCAAAGAAGTGAAAGAAAAGAAGGCAAGAAATCAAGACTATATACCGTCGTAGAAGCCAAAATCAAAGGAGGACTCATCAAGAAATCGATAGCCATCTATCATCAAAGAATTCAGAGACCATGGAAGTTGGTTTGCAACTACAAATAGAGAAATTAGAGGCCAATTTAAAGCGTTATCGAAGAGACAATAAAGAATTACGAGACACGAATACAAACTCGAAAGTAATAATTAAATACATGAGATGCAAAAAGAGCTCAAGGAACAAAAAAATTTCGACAAGAAAAATCATATAGAAAAATTGTCTGCCCAAATTGAGAAATTAAAAGATGAAAAAGATTTTAATCAGAGATTGAAAAATAAAGATATAAAGAAAGAAATGAATGATTACGAAGCGGAAATAACACGGTTGAACAAAATCGTTAGCGACAAGGATGAAGAACTAACGCAGATACGACATGAATTAGAAAATCAAGAATCAGTGATCGACCAGTATCGACAACAGATAAAAGTTCTTCAACAACAAAATGACGACTCAAAAAAGACTTGTAGGTCAGATATCGCAAAAAATAATAAAACACTATCCAATAATTCATTAATGTAGGTACTGTGCAGATACTTGGTCTCCCGGCCATCAATGGAACAAACCTCAATCATACACCTACGAAATGGAAAATAGATCAAAGTCATCTAACGATTACTCTGATAATAAAAATAAAAAGAATAAAAATATATGTCGTCGATGTGGTGATGATTGGACCCCAGGTCATAAATGTAGGAACAATGAGACAATACAGTGCAAAATCATCAATGGAAAGGAAGTGCAAGTCTCTGCATAAGAGACCTCATCCGATTCTAGTACCGACACTGAGTTNAAGGGTGTAACCCTTCACTATGTTGGCTCAAGCCATATAAAAGGTGAGCTTATTGTACATTTTATCCATCATCCAATATATTATTATTATTCATATTCATTATTACAATGATAGTCGGATTCGACTAACGGACAACCGGATTCAGTTGCTCCAGTAAACTCGATGCTTTGTTCTTTAGGTTTTGCAAGCATGACAAAGACATAAAGTATGCTCGAAATCTTTTTCATGTTTGGGTCCAGAGCACGAAAAAGAGAAAACTAAGCTCATACCGAGTGTTCCTTTTCCATAAATTTAGTCCCTTGGCTCTGGAAAAGAGATAAACCTACTCCTGAAGATACTCTTCTCAAGTCCATAGAAAAGAGAGTATTCATTTTGTGTAAATAATCTATATGTTTCGAGAAAGAGATAACTTGCCACCATTGCAGAAGATCGTTCACTTATTCTTAACGAGTCTAAATGAACAAGTTTACTTGAAAGTCTAGTCAATTTTGAGGAGTCAAACCAGGGCCTAAGCAAAACTCTATAAGTGCAAAGAGCCTTATAAACGGGTATAGTTTGTAAAAAGATGCAAAATGAGGTTCATTTTGTCATAAAAACAACTAAAAAGGCTCCCACAAACCTACCACAATTGTGGAATGGTTACCAGAAAGACAATAAAGTGTTCTAAACTAGGGCACCCATGAAAATGAGGCCCTATCCACAGAAGAACAATGATTTGTACAAGGTAAAAGTGGTTTTACACCATATTCCATGGACAAAAAGTGATCCTAGGGTCAAGTGGAGGATAAGGTGTGAATGCAAACTTTCAAATGAGGACCAAATCCTACCCTATATGTGGCGGAAAATAACCTTTCAATGATCCAGGACCTGTTGCAGCTAGCAAAAAGACCATGGTATTAGTTCATATATTAAAAATTGATTTTAAACTATAGACTATGGGTAAAAATTTGAATTTTTTATTATAAATAGTTCAAAACCAAAAATAAACATACCATTTGGAGATTTTACTACATTTGGAAATTTTTACCTTTAGACTTCAGTTAATCGTAGTGGACAAACCAGTGGACCAATTTCAATTCCGCAAGTTGCAAGTTAGTCTTCTCTCCCTTCTCTTCCTTTCTATCTGTTCTATTTTTCTTTTTAATGCGAAATTGAGTGATTTTGAGCTTGCCCTAAGAGCACCCCGGAGCATTTGTGGGTGTGCTTTATAACAATCGCGAATACGTGTTTCATCCATGGGTTTCATGCAATCAACCCGCGTATGCTTAGTGTTGTGTTGGAAACATAGTCACAAATACTGCGTGAACTTTCATTTTTTTTAAACGCACTAATGTAAAGGAATTTTAGTGAATTCTAATGGATGATGTTCTTTAGGCAAGCAAAGATGGTCCTAGAGTGGAGAGAAAGGGAATATGAGGACATGGACCGAGAATCCATGCGAGATGTTCGTACCATGCAAGCATTACAAAGAAGTGGCTTGCTAAATTGCTATTGCACTTCGAACATGAGATCACAAGTCTGTCTTTTGGAGACTCTAGTGAGCTATTGGGATCATGAACTTGGACTTTTTGATCTCCAAGGAGATCCCTTGGAGTTGACAATAGAGGATATCTATTTTATCATGGGACTTTCTCGCAGGGTTACATCTGCAAACCTAGAGGGAATTGGTAGGGGCAGTGACCCTCTTAGCGCTCAATATTATGTTGATACATACTTCCTACCCAGATTACCAAAGTCGGGAACTTGCGTCCCAATTTCACAAATAACTAGCTTTCTGTTAAAAGTGATGTTAAGCACAGTAGTTAGGGTTGTTGGTTCATCTACTTGACATTTGGTCCCTCAGACCCACATGCGCATCACAGTGGAATGTATGCGGGGTACGTTGTTTGACCGGTGCTCGGGATTAATCCCAATAATGAAGAAACAAATTTTAGACTGCAAGAGGGGTCTAAGAAAGAACTTTGGTTATTCTAGTATCTTAGTGGCATTCTTCTTCGAGAGGGTTCCTGCCCTCAGTCCCGCATTATCATTACCACCAGTCTCACACCGTCATCCTAGGCTTATGCGGTGGGGGGCCATATTTATCCGTCAAGGTGGAGGAGGGATCTAGATTGGTTGCAACAACGAGTTCTATGTATGGTGTGATAAAGAGGTGCCTTCTCTTGAGTAGTTTCCATATGCCAGAATTGATTTTTGTGGAGATCCAGAACTCATCCCCCCTCTGGGAGAGGCATGGGGGGAGAGAGGTATGCCTTTTTATCTTTTTAGTTATTTGATATTTATGATGTTTTTATTCATAAAATTATATATACATATGTATATGAGTTTGACCCTTATTAAAGTGTTATATGCAGATGTTGGACCAGTTCTCCATGATGGGCATCACTGGACATTCGTGTGACCTGTACAGGGTGGAGGGAATGACAGTTTACTATGTGTTATTAGGGGGAATTTTCCCAAGCTTACCCAGGAAATCCCTACACCGAGGATGGATCAGATCTCTATGATCATGTAGGAGTATGTGGTTGTAGTCCCTTCGACTTGGCTACACCTTCTCGAAAGGGTGGCTAGGGCTGTATTACACTATAGGGAGGTTGTAGAGGCAGCAACGGCCAAAGAAGATGAGGATCATGCATAGACTTAGGCATATT
>LPNX010566395.1:145813-213957 GCA_001517045.1 Pseudotsuga menziesii | reverse complement strand
ATATATATATATATATATATATATATATATTATTCTAGTTATATACATGTGTCTCAAATGTGTCTGTTATATCTAGTTTACAATGTGTGTGTTAAATGTGAATCCAATATGTAATTCGCATATTAATACATAATTCTATTTTGATTTCTTGAAATGTGAATGAATGTAATGTATTCAAAATTTCTTTCAAGTAATCTCACACGTAAAAACTAACGTGGTAAGTTAGGGTTTCACACCTGATAATTTCCATTGAGTTGGGAAACCATGAGTTGTGAGTCAAGTTTGACCTCCAGATGGGTAATGCAACATAAATTAGCATCCCATAAAAACTCTATGACTGCACTATATTCAGCCATTATTAGTCTCATGACCTAAGCAGGTGCCACCAGAGGCAACCAATTGTTTTGAGAATGTATAGATAACCCAAGCGACTGAAGCCAGATTATAAGTGTGGCGGCTAGCACCATCAGCAAAACCTATGAACCGATCATATGACATCTAAAGCAACCAACACACTGTATAAGAAACACTAAATAGCTAATGACCTATTATAAATAAAAATACATACAATAATAATATAGGAACAAGTACCATGCCTAAGCATAGTACTTTAAAGGATCTAAACCCGTACCTGGAATAGGTAAAACCAAATCCTCACAAATACCTTCAGGCTCTTGCATCACATGTTCCACATGAGGAGAAAATGGTTTCTCCATCACATCATCAACCAAAAACTTACTAAATAAAACAATATCCGCACCAGGAACCACCTTATCCGTCTTCACCTGCAATGTTTAACATGATTATTATCCCAAATTTTTTTTAAAATGCAAGTCACACTAATAAATGACATGACCATAAGTATGAAAATGATTACAATGAAAAGGAACCCCTATGTAATCCAATGGCTAATGAAAAACCGTTTACTACCCCATTCAATCATAATATCCTCCATCAGGCCTTCTTGTAAATCAATATTAACTAAATTGTTTCCCATACACATCACACCAATATGAACAAAATACATATCTGCATCCTCAAAGGAACCCAAGGAATCCCCAACAAGTTTAAAAAATTCCAACAAATAAATGAAGTTGAATTCGAACATGGAAGGAATTCAACAGAATTTCAGTGAATGAGTAGCGTTGAAAACTGAAGGAAAGGAATTCACCAATATAGGTAGTTAATAATAAGTTACTATCATTGAAACTCTAGGTCTTCCTCTTCAGGAGATACTGATGAGAAAACGTGATGTGAGGAGGAAGGAAATGAATCCTTCAACAGGTCACAAGAGTAACTAGGAAAATGGATGAGGGAAGGTATACAAAAGGGATTCTCAGAGATGATAATGATGGGAATCATGATAATTAGATATTGGTACATATCCTTGAACAATGATCATGACACAAAGATGACCCAAGGCAACTTTAGACTTACAGATAGGACAACTAGACTTATCTGTCATGTAGGAGACATGATCAGATTCCCCATGTATAAAGGACAAGTGGAGGAGTATAAAGACGAAGTAATATCTGATATGGAAGTGCAAATTGAGACATGAGTATTGGGAATTTTAGAGATTTCTTTGTTCAAGGATGACATTCTTCCACTGTTTATAACCAAAAGAGTGAGATTATTCCTTACCTTTCTTGTTAATTTTAACAAGTCCAAAAAAGTGAACTCGAGTCTCTCTTCATTTTTGACAAGCTTGAAGAGGAGAGTGAATAATGATTGACATGCACTTATTCATGGATTTTACGAGCTCAAACTAGTAGATTCTCATTGGTGTTTTCATATTTTTGAGAGTCTAAAAACTCCGAAGAAGACTCTAGGGGGGTGATTTTTCGTCCAATTCGTCTCTTGAGGTCGAAAAGGTATAAAACAATCCACAGAATAACTCTCTTTGCTCTCGAAGGAGTAAGGCACACCTTTTTCGTACTTAGTTGAGGAGGTCCGAAAAAGCTTAAATTACCACCTACCCAATGCTCCTTCAAAAGCAACATATAGCCTGAGTTTTACGAGTGTGGAGGAAGGAAAGATCACTCAGAAAGATCCATTTGATTATGAGAAATGGGGCTTACAACAGTAAACTCGATGCTTTGTTCTCTAGGTTTTGCGAGCATGACAAAGACATAAAGTATGCTTGAATATTTTTCATGCTTGGGTCCAGAGCACAAAAAAGAGAAAACTAAGCTCATATCGGGTGTTCCTTTTGCATAAATTTAGTCCCTCAGCTCTGTAAAAGAGATAAACCTACTCTTGAATATACTTTTCTCAATTCCACAGAAAAGAGAGTATTCATTTCGCGTAAATAATCTACATGTTCTGAGAAAGAGATAACTTACCACCAATGTAGAAGATCGTTCACTTCTTCTTAACGAGTCTAAACGAACAAGTTTACTTGAAAGTCTAGTCAGTTTTGAGAAGTCAAACTAGGACCTAAAGAAAACTCCATAAGTGCGAGGAGCCTTATAAACAGGTATAGTCTGTAAAAAGATGCAAAATGAAGTTTATTTTGTCATAAGAAAACAACTTAGAAGGTTCCCACAAACCTACAACAACTACGGCATGGGTACCAGAAATACAATAAAGTGTTCGAAACTAGGGTACCCATGAAAAGGAGGCCCTTTCCACAGAAGAACAATGATTTGTACGAGGTAAAAGTGGTTTTACACCATATTCCATGGACGAAAAAGTAATCCTAGGGTCAAGTGGAGGATAAGGTGTGAATGCAAAGTAGCAAATGAGGATGTAATCCTACCCTATATGCAATGGAAAACAACGTTTCAATGATCTAGGACCTATTGCAGCGAGCAAAAATACCATGGTATTAGTTCATATATTAAAAATTGATTTTAAACTATATACTATGGGTAAAAATTTGAATTTTTTATTATAAATAGCTCAAAACCAAAAATAAACATACCATTTCGAGATTTTACTATCTTTGGAAATTTTTACCTTTAGACTTCAATTAATCGTAGTGGACAAACTGGTGGACCAATTTCGATTCCGCGAGTTGCAGGTTAGTCATCTCTCCCTTCTCTTCCTTTCTATCCGTTCTATTTTTCTTTTTACTGCAAAATTGAGTGATTTTGAGCTTTCCCTAAGAGCACCCCCGAGCATTTATGGTTGTGCTTTATAACAATCACGGATACACATTTCATCCATGGGTTTCCTACAATCAACTCACGCATGCTTAGTGTTGTGCTAAAAGCATAGTTATGAATACTACGCAAACTTTCATTTTTTTTAAATGCACCAATGTAAAGGAATTTTAATGAATTCTAATGACTGATGTTATTTGGGAAGGAAAATATGGTCCTAGAGTGGAGAGAAAGGGAATATGAGGACATGGACCGAGAAGCCATGTGAGATGTCCGTACTATGCAAGCATTACAAAGAAGTGGCTTGCTAAATTTGTATTGCACTTCGAACATGAGATCACAAGTCTGTCTTTAAGAGACTCTAGTGAGCTACTGGGATCATGAACTTGGACTTTTTGACCTCCAAGGAGATCCCTCGGAGTTGAAAATAGAGGATATATATTTTATCAAGGGGCTTTCTCGCAGGGTTACATTTGTAAACCTAGAGGGAATTGGCAGGGGTAGTGACCCTCTTAGAGTGCAATATTATGTTGGTACATACTTCCTACCTGGATTACCAAAGTCGGGGACTTGCGTCCCAATTTCACATATAACTAGCTTCCCATTAAAAGTTATGTTAAGCACAGTAGCTAGGGTTGTTGGTTCATATGCTTTACATTTGGCCCCTCAGACCCACATGCTAGTCGCAGTGGAATGTATGCGGGGTACGTTGTTTGACTGGTGCTCGGGATTAATCCCAATAATGGAGAAACAACTTTTCGACTGCAAGAGGGGTCGAAGAAATAACTTTGGTTATTCTAGTATCTTAGTGGCGTTCTTATTCAATATGGTTCATGCCCTTAGTCCCGCATTATCATTACCACCGGTCTCACCCTGTCATCTTAGGCTTACGTGGTGGGGGGACATATTTATCCATCAAGGTGGAGGAGGGATCTAGAGTGGTTGCGACGACAAGCTCTATGCATGGTGGAATAGAGAGGTGCCTTCTCTCGAGCAGTTTCCATATTCCAAAATTGATTTTCGTGGAGATCCAGAACTCATCCATCCTCTAGGAGAGGCATGGGGAGAGAGAGGTATGACTTTTTATCTTTTTAGTTATTTGATATTTATGATGTTTTTATTCATAAAATTATATATACATACATACATACATACATATATATATATATATATATATATATATATATATATATATGAGTTTGACCCTTCTTAAAGTGTTATATGCAGATGTTGGACCACTTCTCCCTAACGGACATCGTAGGACATTTGTGTGACCTGTACAGGGTGGAGGGGACGATAGTTTACTATGTGTTATCAGGGGGGAGCTTTCCAGGCTTACCCAGGATATACGTACACTGAGGATGGATCATATTCCTATGATCATGCTGGAGTATGTGGTGTGAGTCCCTTCGACCTGGCTATGCCTTCTTGAAAGGGTGGCTAGGGTCGTATTACACTGTAGGGAGGTTGTAGAGGCAACAACTGAAGAGGCTGAGGATCATGCATAGAATTAGGCATATTATAGACTAGGATCCTATTTTTTGTATATTGATACACTTATGACAGGATCTTCGAATCAGACTCGCTATATCTATGGACATCTTTTTTACATCTATATATATATATATATATATATATATATATATATATATATATATTTCTAGTTATATACATGTGTCTCAAATGTGTCTGTTATATTTATTTTACAATGTGTGTGTTAAGTGACAAACCAATATGTAATTCAACTATTAATACATAATTCTATTTTGATTTCTTGAAATGTGAATGAATGTAATGTATTCAAAACTTCTTTCAAGTAATCTCACATGTAAAAACTGACATAGTAAGTTAGGGTTTCGCACCTGATAATCGCCATTGAGTTGGGAAACCACAAGCTTTGAGTCAAGTCTGGCCGCCAGTTGGGTAATGCCACATAAAGTAGCATCCCATAACAACTCTATGACTACACTATATTCAACCACATTATTAGTTGCATGACCTAAGCAGGTGCCACCAGAGGCAACCAATTTTTCTGAGGGTGTATAGATAACCCAACCGATTGATGCCAGATTACAAGTGTGGCGGCTAGCACCATCAACAAAACCTATGAACCGCTCAGATGACATCTGAAACAACCAACAGACTGTATAATAAACACTAAACAACTAATGACCTATTGTACATAAAAATACATACAATAATAATACAAGAACAAGTACCATGCCTAAGCATGGTACTTCTTCAGGTAGAGCCCATTCCAAGTCTCCGACAAATTTTTTCCATCATAATCGATTAATTCATATGCTCCCTTTTTCAAAATTTTCGACACAACATAGGGACCTAACTACATTGACTTCAATTTTCTTGCCCCTGGGGGTTCATTGTCTTGATCCTAGAGAAAAACAAGTTCTCCCTCGGAGAAAACTCTCGGCTTAACACCTTTATCGTATTGGTTTTTGATCCTATTATTGTGAGCCTCGATTGCATTCAACGCATCTCTGCGTTGTTCATCTAGATTCTCCAGGTGAAGAAAACATTCTTCCAGATTTGTAATGTTGGGAAGCACATGAATAGAAATTTTTAAGGACGAAATCTCACACTCAACCGACGTGAATACCTCCACCTCGTGATCGAGTTGGAATGACGAGAAGCCAGTAGCAGTGTTTACATTAGTCTGGTATTCCCAAGTTCAGGGTACAACATGATGTGTCAATTTGACCTCATCGCATTAATAGTGCACTTTAGAATGGTTTCAAGGTTTTGTTTACCACCTCTACTTGGCCATTCGCCTGAGGGTAAAAGGAAGATGAATGATCTTTCCTAAACCTTAGCATGGTGGTCAACTCAGTCATCATGCTATTTTGAAAGTGTCTTCCATGGTTTGTGACAATCTCCTTTGGTATACCAAAACAAGAAATGATTTGGTTGAATAAAAAGTAAACTGTCGTTTCTCCATTGGCTTTGAAGGTAGGCATTTCT
The DNA here is from genome assembly GCA_001517045.1 of Pseudotsuga menziesii. Classification (NCBI taxonomy): domain Eukaryota; kingdom Viridiplantae; phylum Streptophyta; class Pinopsida; order Pinales; family Pinaceae; genus Pseudotsuga; species Pseudotsuga menziesii. The sequence continues at coordinate 207,871 of LPNX010566395.1, read as the reverse complement.
TCTGCCCACTTCATGAAGTAGTCTACAACAACAATGATGTATTTGTGCCCCCCAGCAGAAATTGGGTTGCACATCATGTAATCTACCCCCCACTTGCTGAAGGGCCCTACCTGGATGACGAGAAACAAAGGAGAAGGATGTGACCACATTTTCCTAGTAAAGAGCTGACAAGGATGGCAATGCTTTACAGCTCCCACACAATCTTTGAAGATTGTGGGCCAAAAATAATCGGCTCATAAAATCTTCTAGGCCATTGCTAACCCAGATAAATGACCCCCACACGCTCCGCTATTGGAATCATTTAGGATAATATTTTCCTCCTCGTGGGTGAGGCACCAATGCAAGATCAAATCTACCCCTCGTCGATATAAAGTATCTCTAATGATTAGGTAATTTTTTTGCATTAACACACAACTTACGTCGATCTTACCGCAAGAAGGACACAAGACACTTAAGAGTCTGTAGAATACTAAAATATATATGTACCAGGGATCAGAGGTGGAAATAAAAAATATATACTCATATAATGGGAATGAGTTTTCTTCTGCCACTATAGTCTCTTCCATAGGGACTTTCGATATCAGTTCTGTGAAAGCTAAGGGTTTTTTGGACTTAGCAGATTGAAAATTGAAGTCAAACTCTTGAAGAATGACTATCCACTTGTTAAATTTCCCCCGATTATACATCGGGATAAAATATATTGGAACGAATTGACATATGCAGCCACTGTGGTTGTCTTTAGCAAGACGTCAGGGATGATTTTAGGGGTGAATTATAGCCCAATGGCGAATTTTAAGGGTTACCGAAAAAAAAGTGGGTGAATTTTTATATTAAAATGTTATTATTTTATTTCATATATTCGCCCATTATTTATTTTATATATAGTTATGCCAAGGTAAATCGCATTCATCCCGATTTAGGGAAAATCTAGAAAAAGAATATTAACCCACGGAATTATTTATTTTTGCCCACATTCGCTTGAATTTTTCCATCTACGAGGAGATATTTGCCCAAATTCGCCCAATTTTTTTCGATTGGGAGGAGAAATGAAGATTGTTCATCGGATTTATGAATAATAGTTTGAAAAATTGGTATTTCACCCAGGATTTATGGATAATACGATTAAAATTTTGCTATTTCACCAGGATTTATGAATATTTCTATAAACTGGTATTACTTCCACCTCGATTGGGGTAAATTGGACATAGTTCGTCCTGGATTTGGATTTGTGGACAATTATTTGAGTAAAATGTGGAGATTTAATCAATTGGGGAAGTTTTTTCACTGGATTTGGTCCATAAATCTAGTCAAGTGAGGAAGTTTTTTACCTATATAATGGTGCAAGAGTCAGGACTCATGCTCAACATCAAGCTTGATTTCTATTGCAAATCGGTCTTTACAGTGGCTGTCAGGCTAAGTGGATTCGTGGGAAGCAATTTCAGAAAGTTTCTTCTATCTACACTGTGCAAGCTTTTTACAGGTTAGTTTCTTGAATCTTCCTCTATTTGCAGGATTTTTACAGGTTAGTTGCTTGGAGCACTCAACCTTGTTGCTAGACCACAACTTAATGGGATTTTCCAAATTGGAATTTGAATATTATTGTTTGGCACTCTGTTGGTTTTAACTTTTATTTTGGGTGTAAGTTATAGTAATCAAGAGCCATGGAGCTCATTAGCAATTATTTGCCAGGGCACATGGTACAGATTCATAGATTTCTTCGCTTTTCCTTCTATTTTTCTTTTCAAGAAAATTCACTTTTCAATCCCATGATTTATTCAAAGGAACAACTGGAAAAAAATCTTCTGATTTTCCACCTCGGGAGTCGGTGAGTTCTCTTCTGTTGAGCGATAGTGAATGACCTGGTTTCTCCTTTTAGATTATTATAGCTTTAGTTTTCTTGACGCTAGTAAAATATAGTAAGATGCTAAGTTGCTTAATAAAATTGCGTTAACTTGTAGTTTAATATAAAGCTGCTCAAATGTTAAGTCTTTTAGAATAGTGGAAAAAATTCCGAGGGAAACAGATGGAAAAGCGGAGGGGGAAGGGGTTTTGTACCCACCAGCGATATATATCATACATTGCAATGTGCATCTCCTGGACGATCGAAGTCGTGACTCATCCCTTGTTCTGTTTTGAGAAGGAACAAGGATTTTTTTCCAACTCAGGAGTCGGGGTTTTGTACCCACCAACGATATATATCATACATTTTTATCTCCTGGATGATCGATGTCGTGACTCGTCCCTTGTTCTGTTTTGAGAAGGAACAAGGAGAAGTAGAATAAAGTAAGATCGGTCTTTAACTCAGGGCAATCCAGTCCTGTTTCCTTGGTCTTTGATCTGCTTACATTACAATTGACCAAGTGGACCCACTTCAGTTGATTTGATTGATTCAGTTCCAAGCTTCGTAAATGGGATGGAGTAGCTCGCTCATAAATAGTAGTTTTTCTCATTAAGATATGAAACAATGTCACCCTAGGGGGAAGATATCAGCGGTAAGGAGTCCCATAGGAAGACGTCATAAATATATAGAGCTTCAAATCTGTTTTGGATTCATGTTTACCATGCCTAGCTAATTTGCTGCATTTGTTATATGTTCTTTTTTTTATAAGTCTAGCTAGTATGGGATATATGGTGTTGTAAGAAAAAAGAATTTCTATTATATATGCTTATTAATTCAGAGTTAGCCCTACTTTTCCATTATGTGAAAATGATGGACAAGCTAACAGAGGAACAGATCTCTGAGTTCAAGGAGGATTTTAGTTTATTTGGAAGTCCTCCAACAGGCCATTTATGCACTATGTCTACCCATCGATTTGTGGGTGGTAGCTTGAAATCATCAATAGATTGGTGACTGGTCCCAAAAAGCTTACACAACTATGTTCAAACCTCTTGGTGAACCTTGTGTCCATGTCCAACACAATACTCAATGGAAAAACCCAATACTTACAACATTTTTGAACAACTTCGCAACTTTTTCCACAACACAAGGTATCTTCATTGGCATGAAGATGGAATACTTGAAAAATATGTCCCCAACCACAACGATTCCATTATACCCTTGTAAATATGACATATGAGTGATGAACTCCATAGAAACGCTTTCCTAAGGTCTCTTAGACACAACAAAGTTTCTAATGGGCCAGCCTTCATTCATATATCTTCCTTGTCTTGTTTGTACAAAAGACAAGTCATGGCATACTATTCTACATCCTTGTGCATCTACTCATAATGGTATCCTCTCTCCAACAATTCCATCATTATTCATTGTCACTAGGTGGTTATCCCAAGGCAAATCATGGCATTCGTTTAAGAGCTCCTTCCTCATATTTGATGACTTAGATATATAGATGTGGTTTCCAAAGTACAGAAGTTGTTTGTCTACACAAAACTTCCTTACATTACCCTCATTCACTTGCTTCATGATGTTTATCATTGATGGGTCTCAATGCAATCCATCCATGATCTACACATGCAAGTCAGTAAAAACCTACGCATGCCATCATGTTGGCACCGGCAACTCATCTTCCTCTAAGGATGTGAGTTGTGCCTGTTTTCTCAAGGCATCAAAATTTGCATTAATTTTGTTGATACTATATGGTCATGTTGAATTCTTATACCAAGAAGTATTGCCACCTTTATTACTTAGGTAATTGTTTTAGTTGTGTCACAATGTAGCTTGTTGCAACGTTGTCTATATTCACAATGAAGGGTTTACCCCAAATAATACCTCCATGCTTGTAGCCTTGTAGGAAATGCACAAATGTAGTCATATATTTTTCATGAATGGGGTGCCTCCACTTGCAATCCTATAGCTTCATATTATCATAGGATACAGGATGACCCTCATGTGATCAAACTTCTCCAATGGAAAACTTTTAGGCATATGTCTATAGCTCAAACAACTGCTCAAAGTCTAGCATATTTAGCCCAAGTGTAAGCTTCAGGTTGTATATGCTACAGCCCACAGCCACTCCTTAAACATCCTTGGGATGCTTGTTTAGTTCCTTGGCCCCTCCTCTAGGTCTGGAACAGACCTCTGCTAACTTCCTTCTACCCTCAGTCTGCCCTTTTAAGGCCTTGTCCAATGCCTTATCAACCCAAAAGGAAGCTCTTTCAGTTTCTGCCCATCCTATACTTGGTCTGCATTTTATAATACCCCATAGAAACGCTTTCCATATGTCTACACCTCAAACAACTGCTCAAAGTCTAGCATCTTTAGCACAAGTGTAAGCTTCAGGTTGTATATGCTATAGCCCACGGCCACTCCTTAAACATCCTTGGGCTACTTGTTTAGTGCCTTGGCCCCTGGGCCCTCCTATAGGTCTGGAACAGACCTCTGCTAACTTCCTTCTACCCTCGGTCTTCCCTTTTAAGGCCTTGTCCAATGCCTTATCAACCCAAAGGGAAGCCCTTTCAGTTGCTGCCCATCCTATACTTGGTATGCATTTTATAATACCCCCCTTTAGAGTACTCTAACAATCATCCAACCCTGCATATAAAAACATTACAAGCAGTTGTTAGTTAATGAATATATATGTACATTGTACTACTGCTATTGCTTGCACATACCCTCCCAATAGCATCATCTTTGTCAACCAACAACATCTTGCATTTTGTGAGATTTACAAAGAAACTTCATGAGGATCACTACTCAATCAAGTTGTTCATCAATTTAAAGGGAAATGTACAATCTTTCTTCATCAATTTGAAGAGAAATGTACAATCTTTCCTCTGCATACAAAGAATGGGAAAATACAGTTTTTCGTTCCTTCCAAATAAGAGCTAAGAATCCAACCTGTCCTTTCAGTTATCCCTATCAAATATCAATGTTATCCTGCCATCGCTCAAGCAAGATAATGTATTTCTCTCTTAGGAATGGTAATGGTTTTCTCTTAGCCAAATAATTTACACTGCATTTGTTGACCAGGGAGCCAAGGTGGTATGCTAACTGTAAATTGTCAACTTGAGAGAAAGGCCACTTGTCCATGGGTTCTTCCCTATGTTTTCATATGGGTGCTTATTCTTCTTCAACATATCCAACAATAGTTGTTGTTGATGCTACTAGAATGAGTTAGCTGTGGTATTCTTGCTCAAGTCAATTCTAATCAGGTGAGGAAGTAAGAAACATTTTATTGCATAATTTTTGGAAAACAAAATTTCAAAAATTTCACTATTTAAATTACAATAGAAAGAATGAATACTAAATACTGTAAATAAATTCAGTCTCTACTCAAGTTATATTTTTGTGCTTGCATGTACACCGAGATACCAAGATCCATAAACCCTAGTGAACTGAAAAATTACCTCAGGTTCTATAGTGAAGTGAAAAATTACCTCATGTTGTATTGCTACTCTAGGCTCTTACCTCTTTAAACTTATTCGCACTTACCCACATAGTGAAAGTCACAAGTGTCTTGGGTGCCATTGTTAAGATGCAGCATCCAACTGCCCCCTTTTGGTATGATTGCTCCTACATAGCAACAATTGAGTAGACCTACAGTTGTTGCCACCTGTAAGTCGTGTAAGACATTCAAGAGATTGTGAACACAAAGTGTACATTCATACATATAACACAAATACAATGAAAATAATTAATATCATAGTTTGAACCAAGATATATCAGCCCCAATAAGATTGAAAATTTTCATAGATCCTACTTTGAATTTTCACCTTGTATATCATTGTTAACAACCAATCAAACAACCAGAGTTTACCATTGTTAACCATGGACCTTAGGAACCAGAGGGATTGAACAATTCTACAGATTCTACTTTAAAATTTCACCTTTTAGCAGCTTGCGATGTTTTGCAGTCACCCCATATCCTTGAGTACTAGTGCATAGCAGCATTGATAGAAGCGTAACTCCACCCCATACCCTTTCAGTTGCTGCCCATCCTATACTTGGTCTGCATTTTATAATACCCCCCTTTAGGGTACTCTAACAGTCATCCAACTTTACATATAAAAACATTACAAGCAACTATTAGTTAATGAATATATATGTACATTGTACTACTGCTATTGCTTGCACATACCCTCCCAATAGGATCATCTTTGTCAACCAGCAACATCTTGCATTTTGTGAGATTTACAAAGAAACTTCATGAGGATCACTATTCAATCAAGTTGTTCATCAATTTGAAGAGAAATGTACAATCTTTCTTCATCAATTTGAAGAGAATGTACAATCTTTCCTCTGCATACAAAGAATGGGAAAATACAATTTTTTGTTCCTTCCAAATAAGAGCTAAGAATCCAACCTGTCCTTTCAGTTATCCTTTTCAAATATCAATGTTATCCTGCCATCGCTCAAGCAAGATAATGGATTTCTCTCTTCATGACAATGCATTTCATGACAATGTTTCTTACAAAAGACAGCATACTACTGCTTTCAGTGAAACATGAGCATCTAAATTAGTTTCTTACAGAATGGCCTATTTTGTATATCTCTGTCCAGCAGTAAAATTTATGAGACATCTTAAATGACTAATTCATACTGTGAGAAAATCCAAAGTCAGATGTCTGACACATTTTACAGAAAAGACAATATTACTTATTCTAGCGGCACAAACATGTTTATACCTATAATTCCTGGTTAGTCTAATTACAAGGATAAGCTCTCATCCATGGAAAATCTTCCACAAAAAGAACCAAATGATTCAGAACCTCAAATTAAAAAATACAGAAACAAAAAAAAAAAAGATATATTAGCATGCCATGCTTTCCCAAACCTGACAGAAGATACATCACAAAACCTATCCATTCACTTGAACTTTCAATTTATATTTTAAAAATAGTTATCCTAATTAATAAGTCTAAATATATTCTTCCTGAATTTCAGTTTATTAATGGTCAACCAACAACAAATACCTTTTAGGAGATGAACTGGGCACTGTTCTTCCTAACTAATTAAATACATGATGTACCTTTGAACAGTTAACATCAGATATAAATATTCATACCTAGCAATTTGCACAATGCTCATGAGAGGCAGGGCTAAATATCAAGATGGCGGAAAACATGGTACACCAAATTGGGAGCCACTAGCTAGCAGCCCTTCAAGCCAATGTCTGAGCCAAACATGAGCTACTTGCAATGGTGTCCACCTTTACCAGTAAACAAACAAAGAATTGAGACAAGAATGGCTTTAGAACTAATCAAAAGTTGTACCATATTGAAAGAATGGGTTCCAATTTAATAACATCAGATTGCATGCATATATGAGGAGAGTAAAGTGGAAGTCTACATCAAACTAGTACATTGCAAAAATCATAGAAATTGAATATGGTTCCATTTAAAAGGAATGCAATGAGATCAACGGGAAAGATGATTCCTTTGGTGGCTTGGGATATCTGCAATTTATCAAGAGACCAAAGGGGACAAGGCCAGGGCCTCCCTAACATAAGAGCTCAAGGAGGAGTTCTTTGTGACAAATGGGTAGTACATGCAATGAAGAGGGATACTCCTTGTCAATTTTTAGTTCAGCACTATATTGCGCAGGCTCAATGCATTCTGGGTATTAAACATCCCTTTAAGCTGTATGGCATAATCGCTAATGCTCAGGATTTCATGATTTCAAGTTCTGCCCAGCTCAAAAGGGTGTCAACTGATTTGAACATTGTTTATGGTTTTCACTGGATCAAAGGTAGACTTGATAGGTTCTATGCCAATTCTCATGTAGCTACATTCTCATACACTAGTGATCCCTCTATTCTAGTTAACAAAGGGATCCTCCTTGGCTATTTTTTGTTCAGCACCAGAATTAGCGGGCTCAATGAATTCCAGGTATTAAACATCCCTTTCAGTTGTGGCATAACTGCTAATGCTCAGGATTTCATGATTTCAAGTTCTTCCTGGCTCAAAAGGGTGGGGACTGCTTTGAAGACTGTTTTTGGTTTTCACTGGATCAAGGTAGACTTGATAGGTTCTATGCCAATACTAGTTAGCCCTCTATTCATTTGGACTTCACTATCATTGGCTCTAATCATTTTTCTATTTCCACTTGTATGCTCATTGGTTCTGATTGTCAGTATGAGGATTACTCTTCTTTTAAGTTGAATGTCTCCCTTTTTTAGTTTGAATAGTCTCAAAACATTGTCACAAGGGTTTGGCACGCGGTGCCTCCTCTTATAAAGGATAGTGGTTGGATTCTTTTGTGGGAGGAAACCATTCTGTGCATTATATTGACTCATGTGCTTAAACTATTGCTCGTCTCTTAGCCTTAGTGTGGTTCTTCTAGCATAATAAGTGTGATAGTACGTGGTTAATTTGCACCTTATGAACTAAGTCAAGTGATTACCTCATGTTGTATTGCTACTCCAGGCTCTTCCCTCTTTAAACGTATTCGCACTTACCCACATAGTGAAAGTCACAAGTGTCTTGGGTGCCATTGTTAAGATGCAGCGTGCAACTGCCCCCTTTTGGTATGATTGCTCCTGCATAGCAACAATTGAGTAGGCCTACAGTTGTTACCACCTGTAAGTCGTGTAAGACATTCAAGTGATTGTGAACACAAACTGTACATTCATACATATAACACAAATACAATAAAAACAATTAATATCATAGTTTGAACCAGGATATATCAGTCCCAAACAAGATTGAAAATTTTCATAGATCCTACTTTGAATTTTCACCTTTTATATCATTGTTAACAACCAATCAAACAACTAAAGTTTACCATTGTTAACCATGGACCTTAGGAACCAGAGGGATTGAACAATTCTACAGATTCTAGTTTAAAATTTCACCTTCTAGCATCCTGCGATGTTTTGCAGTCACCTCATATCCTTGAGCACTAGTGCATAGCAGCATTGATAGAAGCATAACTCCACCCCATACCCTTTCAGTTGCTGCCCATCCTATACTTGGTCTGCATTTTATAATACCCCCCTTTAGGGTACTCTAACAGTCATCCAACCCTGCATATAAAACATTACAAGCAGCTGTTAGTTAATGAATATATATGTACTACTGCTATTGCTTCAGAGTTTGTTTGCAAACACGTACTGAATTCTGTTTTATGGACATACCTAATAATAATTGATAAATACTTTGGAAAATGACCAATAATTGTTGAATATCATGTATTTCTAAATTACATGTAACTGCCATCTATATTATGTTTAAATTAATAATGAATGGTGGATAAATGGGTATGCATATGACTACACTGGATACATCTGCCTACTGATTGCTTTATTACTGTTTATTGGGCTGCCATATTTGTAATCAATCCAGACTCCAATTTGTCTATGGTTATACACGAATGATGATAAATAGTAGTTGATGGTCATGCAATGCCTAAGTATTTGATCAACTTGACGATTAATGTTTTTGCTAACTACTTGCATAACCTTGGCATAACATTATCATTCTAGATTTGCCTTGAATTTTACTTACTGATTGCATTTATGAGGTTCATATTTGTCCATATCGTATGTCTTCTTCTTGACTCCATTAAGGCACTGATCACTAACCCTTCCAAAAGAAGCTTTTATTCGGTGTTTGAGTCTCCTTACAGACTTGCATTTAGGGCTCTCCCCTAGGGCTGCTTGTATAGTGACTTGATATATTCACAATGAACGGTTTACCCCAAATAATTCCTCCATGCTTGTAGGAAATGCACAAATGCAGTCATATATTTTTCATGAATGGGGTGCCTCCACTTGCAATCCTATAGCTTCATATTATCATAGGATACAGGATGACCCTTCTGTGATCAAACTTCTCCAATGGAAAATTTTTAGGCATATGTCTACACCTCAAACAACTGCTCAAAGTCTAGCATCTTTAGCACAAGTGTAAGCTTCAGGTTGTATATGCTACAGCCCACGGCCACTCCTTAAACATCCTTGGGCTGCTTGTTTAGTGCCTTGGCCCCTCCTCTAGGTTTGGAATAGACCTCTGCTAACTTCCTTCTACCCATTGTCTGCCCTTTTAAGGCCTTGTCCAATGCCTTATCAACCCAAAGGGCAGCCCTTTCAGTTGCTTCCCATCCTATACTTGGCCTGCATTTTATAATACCCCCCTTTAGGGTACTCTAACAATCATCCAACCTTGCATATAAAAACATTACAAGCAGTTGTTAGTTAATGAATATATATGTACTACTGCTATTGCTTCAGAGTTTGTTTGCAAACGTGTACTGCAAAACTATTTTGAAAATGAAAGGGCACAATTCCTCTTAGAGAGGTCCTTGAAAAGGATTGGTTCCTTAGTGGAAACCAAAGGTAGAGTGTCAACTAGTTGTGTTATGTGAACTTTCGCAACAATGAAACACCACTACAATTATTGGTAGACTCAGGTGCCTCTCACAACTTCTTGAAGAAGGATTTGGAAAGTGAACTTGGGATTAGGGTTCATACTCAATAAACATTATATGACAATAAAAATTTTGAGTGCTTCATACTCAATAAACATTATTGGTAGGTTTAAACTCCAACTTATATGACATAGTAATTTTATCCTGATATGGGGAAAGTAGCAAGACCCCTTCTCCCAACTCATCTCTTGTACACTGCAAAGGCACTGTCAAAAAATAGTTTCCATAATTTGTTATTTTGGATTTCGGTGGGTTCCATGACTTGATATTTGAACCCTTCATCCTCAATAGATTCATATAAAGAGAGAGAATGAAACAACCCATGTCTTCTTCATCAATGTAGAGAGGATAGTTATTTGGACTATTTTGGTCAACTACAACATACATGAACTTAGCCTCTCTATACAACCATCTGATTTCTTTTGCAAACATTGGAATAGTGGCGTATTTCATATCCATATGCATGGTACCTCCCAACTTATTATCCTAGATTCTAGAAAATATAATGATGTATGTAGTTGGTACATTTTCCACCACTACACCCATTAATATATTCTTAGTAGGTAACTGATCCAAAGTAACCACGAGGTCTGTTATCATTCCCAAAAATTTGAAATTCCTACAATCAGAATTGTAAAGGCTATGATAAGGACTAGTTATGTCCAACCCCGTCCATTCCATGATAATTTTAGGTATAAGGTTATGAGAAGCCCAAAAATATCACATACAGTTATGAAAAAATTTATCTTGTAAACTGAGTGTGACATAAGGGGAAGATAGTTCCTCCTTGTCATTGGCATGAGGACCACATTAGATTGCAGGGGATTCATTAGTTAGGTTAATGGTATCTTTCTTATCATAGGTTTCAACATGGTGAAGTAACCTATCAATTTTCTTTTGATGTGTAAGAATTTTTTACTAACTCATACAATGGGATAGGGATCTTAAGTTTACTCAATTCTTGCTCAAGATTGAAAGATGATCTCTCAGACTCTTTAGAATCATGCTCATCTTTTTTGGGTGTATTTTTATCGGTAGGATTTGCATGTTAGGTTTTGATAATATCTCGAATATTATCCTTGGGTAGACTATTAGTTTTAAGAGTTGAAGAAGAGTGAGGTGTTTTATCTATAGGATTTTTCACAGGATATTTGAGGGTTCGAGGATTAGAGGTATAACCCATTGGGGAGGATCTAGGAATTAGATCATATTTCCTTTGAATTTCATGTTGTATGTTTTCTGTACGAAATTGGTAATGAGTATTAGACTAGTTATTTATCCCATGAATCTCAAGCAGCTCGATTTCAACTGAATTTGACCACATTTGCATATGTATGCATGTTTGTAATTGTCAAGACAAAACCGTGTCAAATGTCAACGAGGTCTTGATTTAATGGTATAGCGGAGGCGGTGAGACATGTTTTGCCCCTCGATGGAGTGTCTCTCCGTGCAAGTAGGCCGTTGGGGGCAGGATCCTCCTAATGGTGATTTCTTAGCCAAAGGGATTGTTCAAGAGTGTTGTGAGTCGTAATCCAGTCACAGACCATTGTCAATTATACCAGAATGCAAATGGACTCGCTTGCTACACAAGGATGTTCCAAAGCATCTTTGTCCCAAAATTTAAAAAACTGTGGCCAATGCTGCATAAACATTGTGATCAATGCCTCCACTATGTAATGAAAAAATCCAAGCATATGGATTTATAGCCAATGGCATCTGGCTTTGACCACTCCTTCAAATCATAGAAATCTTCAACCTATGTAAACTTGGGATGCAAGTATTGACTTGTATTGGGCACCTAGCCCACAGCAAATGCATCTCCCATAAGTCCTAATCGAAAGCTTCTTTCCCCTCTTGTGATATTTTCCAATCATCTAGTAACTAACTGTGGACTTCCCAAAGTTGATGCCTATCAGCAAATATTAGCCCCAGTTTAATAAAATCAATTAAAGAATATTTTTTCTAAGAAGCAATTACACCGATGGGTTTAGAGCAATACATGTTAGAAGACTCTGAAAATAAATGAAGAATTAAAGTACTGACTAAAAAGATGCTTCCAATCAAACACGATGAAACATATCTTTTTATAAGTAAATACTAAAAAATCGCTGGAAAAAGAGTACAAAACGTAGAACGTTTAGCTTACTCTTAAGTAAAATACTAACAATAAGAAAAGGATTTGGTTTGGGCTTTCAGAATATTTTTGGATCCTACACTCCTGATCACATGCAGGAAGCTGAGGAGCTTGCCCTCTTAGGCCATATTTATATGTATTAGCTATGGATGGTCTTGGTTATTTGTTGGAAGCAACAAGAATACAGGGGAAAATCTGGGGGATTTAGGTTCGTGGAGACAAGGAGGTACTTGACAGTCATTTTGTTGCTGACTAAATGCTATTCAATTCACCTAGAACCTAATTTGGTGATTGAAAACATGAGATAACTAAACAAATTGTGTTTCATTGAGTGTGGTTCTTAGTGATTAGAAATCAGAATTTTGGCTCACAGGAGCTGAGATTCCATCAAAGATTGCTCCACACTAGAGGAGAACACCCTATGCAAATAGGGGGGTAACAGGAGGAAACCCTAGGCAAAATTTCCTAGCCTGTCACCCTAGGGATGCCTATTGTTTGGTACTAGGTTTGAACTCTGCAACTAGGATCCAAGGTGCATAAGAATCAATTTCCCTTGGCTGACCTCCTACTTAATTGCATCAACAGATCATAGGATCTTGTTTACATGTTCTTTGTATGAATTCCCTGAATGTATTTCATCATCCACCAATTCATGTACTCCTTGCACCATGAATTGATGTTGACAATCAATAAATCCTGTGGTTAGTTTTTTATGGCAAGTAAGTTACTAGAATCATTTTGCTGTTACAGCAAGCAACACTTACGACATAAATTGAAATGGCATTTGGTTAAGAATTTGAACATGACAATAATTTTGCAACACACTTGTATAATTATTAGGAGATTGAGGATGTGATTAGATGGAGAACTACGGAAGGAGCTTTGTGGCCATGTCTAGCATGTGTATCACTCATGTGAGGATGTGTTGTGATTCAGCAATTTGCAATTTTGCATAGTTTTTCATTTCATGATTTATAAGGCAGAGTAACTAGTAGTCAAACAGCTTACCTTCAAGGACCATCACACATTAATTGGCAGGAAATTGATATATGAGGAAACAAATATGGTAAGGACTGGAAAGTGTGTTTTATTCTTTTCTAAATCATTATTCTTTTCATTAGAAGTATGTTTTCTTCTTTTCTAAATCATTATTCTTGTGATGTTTTAAAAAATTGTTAGTTATTCCCTTTTACACAAATTAATAGAAATTTGTAGATTACTTATTAAAGCGTGTACTCGTTTTTAATTTCATTTATCATTGTAGGGGGGCCTCTTGTGCCATAAAACTCAGAACTAGCTAGACTTAAAGTTTAGATGATTTTTACTATTGTTTATGCTCAGAGACTAGAGTTGGGTTTTGATGGTACTTCTACTTTCAATCTCAACCTAGAATTTTCTACAGCCTTCTGGTCATTGCTTTTCAGTGGCTGCAATATGACTTTTGGCCACTATTTGTGCTCAAAACTGCCCAGATTTGAGTACTAGGGCATTTTTGATGGTAGAATTAAACTCAAAACCCAAGATGAAGAGTGTTTACCTCATGAATGATTCCCAAAATTGCTATAGGTCTCTTTTCAATGTTTTCATGCCTAGAAAGCGCCTAGAATTAGGTATTTAAGACTGCTTGTTGCTGTTATTCATACCCAGATCTTATAGGCTCGATCTCTACATTGTATGACAGGCTCAGAAAATTAAATAAAAAACAGAGTGATTTTCTATATGAAGTCTTTGAGTTGAATAACAATGAAAATAGAATCTATTAGCTTGTTTTAATCTAATATAAGAGTAAGTCATCTGTATAAATCTTTATCTTACATGGAATTGAATTTGAGTTTAGCAATCGAAATCCAGATAATCAATGGGAATCTATAAACATCAGAATTGTGTACGCAGATGCTGAAGGGATTATACACATAGAATCTATGTTACGTGCAGTGATTGATATTATGTTCGACATTGTTACTCCGATTTCTATACATTGTTAGCTTTGTATAACAAAGAAAATATGAAGGATAAGTGTTCTATCTAATGTGTTTTGATGAAGATAGAGCATCTCAGTTTCCTTTTCAAAAGGATAGGTTATGCTAAATACATAGATTCATTTAGTGGATCTTTCAAAAGCTAGGCATTTTGGCTAAATATACAAAGGATCATTTGCAAGTTGTACAACTTGGGCTTAGAATTCATTGATATATTATTCATTTCTTCGTTGATGTGGTGTCAATGCTTATTATTTCAAGTTGGTCAATAAGAAATTATAGAAATTGTGTTAAAAATGGGGCATTATATACCTATTCAGTACACACCATTGGAGACATTTGTCATCATATAAGGCAAGGATCCTTTATGTCACATAGAACAAAGTCTACATATGTGTATGTCATGAATGTTGTGATTTTACGGCATGATGTATGTCATGCTTGTTTGATTTATGTGGATTGTTTGCCAAAAGAATAATGTGGAGCATAATCTCTTATTCTATTAGTTTATTGGTTTGTCAAGATTCAGGTCCCCACATGTCCGCTGGACCATTAAGGGACGAGATAACAAGTGGAGTCCCCACTTGCCCTGAATCTAGTCAGTGCAGTTGTGTTTCATTGACACCTTCCAGTTGTATTAGTGTTATACCTCCTTCGGGGAAAGAGTCTATGAAAGAGTCAATTAAAATTCATTGAAAGAGTCAATGAAAGAGTCAATGAAAGAGTCAATGAAAAGTCATTGAAAGATTCAATGTAAACACTCATTGTAATTCGGGTCAATATAAATTGATAATGTGCCATTGTATTAATTTTATATCATTTTTCTCATGCAGGCTTCACTTCGGGTTTCTATATGGATTTGGAATTTCAATTTTGGAATATTAAGTAAGATGTCAAACATGGATTGTGGAAAGAAAAATAAAACATCAAAACAAAAGGATGTAATATCATATTTTCAAAAGCCTTAGTCCAATAATCCACATCCTATTCATGCTTCAAGCTCTCTTGAGCAAGGTATCGGTGAGAGAGATGTCAACACTTTTGAGAATTCATCTGCAACCCAGAAAATGGATGGTAGAATATATTCCTCTAATGATCAAAGTGAGACAAATGCATTTCCATCCGAAATTGGTAGCTCAAATGTTGAATATTTTTCATTGCAAGGTGACACAGTGCATTCACGGAAAAGGAAAAAGGGCCAATGGGACGCAGGGAGAAAATTCAAAGCTGATTGGGTCTCAAGATACCCATGTATTGAAGCAATACCTCCAACAAATGAGAATGAGACCTCACGAGAAGTTAAATGCATTTCATGTAGTTGGAAACTTGGCAAGGTAGTGAAATTACAGATGAAGTTAGACACGATCGAGAAGCATGTTGGGAAGGTGTATGATAAGAAAACTGCAAATGATGAGAATAAATCTACTGCTAGATGGAAATCTGTTAGCGAATGTCGACATCTCCAATTTGAGGTGGAATATAATGAATTCTTACTAAATAAGAAAAAACTTGAGGAAAGTGGAGGAACCATCAAATCTCAATTTGGAAAGATGATGGAAACACATTTCTTATCAAAGACAATACAATTAAGCACTGTATTTCACCTCCTATCCAATGGTCGTCCTATGACAGATTATCCAAAAATGACGAAATATCTATCTTTTATTCAAGTGCCAAATTTTCCATCTTCTCATTGGTCTTTATCGAGTGGTTGGGAATGGGGAAAATATCTAGCTCAAGTAGAAAAGGACGATATGAAAGAGAAGATTGAATATGCTACATTTTTGTCACTGTCTTTGGATGAAGTTATGGCTATTGATAATACTTCATGGATCCGCATGAGCATTTATATGGTCATTGACCATATCAGGCATTCCTATCTACTTGGAATTCATAAAATGACCAAAAGTTCTACAGCAGAAAATATTTATGAACTTGTTATTGATAGTTTGAAGGAAATTGGTGGTATGGATCATTCCATGATTGCAAAAAAGTTAGTATGCGTTGGAGCAAATGGAGCATCAGTAATGCAAGGAAAAAGGAATGGCCTTTGTTCTAGAATGCAACTCTCGGCTTCATCGTATATGCTCAGTATTCATTGTATGGCTCATAGGATGAATCTTGCATTTAAAATAGTGAGCAACTTTTTATTGGTTTCAAAGGTAGAATATATTGTACGTGAGGTTCATGCATACTTTTGTCGAAGTCCCAAACGATTTTTAGAGTTTAAATTTTTTCTGATGGTGTTACAAATGGAAAAAAACTATTAAAAGATGTTGATACAAGATGGATATCATTGAAGGGACCAGCTAAAAGACTATTCAATGAATATGCATCCTTGGTAGGGGTGATGTATGAACATCGCTCAAGTGTAGAAAAAGCTCAAACTCTTCTATTTCTACTAACTGATATAGAGACATTATTAACATTGGATGGAATTATTCCTATGCTTCATGAAATGAATAACCTCGTGAAGATGGCTCAAAGTCGCACGATGTATATTGCTAAATACACAAGAGCAACAAAATTAACATGTCTTGCATTGGATAATTTGTATATTATGGAAGATTCTTTTACAGATTTAGCATTTACAAATTGGAGGAAGATTATCAATATAGAAAATGATGAATTTTTTTGGAAGTTTGATGAAAAAGGGATGCTATGTATGGCAGTTCGTGGGCATATGGTTCCCTTTTATTATAATGAAAAGATAGGAAGATCCACTAAACAGTGCTCCATCTCAAGAGAACGATTTCACGATGTTGTAATTTCAGTGAGAGACAACTTGAAAGAAATTGCAAAATCACTATCATCAAAGGTAAGAGAACGGTTTCCTCGAGATGAATTGTTGGAGGCCATGTCTATCATATACCCTCAATATTGGGACCATAGTCAAAATGAAAAAATTTTAGAAGCTGACTTTATAAAGAAAATCAAGATTTTGTGAATCCATTTTTGTCGAGAGGCCGAGATACAAGGAGAACATACTCAAGGTATTTTAGATAAAGAAAAAATGGCAGATCAATCTCAATGCTTTGGTAAAACAATGTAGGACCAATTTTCTCTGTCGGATAGTAAAGAATATGGTGCAATTACAAGATTATGGACTAAGCTCAGTGGTAGCAAAGTGCTATGGGAAAAAATGTCAGAATATTTCAAATTAGGAGATTTATGTCAAACCATGATTTTGGGATCAGTGGAGGATAAGAGAATGTTTAGTGCACTGACATTCTTGAAGTCAAAGTTGAGGAACAAGCTTGATAAAAATGTGGATACATGCTTAAGATTAAATGTAACAAAGTATGAGGTTGACAATTTTCCATATGAAAGAGCATTAGCTCTTTGGCAATCCGATCGTGAAAGAAGGGGAGAAAACAATATAACAAATATATATAATGAACTTGATGTGGAAAATGAGGACCAGAGCCAAAAATGTCGAAAATGTCGAAAATGAGGACCAAGGCCAAAATGCGACTTGGAAATTGGATTTCACCTAAGATTATATATGATCTAGTACACATTAAGGACTCTTGAGTCTTATTTTTGTCCAAATGTTCCATGTACCCTTGCTGATGATCACTATATGTGAATTTGAGGTCATGTTTTAGGTAAAAATAGATTCTACATTGTACTTTTTTGTTGTAACATTGATGATTTGAGCTACATTACCTTCATGAAGCTTATTTTAATATTGATGTTTTGATATTAACCTCTTACATTGTCTCTTTCTTGTATGTGACAGGAAGTAACGGTGGAATTTGAGAAAGCTAGGCCTAGGAGCTATCTCTTCACATAGATAGTGTCCTAACATTAAAGGATACATAACTAATTTGACAACACTTTCGCTAAGAAAGAATAATCTCATTCAAGTACATGAAACCATGTTGGTGTTTAACAGGAATATCTTGACAAATTTTTATGGTTTGTTTATTGCTTTTGTTTGAAGCATTTTGTCGCTTTTTGAAGTTTGTGTGTATTTTGGTTAAATATTGTGTTAGTCCCTTGAATGCTTATAGTTCTCATTTGATGCTTAATTTAGCCATTTGTTGTAGCTTGAATCAAGATTGGTTTTAATCGGTTTCCATTGATTCAGGGTCTGAGAAAAGATATTTTTATTGCATTTTAGTTGCATGAATTAATTGTCTTTACTTTTTTGAATCTTGATTCTTTTATGTTGATTGCATATTTTCTTTGTAAATACTTATCATTATTCAAAAAAATAAATGATCTCTACAAAGCTAAGCGAAGAGAAAAATGGTCTATGCACTAGGTTCCTATGAATTGATTGTAGGATACCTATTGGAACGAGACCAACATTCATCTAATGCAATAATCAATTGGCATAATTACAATGCATAATTGTGTTAGCTTCCAGTGACAAATATTCTTCTAGAAGACTATCATTATCAACCAAAGATCTTGTGAGGTTGTTTGTACTTCATTGATGGTACTGATTCTCTATTGTTTAATTCCTGTATATTGTTGAGGTTGTTGCTTTGCTTTTTTTTGAGCTAGGTCGTAGTCTTGATCAGGCTGCTAAACCTTACTAAACCTTCCTAGGCTGATATGTGACTATATTGACGATTCTATCTTGGGTCGCGACATTTGTGACCTTGCTTGACCTTGTGGGCTATTGTAGATAGGGTCGTGACTTTTTGGGATTCTATATATGTCTTGTGAACCTTGTGGGCTTCTAGATCTGAACCATGAACACTTGTTAAATTGTTAAACTCATCTGTGACTATTTAAAGGATGTTTGGATTAAGTTGTGATCATTGTGAGACCTCTAAGTTTGAACCGTAAATTTCCTAAGGTCTGTTCATCCTATTAGAAAGGGATGCATTTTTTTTAGGCATGTTTGAAATAGGCTATCACTGCTGGTTGTTTTGACAAGTTGATATAGGTCTGTAATAATGAATTAATAGCTTCATAATAGTGATAGATCAGATCTGAAGCAGTCCCAAACTGATGTGTGTTCAAGTGGTGGTAGGGGGGTTTATTTTTGATGGGATTGAGACTCCCTGTCCATTTGCTGGATGGACAGGCTGGATTTGTCTCTCATCTGTTGTTCTCAGAGTCCCTATGCTCTTTGTTCCTCATTTTTGGTCTATCAGTTCAATTATTATGGAGTGCTAAAGAATGCCAAACAGAATCCGAACCCCAATTCATCGGTAGTCTAGTATCTTGTGATTTTTCTTAGACTGTGTATTTCAATGACTGTCAAGGTCATGCCTGCTTCAATTTATAAGGTATTCATCTATTATGATGGATCTAGATAGAAACGAGAGATAACCTACTTGTTATGTTGAGTTGGGACTTTTATAATTATATCTAAAAGCTAAAAGCTAACAATACAAAGTGGGATCCCAAAAGTAGCTCCTATAAAAAGCTAAAAGCAGAACTCAAACCTAACCCCAACTCCATATATGAATTTGAGGTTATGTTTTAGGTAAAAATAGATTCTACATTATACTTTTTTGTTGTAACATTGATGATTTGAGCTACATTACCTTCATGCAGCTTATTTTAAGATTGATGGTTTGATATCTATCTCTTACATTGTCTCTTTCTTGTATCTGATAGGAAATGACGCTGGAATTTGAGAAAGCAAGGCCAAGGAGCTATCTCTTCACATAGATAGTTTCCTAACATTAAATGATAAATAACTAATTTGACAACACTTTCGCTAAGAAAGAATGGGCTCATTCAAGTACATGAAACCATGTTGGTGTTTAGCACAAATATCTTGACAAATTTTTATGGTTTGTTTATTGCTTTTGTTTGAAGCATTTTGTCAATTTTTGAAGTTTGTGTGTATTTTGGTTAAATATTGTGTTAATTCCTTTGAATGATTCTAGTTCTCATTCGATGCTTGATTTAACCCTTTGTTGTAGCTTGAATCAAGGTTGGTTTTAGGATTTGAGAAAAGATTATTTTATTAACTTTTAGTTGCATGAATTAATTTTCTTCAATTTTTCAATTATTTTACGCTGACTGTATATTTTCTTTGTAAATACTTATCGTTGTTCAAAAAAATAAACGAGCTCTACATATCTAAGCGAAGAGAAAAATGGTCTATGCACTAGGTTCCTATGCATTGATCATAGGATACCTATTGGCACAAGACCAACATTCATCTAATGCAATAATCAATTGGCATAATTACAATGCATAATTGTATTAGCCTCCATGACCATCATTGGCTAGTGGAGGCCAAGATCGAGCATAATGTATGATTCTATGAGTTTATCAATTTGTCAAGATTCAAGTCCCCACATGTCCGTTGGACCATTAAGGGATGAGATAACAAGTGGAGTCCCCATTTGCCCTGAATCTAGTCAATGCAGTTGTGTTTCACTGACACCTTCCTGTTGTGACTTGTGAGTCTACATGTTCTATTGTTGATGATGTGATTCATGTTATTTTACTAATGTTGTTATTCTTTTATTTTGACAATATTATATAACTCAGTGAAAGATTCACCAGTTTTTACAATTTTTTATAATGAAGTTAAATATTCACCAAGTTTTTACAACATTATATAATAAAATGAAATATTCGCCAAGATTTTACAATATTATATAATAAAATGAAAGATTCACTAAAATTTTACAACATTATATAATAAAATAAAAGATTCACCAATTTTTTTATATATACATATTATATTATTTATAAAATCGCCTTCAACCTTTCCTATATATTGGAGAGAATCGCCCAATTTTTATACATATAATTCTAGGGGGGGTTCTTAAAATCATCCCTGCAAGACGTAGTCACGCAGCCTCTGAACAACATAGATTGCTGCCAATACTAACTTCTTGACGTGAGAATACCTAAGTTTAGTACTAGATAATGCCCACTAAGGTAATAGACAACATGCTCTTGGATCTTGTCGCCCTCCTGAACTAGAACCACTCCTATAGTCGACTCAGATGCAACCATATACAATACAAAATTCTTGGTGTAATTTGGTGGACGCAGTAATGGAGCTGACAATAAATCCTTTTTTAATGCCTCGAAAGTGAGTTGTGTGGTTTCATTCCATAGAAATGGGGCGTCTTGCTTTAAAATTTTGATGTAATTGTAACTTCAAAATGTTTTCATCTGTATATCTTATGTATTGTACCCCGATGTTTATTCCGGGAAGTGTCTATAATGTATTTGAGTCATGTCATGCCCTGATGTTCCTATTGGGAGATTCAATAATGTAAACAAGTCATGTCAAGTCATTGTGGGTAACCATCCTATTGATCAAGGGTTAAAGTCCCCACAGTTGTGGGGGTCTAGGGTTATTAGACTCTCCTAGAGAAGTCGGCCCTAGTGAGTTATTTTCAAGTCAGGAATTAGTATAAATAGAGAGTGAGCCTCTCTATTTACCACATATTCACTCACACTCAGTTGTAGTGCATAACTGAGAGAGAAGAAGTTGATGGGACAAGAGAGAGAGAGACTACTGTTATCGGGAGATCATCTTACTATTTTGGGGTTTTAATTTTGGTGTTGTTTCTATCTTTGAGGAATTTGCGGGGCTTTCTCCTTTATGGTTTCCCCGAGGAAAAACATTGTGTTCACTGTCTCTTATGTTTGATTGCTATGCTTGTTATTCTCTCAGTTAAAGATCCTAATATAATGCTAGCTTGAATGATTAAAATCTAACATGGTATCAAAGCTAACCTGAGAAGAAGACACTATGTAGCTACGAAAAATAGGGATTCCTACTTTTTGGATCTCTCTCCATAGATTTTCAGCAAAACAAGGTTGGACTGACTCTCCTCTCTAGGGCGCATATTTCTATCGAAGCAGAATCTGATTCTGAGCATTTTCAGTTTTTGACCCGACACTACTGCCAAAAATTAGGGCTTTCTACAGAAGTGGAATTTTTGAGTGATCCCAAGCCTGGATTGATCTCCTCCTCAAAATTGAAGTTTAGAGATCGAGATCAAAGATTTTGGTTGGATAGAACTCCAGGAAAGTCAAACCCTAATCTGCCCCTAAACCAACTCTATGGAATTTCAGCTCCAGATCTAGATCCAACATCTTAACTTGGTAAGATATAAATCTTTTGTATTTCCATTTGAGGTTCTCAGTTAAGATGTCTCATCACACCAAGCTTGATGAAAAGCTTGAGGGAGTTGATAACTTTCGAGCCTGGAAGTATAGGATATCCCTGGTCCTGGAAGAAAATGAGTTGGACTCCTACATCAATGAGGAGGTTCTAGTTCCAGAGGGAGATGAGGCTAAAGACTTACAAAAGAAGAAATTGGTCATGGATAAGAGGATTATTGCTGATTCAATCAAGGATCACCTCATACCACAAGTGTCCTCCCTAAAGACACCTAAATCTATATTTGATGCCCTGACCAAACTGTTTGAAGGGAAGAACATTAACCGGAAGATGACTTTGAGGAACCAGTTAAAGAATGTAAAGATACAGAATGAGGATACCATGCAGTCATACTTTATAAGGGTCTCCTAGATTAAAGAACAACTTGAAGCAGTGGATGAAGAAGTGGAAAATTATGATGACCACCTTAAATGGTCTCCTTAGGTCATGGGATTCTTTCATTCAAGGAATGTGTTCTAGAAAGAAGCTAATCAAGTTCAGTAGGTTGTGGGAATAATTCTCAGAAGAAGAAGCTCGAATAGTAGCTTGAGAAGAAAATATGGGAAACGAAGATCAAGCTCTCACACTACACTCCAAGAAAAGCAGAAGGGACAATCATCATCACCAAGGTAAGCATTCTCACCAGAAAGATAATTTTGTAAGAACAAACAAGGATCTATATTCCAAAATCAGATACTATACATGTGATGAAATAGGACACTTTGATAGAAATTGTCCCATGAATAAGAGTGGTTCTAAGAAGAAGAAGAACTCCAAAAGAAGACACCATGCTCACACTCCTGAGGATGATGATCCTCCAAGGAAAAGAGTCAAACAAGAAAGTGAAGACTCTTCTAGTGATGAAGAATATGTTATGATCTCTGCTCTCATGGGAACTGTCAGACATGGAAGCAAAGATTGGCTTATTGACAGTGGGGCTTCCAAGCACATGACAAGATTCAAGGAATCCTTTGAGAAACCATCCGAACATAATTCACCCCATAAGGTGAAAAGGTAGTGGTGAATCCTCCTACAATCTAGACGCTAGAAATTCTATGAAAATGAAGGATGTCTTGTTTGTACCAAGACTAAAGAAGAATATTCTCTCCATATCGACATTGGATGCAAAAGGCATGAGGGTTGCATTCGTAGATGGCCAAGTCCTCATGTGGCCAAAAGGAAAGACTATTGACGATGCAATAGTAATTGGAGAACAAGAAGGAGGATTATACAAATTGAAGGGCCAATCAGAACAAGCTTTGGTTAATGACTCAGTAGAACCAAATGAACTTTGGCATAGAAGGCTTGCGCATGTGCACTATAGAGCAATACCTCTTGTAAGCAAATCTGTTGAAGGGCTTCCAGAAATGCAGACAAAACATGAAGGAGTTTGCAAAGGATGTGCAAAAGGAAAGAACACAAAGAAGACATTTCCAAGTAGCGAAAGCAAAGCAAAAGGAATCTTGGAAATCATTCACTCCGATGTATGCAGTCCAATTTCATCTAGTTCATTAAGCGGGTATGTATACTATGTTTCTTTTATTAATGATTTTTCTAGAAAGACATGGATATACTTTATGAAGAAAAAAGATGAAGTATTCAACAAGTTCAAGGAATTCAAAGCCTTGATCGAGAACCATACATAAAATAAGATCAAAACATTTCAATCAGATAATGGTGGAGAATTCACTTAAAATGAATTCAAGGAGTTATGCAAAGACTTAGGGGTCAAGAGGGAGTTAACTACTCCATATAATCCACAACAGAATGGAGTTACTGAAAGGAAGAATAGAACGATCATGGAAGCTGCAAGGGCCATGCTTCATGATCAAGATCTTCCCATGCATCTATGGGCAGAACTATACTCCACACAGAGTACTTGAGAACACGACCCCTGAAGAAGTCTTCTTTGGCAAGAAACCAGAAGTCAGCCATCTCAAAATATTATGATGTCCAGTGTACATACATATTCTGAAAGAACAGAGGACAAAGTTAGATCCTTTAGGAAAGAAGGGTATATTTGTGGGATAATCTGAAAGCTCGAAAGATTACAGAATATACTTCCCAGGATTCAAGAAGATCGACATCAGCATGGACGTAACATTTGACGAAGACTCATCTTACAACAAATCCAGAAAGAGACCTGCTGAAGAACTTGAAGAAACAGAAGCACCCATAATTCATGACACAACCATGAACGAAGAAATTCAAGAAGAAGATTGAGAATTAGAAGAACCTGTAGATCTGCCTCAGGAGAAGAATCCTCACAAGAGGAAACCTTCTTGGGTACGAGAAGCTATCTAAGGTGCAGAAAGATATGGGGCTCCAAAAGAAAATCACATAGCAAGAAAAAGAACTACGTCCTTCTCTGGGTATGTAGCCTTATTATGTGACTCCATCGATAAAGAACCTTCCAATTATGAAGAAGCATCAGAAAGAAAAAAATGGAAGGATGCTATGATCGAAGAGTATCAATCGATCATGAAGAATGATGTTTGGGATATTGTCCCAAGACCAGAAGGGAATTTTGTTGTAACTTCCAAATGGATCTACAAGATCAAGCATGTTGCATATGGAAGCATAGAAAAATATAAATCAAGATTTAAGGCTCATGGCTTCTCCCAGAAAGAAGGAATAGATTATGAAGAAACTTTTGCACCTATAGCCAGATACACTTCAATCATATCAGTACTTGCTCTTGCTGCAGTGATGAAATGGAAGATACACCAGATGGATGTCAAGACTGCTTTCTTGAATGGTGTAGTAGAAGAGGAAGTGTATGTGGAGCAGCCACTCAGTTTTGAGACACATGATAGGGAGTATCATGTGTGTAAGTTGAAGAAAGACCTGTATGGTTTGAAACAGGCACCTAGGACATGGTACGGTAGAATTGATGGCTTTCTATCCAGTTTGGGCTTTACCAAAAGTAAAGCAGATTCCAACATTTACTAAAAGGTTGAATAAGGGAACCCAGTGATACTCCTACTGTATGTAGATGACCTGTTTGTAACAGGTGGAGATGGGTTGATTACTGATACAAAGAGGAAGCTTGTTGTTGAGTTCGAGATGAAGGAATTGGGTATGATGCACTATTTTCTAGGCATGGAGGTGTGGCAGAATGCAGATGGAATTTCCCTAGGACAAGGTAAGTATGCAGTAGATATCCTGAAGAGATTCAAGATGATGGATTGCAATGCCATGACCACACCTATGGCATTGAACCTGAAGCTATTGAGTGATGCTTCATCAAAAGCGGTTGATGCTATGATGTATCGTCGGATGATTGGGTCCTTGATGTACCTGATGAATACGAGACTAGATATTTTCTTTGCTTTGAACACCTTGAGCCGGTTCCTGACAGATCCGAGACATGTTCACTTGATTGCTGCAAAGCACATTTTGAGATACCTGAAGGGTACAGTTGATTATGGGCTCAAGTATGAGTTGAATCAAAAGATTAACCTGGAGGGTTATGTCAATTCAGACTGGGTAGGCAGTGCCATCGATAGGAAGATAAATTTAGGGTGTTGCTTCAGTAGGGGATCAGGTGTGATCTCTTGGTTTAGCAGGAAGAAGTCTTGTGTGGCACTAAGTACAGCTGAAGTAGAGTATGTCACAGCTTGTTCAGCTTGTTGTGAGGAAGTATGGATAAGGAAGCTACTGTCTAATTTATTTGATCTCCAGTTGGATGCTACTTGTATATATTGTGACAACCAGAGTTGTGCAAAGTTGTCAGAGAACCCAGTGTTCCATGACAAGTTGAAGCATATCGAGATCAAATATCACTATATCAGGGATATGGTGCAGAGAGGATCAGTGAAGCTCTAGTATGTTGTGATGGATGAACATATAGCTGATGTGTTGATGAAGGCATTAGCCATAGTGAAGTTTGAGTACTTCAGGGAGAAGCTTGGTGTTCTCCAAATCGAGGTTCCCTCCAAGGGGAAGTGATGAGTCTGTGAGCCATTCTGACATGGTGAGAGGATTGGTTCCTTCCATGGTCATATGTAAGGGCTAAGTCATTCTTTCATGGTGAGAGGATTGGTTCCTTTCATGTCAGATATGAATGTTGAGCCATTCTGATGTGACTGTAGGATTGGTTCCTACATGATCAGATATAAGTGTTGAATGCCATTCTCTAAATGGAGGCACCTAGTCAGTTACTAGGAATACTCAACCTAGGGCTAAGGGCCATTATGATATGACTGTGGGATGTATTCTCACATGATCAGATATAAGTGCAAGGCCATTCTGATGTGATTGAGGGATGTGTTCCCACATGATCAGTCGATATAAGTGGTGTATGCCATTCTCTGGGAGAATGGACACACCTGGTCAGTTACTAGGAATCCTCAGCCTGGGGCTGAGAGCCCTTCTGACATGTATGCTGGATTGGTTCCTCGCATGGGTAGATGTAAGTGTAGATCCATTTTTGACATGTACGTTGGATTGGCTCCTCGCATGGTCAAATGTAAGTGTAGAGCCTTTCTGACATGAATGCTGGATTGGTTCCTCTCATGGTTAGATGTGAGTGCTGGGCCTTTCTAACATAGATGACTGGATTGGTTCCTCTCATGGTCAAATGTGAGTGATGGGAATGCCTTTTTGACATGTATGTTGGATGTGTTCCTCGCATGGTCAGATGTAAGTGTTGGGTGGGCCATTTTGACTTAGGGTCAGATATAAGTGCTGAAGAAGACCTACATGGAGGCTAGGCCTACAACCAACATGAAAAAGGGCTGGCTCTGTAGAACTTCCTATGATGAGAAGAATAATGAGATAGCACTTGTGATGATGATCCAGTAGAGATGTTCCAGATCCAGAGATGATCCAGATCTAGTGATGATCCAGATCCAGAGATGATCTAGATCCAGTGATGATCCAGATCCAGTGATGAAAATGACTTGAAGATGAAGATGACGAGAACTTGATGATGATTCAGATGATACAGAGTAGAAGACTTGTGATGATAAATTGTGTCAAGAGAATACCTTCCTAGTTAAGAGGGAGTGTTGATGTAATTGTAACTTCGGAATGTATTCATCCGTATATCTTATGTATTATACCCCAATGTTTATTCCAGGAAGTATCTATAATGTATTTGAGTCATGTCATGCCCCAATGTTCCTATTGGGAGATTCAATAATGTAAAAAAGTCATTTCAAGTCATTGTGGGTAACCCTCCTATTGATCAAGGGTTAAAATCCCCGCAGTTGTGGGGCCCTAGGGTTATTAGACTCTCCTAGAGAAGTCGTCCCTAGTGAGTTATTGTCAAGTCGGGAATTAGTATAAATAGAGAGTAAGCCTCTCTATTTATCACATATTCACTCACACTTAGTTGTAGGGCATAAATGAGAGAGAATAAGTTGTTGGGACAAGAGAGAGAGAGACTATTGCCGTCGGGAGATCATCTTACTGTTTTGGGGTTTTACTTTTGGTTTTGATTCTATCTCTAAGGAAGTTTCGGGGTTTTCTCCTTTATGGTTTCCTCGAGGAAAAACATTGTGTTCATTGTCTCTTATGTTTGATTGTTGTGCTTTTTATTCTCTCAGTTAAAGATCCTAATATAATGCTAGCTTGAATGATAAAAATCTAACATAAAAAGCGTATGAAACCCTTAGTAATCTTGACATAATTGACTATGAAATATCGAATGAAATTAGATATCCCCTACAGAATCTGCAGTTTACTGATGGATTTTGGAGGAGGTGGATTTACAATAGCCTCGAATTTCAAAGGGTCCACCTGAATTCCTCCGCTTGACACTATGAACCCTAATAACCTCCCCGACTCGACGCAGAAAACAAACTTGTGGGGATTCAAGAATATTTTATAATTCATACATCATTCAAATATCATACACAGATGATCTAGATGGTCCTTCCTCTTGTGAGAATGGGCATGCTCATCATCCAAGCACAGTTCAACAATACTCTTAATACTGTGGAAGGAAAAATTCATTGCCCGCTGGAAGGTATCTCTGATGTTTTTCAAACCGAAGGGCATTTTCTTATAAGAAAAGGTTCCCCAAGGACAGATGAAGGTATTTTTGTGTTGGTCTTCCAGCTTAATTTGAATTTGGCTATACCCAAAAAAACCATCCATAAACGAGAAAACCTCAGTACCCGCACAAGCATTGATAATCTGATCAATGAAGGGCGTGGGGTAGTTATCCTTGGGACATGCCTTGTTCAAGTCATGAAATTCAGTGAAAAAATGAATCATCCCTTATTTTCCTATCAACGGGAATAGGATTAGATACCCATTCCATCAGATAAATTGGGTAAATGAACCCAACTTTCATCAATTTCTCCACCTTAGCCTTAACAACTCCTGCTTTGCGTGGCTTTATTGGTCTAAGTTTTTGTCGAACATTTTTAGCGTCATGGTAAGTGCGAATCTTGTACTCGAAAATATAAGGATAAATTCCTGACATCTCCTCATATGACCAGGCAAATACATCATGAATTTCCTTAAACAAGGAAATGTAAATGACAATCTCCTCAGGAGAGCACTTTGCACCGATATACACATTTTCAATGACATTGGGGTTCACAGAAATGTTAATTGGAATAGTAGCAGAGATATTTGTCATATTCTCCTCGGCAAATACTCCCTCCTTGGGTAAAGGATTAATCAGCAAATCAAAATTATCTGCCACTCTAACATGGAAATCCTGATTCTCAAGTTTGCTCAACTTTGGAAAAAAGAAGCACTTATGGTGAAGGTATTCACAAATATTATCTCATCCTATCATTGCTTTCAAAATGGATTCGTCTAAAGTAAAAACCATATCCAAGAAATCATATGAATACATTGAAATCTCTGCCCAAACGGGAAAATAAGTTTCATCGGACTCCTATGAGACTATAGAAGGATTCATGATGGAATCGGCATTGGAATTAAAAACATCTTAATAAGCTACTTCCACTGTAGATAAGGGCACTTTGGGCTCATGACGTGAAGTAAGGACCCAAGGATTAGTTCTATCGACAACCATCAGGATAGAATTCCCTACACTCATAGAACCTAGGTAGTTAATAGGGGTTGGGAGATATCGAATGTCTCCATTAAAGATGCACACATTCCAACCCCCAATATTTCGTTAACTAGTTTGACTGTCAATGGTACTGTGGAATCATTCGTTTCCAAATGACCCTTTCGAGTGAAACTAAGCTGGTCAACTGTGACTAACTTCCCTTCATGGGGAAACACTACAACTCAAAAAACGACCGAAGGGACAACACACATAACGTAAGTACAACTTCTTCCCAACATCAAGTTATAATCCAACGGGGCATC
The DNA here is from genome assembly GCA_001517045.1 of Pseudotsuga menziesii. NCBI lineage: Eukaryota > Viridiplantae > Streptophyta > Pinopsida > Pinales > Pinaceae > Pseudotsuga > Pseudotsuga menziesii. Next base: position 178,025 of record LPNX010566395.1, on the reverse strand, counting down.
AATCACTTCCACCTCAACAGACACTGCTTTCCCTGCTAGATTTATTTCGAAAGATGGTAGGATACCTTGTGGATGAAAAGACCTTCTGTTAAAAGCAGTAAGTAGAGTGTTCGATGGAACTAGCTCTAGGGATCCTAAGGATTTCTAGGAAGACATCAACATAATGCACATGGAATCGCCTTCATAAACCACCATTCATCCAATGGTTTTTCCTCTATGGACAACATCATTTGACAAAACCACATGGTATGGAAGGCGTATTTTAACATCAGAAATATTAAATTTCGTCAGTAGGCTCACTGAATGCATGCTACCTATGGCTGCTAAGAGTGCATCCTTGTGATAAGAACAACTCTGTAACAACTCCAATGGTGACATTGCACAAGGAGTCTGGGATAAGTCTTCAACTACAGAATAATTCGAAGAAGCCCTAGCATTAGGTTTGTGAAATGTTTTCTTAAAGACACCTTTTGGTATCTTCGACATTGGTTTAGCAAGTTTTTCAATAGTGAGAGGGGTCGAAGTTTTAGCAGTAGACTTTCCCTTCTCTTGAGCCTCTAATTCATAATTTTTGTTTCTTGTTTGGAGGAAAGTGGTGGATCGTACCATATTGATATAATTTTGATTAGGAGGAACACTAGAAGTTGCCCCGGCTACATTCGAAGCAGAAGCTGCATTCTTCCATTGGGGAAAGGGATCCTTCAGGACAACTGGTTGTTGATTCTTAAGTAGCTTCTATGCATGTGCCATTAGAGGGAATTAATAAGTAAGGTGGTCTCCCTAGCACAAATTACAAGGAAACTTGACCTTTTTCTTGTCGTTTTCCCCCCATTAGCATTTTTTGTGGGTTTCTGCTTGTTTTGGTTATCCTCATCCATCTTCCCCTTCTTATTTTTCCCACTGGGCTACTGATTTCCCTTTGGAGAACACTGTGCAAAAACATCTTCATTATATGGTGAGGGAGTGGCAGCCTTAGCCACCTCCGTTGTAGGTTTCTTCAATGACAACTCATGGAGTTGATTGACCAATGATTCTATAGTGGGATAACTAATTGAACCAACCACACCATTGACATGGGGTCCGGGCTTGGGTTTCTCTTGGTTGTTTGTAGACCTTGAGGCCTCAGGGATAATCTCATACAAGATCCGAAACTGAGCGTATATCAAGTCTAACTATTGGGCCCTAAGAATTGCCTCTTCTTTTGTGGTCACCCTCGAAGTGGATACATCCTTATAAATGGAAGGAAGTAGAGACTTCAAGAACCATTCCAACAAAAAATTGGGAGGTATTATGGATTTAACAATCCTCTTTCATCTTTGCCACTCCTGAATGTGATCAGAAATATGTGTGGCCTTATTTTGTTGAAATTTAAACAACAAGTCTGTACCGACATCATACCAGACAGGAAGCTGAAAGTGGTTAAGGAACACGGTCTTTAAATACAGAAAGCTATCATATGCAACAGAAGGAGGTTCTATGTACCATTTTGCTGCCACATGAGTCAACATTCTCTGAAAAATCCTCAACTGAACGGAGTCATTGTTCATCAAGATCTAAGAGCACCAAAGGTGGAAAGTGGTAATGTGCACACCTAGATATTCCCCATCTTTGCTTTCAAACTTAGGAATGCTTGAGGGAATTTTAATGGGTACAGGTGACCATTCCACATTGTGCCGCACGGGATCATTCATTAATTTTGACAAATATGACAAGTTTAGAGTTTCCAGGAACATAATTTTGGGTTAACGAGGGATTGATATTGAGGATTTAGGTGTGTGGAAGGACCTGTCCCTTGGTTCCCAAAAGAAAAGGTGGGGTTTCCCCCAGCCATCGATTGTGATGTAGAATCGACATTTTGAAAAGGATTCCACTCGAAAGCCAGTGGATTACTAGTTTGTGGTGTATGATATGTGGTTTGACTTTCCCAAGCTGAAACTGGAGTTTCAAACATAGTAGCAGGAATCCCTCCAATAAACAGTGAAAAGGGAGAGCTCATGAAAGGAGCAGCCGAACCCTGGCTAGGTGTCTAAAAATTATGACCTCTAAAGGAATTTGTGTTTTTGGATGACATACCCACATAAGCAGGTGATGTGCTTACATAAGGAGTAGATGGAGGAATATGTCCTCCATTCCATGGGAAACCATGGACAAACGAAGTGGTTCCACTTGGACCACTTTGAGCACTTTGCTAAAAAGAAGGAGAAGCAAAGTGTGCACTGGGAATCTCAATGACAACCCTACTAGACTGACCTACTACATTAGAGGGTGCCAAGGGTTGAACCACTCGAGTACTTGGTGAAAGGGGTGCAATAGATGCACTAGGTATTGGATTACTCACCGAGGGAGGTGGGACTCCACTAGCTAAAATGGGTGAAGTTGGAGTAGACATACCCTCTCCCGAGCTAGACATAACTGAGCTCAAAGGTACACCAAACACGTGATCTAAAAGGTAGGACCTGGACTATCACAGGATCATTCAAATCAGTCGGAGGTGAATTAAAGTTTATTGGAAAATCGTCAGGTTGCAAGTCTTCTATCTCTACTCTTGATGTTTCTTCCTAATTAAGCCTAAGTTCCGGTTCACCCGAAAGTTCGCTAACACCTGTCGATTCAAAAGAAACATCTGTGTTAAGTATCCTCCTTTGAGGTAGTGGTGGAGGCTCCATTGTAATAGATGGAGGAAGGTTCTTCAACCTTATGGACCTACATAGAGGTTAGTCCTCCACAGCTATAAGTTTGACTCACACACCTAAAGGCCAACTAAACACAAGAAAAACAAACATCACACACTATACAATAATGAGTCTTCAAAATCTGGAAGAAGTGTTGTTGAACATAACACAATCTTGCACAACTTACGTTATAGAGGTATGAACCTAAGGTATTCATCCAAATCCATAGTAACCAGTACAATTCCTACCATGTGAATAAATGAAGTTGAATTCGAACATGGAAGGAATTCAACAAAATGTCAGTGAATGATTAGAGCTGAAAACCGAAGCAAAGGAATTCACCAATATAGGTAGTTAACCCTAAGGTACTATCATTGAAACTCTAGGTATTTGCCTTCAGGAGATGCCGATGAGAAACTGTGATCTGAGGCGGAAGGCAATGAATCCTTCAACGGGTCACAAGAGTAACTAGGAAAATGGATGAGGGAAGCTATACAAAAGGGATTCTTAGAGATGATAATGATGGGAATCATGATAATTAGATATTGGTACAGATCCTTGAACAATGAGCACGACACAAATATGACCCAAGGCAACTTTAGACTTACAGATAGGACAACTAGACTTATCTGTCATGTACGAGACATGATCATATTCCCCATGTATAAAGGACAAGTGGAGGAGTATAAACACGAAGTAATAGCTGAGATGGAAGTGCAAACTGAGACATGAGTATCAGGAATTTAGAGAGTGATTTGTTTAAGGATGACATGCTGCCACTGTTTATAACCCAAAGAGTGAGATTCTTCCTTACCTTTCTTGTTAATTTTAACGAGTCCAAAAGCATGAACTCGAGTCTCTCTTCATTTTTGAAAAGATTGAAGAGGAGAGTGAATAATGATTGATATGCACTAATTCATGGATTTTACAAGCTCAAACTAGTAGATGCTCATTGGTGTTTTCATATTTTTGAGATTCTAAAAACTCCGAAGAACACTCTAGGGGTGATTTTTCATCCAATTAATCTCCTAAGGTCAAAAAGGTATAAAACAATCCACATAATAACTCTTTTAGCTCTTGAAGGAGTAAGGAACACATTTTTTGTACATAGTTGGGGAGGTCTAAAAAAGGTTAAATTACCACCTACCCAACGCTCCTTCAAAAGCAGCATATAGCCTGAGTTTTACGAGTGTGGAGGAAGGCAAGATCACTCGAAAAGATACATTTGATTACAAGAAATGGGGCTTACAACATTAAACTCGATGCTTTGTTCTTTAGGTTTTGCGAGCATGACAAAGACATAAAGTACGCTCGAAATATTTTTCTTGTTTGGGTCCAGAGCACGAAAAAGAGAAAACTAAGCTCATACTGGGTGTTCCTTTTCCATAAATTTAGTCCCTAGTCTCTAGAAAAGAGATAAAACTACTCCTGAAGATACTCTTCTCAATTCCACAGAAAAGAGAGTATTCATTTCGCGTAAATAATCTACATGTTTCGAGAAAGAGATAACTTACCACCAATGTAGAAGATCGTTCACTTATTCTTAACGAATCAGAATGAACAAGTTTACTTGAAAGTCTAGTCGGTTTTGAGGAGTCAAACCAGGGCCTAAAGAAAACTCCATAATTGCGAGGAGCCTTATAAACGGGTATACTCTATAAAAAGATGCAAACTGAGGTTCATAAAAAACAACTAAGAAGGCTCCCACAAACCTATCACAACTGCGGCATGGGTACTAGAAAGACAATAAAGTGTTCTAAACTAGGGCACCCATGAAAAGGAGGCCCTATCCATGGAAGAACAATGATTTGTATGAGGAAAAATTGGTTTTACACCATATTCCATGGACAAAAAGTGATCCCAGGGTCAAGTGGAGCATAAGGTGTGAATGAAAAGTTGCAAATGAGGACGAAATCCTAACCTATATGTGGCGGAAAACAACCTCTCAATGATCCAGGACCTGTTCTATCTAGCAAAAAGACCATGGTATTAGTTCCTATATTAAAAACTGATTTTAAACTATAGACTATGGGTAAAAATTTGAAATTTTTATTATAAATAGTTCAAAACCAAAAATAAACATGCCATTTGGAGATTTTACTATATTTGGAAATTTTTACCTTTAGACTTCAATTAATCGTAGTGGATAAACCGATGGACCAATTTTGATTCCGCGAGTTGCAGGTTAGTCATCTCTCCCTTCTCTTCCTTTCTATTCTTTCTATTTTTCTTTTTAATGGAAAATTGAGTGATTTTGAGCTTTCCGTAAGAGCACCCCAGAGCATTTACGGGTGCTCTTTATAACAATCGCGAATATGCATTTCATCCGTGGGTTTCCTACAATCAACCCATCCATGCTTAGTGTTGTGCTGAAAGCAGAGTCGTGAATATTGTGCAAACTTTCATTTTTTTTAATGCACCAATGTAAAGGAATTTTAATGAATTCTAATGGATGATGTTATTTGGGCAAGAAAAGATGGTCCTAGAGTGGAGAGAAAGGGAAGATGAGGACATGGACCAAGAATCCATGTGAGATGTTCGTACTATGCAAGCATTACAAAGAAGTGGCTTGCTAAATTTCTATTGCAATTCGAACATGAGATCATAAGTCCCTCTTTCGGATACTCTAGTGAGCTACTGGGATCATGAACTTGTACTTTTTGACCTCCAAGGAGATCCCTCGGAGTTGACAATAGAAGATATCTATTTTATCACGGGACTTTCTGGCAAGGTTACTTCTATAAACCTAAAGGGAATTGGCAGGGGCAGTGATCCTCTTAGCGTGCAATATTATGTTGATACATACTTCCTACCTTGATTACCAAAGTCAGGGACTTGCGTCCTAATTTCACAGATAACTAGCTTCCCATTAAAAGTGATGTTAAGCACAATAACTAGGGTTGCTGGTTCATCTGCTTTACATTTAGCCCCTCGGACCCACATGCGCGTCACAGTGGAATGTATGCAAGGTATGTTGTTTGACCGGTGCTCGTGATTAATCCTAATAATGAAGAAACAACTTTTCAACTGCAAGAGGGGTCGAAGAAAGAACTTTGGTTATTCTAGTATCTTAGTGGTGTTCTTCTTCGAGAGGGTTCCTGCCCTCAGTCCCGCATTATAATTACCACTAGTCTCACCTCATCATCCTAGGCTTACGCGGTGGGGGGACATATTTATCCATCAAGGTGAAGGAGGGATCTAAAGTGGTTGTGACGACGAGTTCTATGCATGGTGGGATAGAGAGGTGCCTTCTCTCGAGCAATTTCCATATGCCAGAATTGATTTTCGTGGAGATCCAGAACTCATCCGCCCTCTGGGAGAGGCATGGGGAGAGAGAGGTTTGACTTTTTCTCTTTTTAGTTATTTGATATTTATGATGTTTTTATTCATAAAATTATATATACATATGTATATGAGTTTGACCCTTCTTAAAGTGTTATATGCAGATGTTGGACCAGTTCTACCTGATGCGCATCGTAGGACATTCGTGTGACCTATACAGGGTGGAGGGGATGACATTTTACTATGTGTTATCAGGGGGAAGCTATCTAGGCTTACCCAGGATATCCCTACACTGAGGATGGATCAAATTCCTATGATCATGCAGGAGTATGTGGTTGGAGTCCCTTTCGACCTAGATACACCTTCTCGAAAGGGTGGCTAGTGTCATATTACACTATAGGGAGGTTGTAGAGGTATCCACAACTGAAGAGGCAAAGGATCAGGCATAGACTTAGGCATATTACAAAATATGATCCTATTTTTTGTATATTGATACAATTATGACAAGATCTTCGGATCAGACTCGCTATATCTATGGACATATTTTTTACACACACACACACACATATATATTTCTAGTTATATACACGTGTCTCAAATGTGTCTGTTATATTTATTTTACAATATGTGTGTTAAGTGCCAATCCAATATGTAATTTCTTCAAAGTAATATCACACGTAAAAACTAACATAGTAAGTTAGGGTTTCGCACCTGATAATCCCCATTGAGTTGGGAAACCACGAACTGTGAGTCAAGTCTAGCCGCCAGATGGGTAATTCCACATAAAGTAGCATCCCATAACAACTCTATGACTGCACTATATTCAACCATGTTGCTAGTCGCATGACCTAAGAAGGCGCCACTAGAGGCAACCAATTGTTCCAAGGGTGTATAGATAACCCAAGCGACTGAAGCCAGATTACAAGTGTGGTGGCTAGAACCATCAGCAAAACCTACAAACCGCTCAGATGACATCTGAAACAACCAACAGACTGTATAAGAAACACTAAACAACTAATGACCTATTGTACATAAAAATACATACAATAATAATACAGGAACAAGTACCATGCCTAAGCATAGTATTTCTTTAGGTAGAGCCCATTCCTAGGCTCCGACAACTTTTTTCCATCATAATCGATTAATTCATAAGCTCCCTTTTTCAAAATTTTCGACACAACATAGGGACCTAACAACATTGAATTAAATTTTCTCGCCCCTAGGGGTTCCTTGTATAGATCCCAGAGAAAAACAAGTTCTCCCTCGAAGAAAAATCTCAACTTAACACCTTTATCATATTAGTTTTTGACCCTATTCTTGTGAGCCTCGATTGCATTCAACGCATATCTGCGTTGTTCATCCAGATTCTCGAGGTGAAACAAACATTCTTCTAGATTCGTAGTGTCGGGAAGCACATGAATAGAAATTTTTAAGGACGGAATATCACACTCAACCGATGTGACTACCTCCACCTCATGAATGAGTTGGAACGACGAGAAGCCCGTAGTAGTCTTTACATTAGTCTGTTATTCCCAAAGTGCAGGGTACAACACGATGTGTCAATTTGACTTGCTCGCATTAATAGTGCACTTCACAATGGTTTTCAAGGTTTTGTTTACCGCCTCTACTTGGCCATTGGCCTGAGGGTAAAAGGAAGATGAATGTTCTTGCCTAAACCTTAGCATGGTAGTCAACTTAGTCATCATGATGTTCTGAAACTAACTACCATGGTTAGTGACAATCTGCTTTGGTATACCGAAACAAGAAATGATTTAGTTGAATACAAAGTAAACGATCATTTCTCCATCGGATTTGAAGGTAGGCATTTCTTCTACCCACTTCGTGGAGTAGTCTACATCGACAATGATGTATTTGTGCGCCCTAGCATAAATTGGGTTGCACATCATGTAATATACCCCCCACTTGCTGAAGCGCCCTACCAGGATGACGAGAAACAAATGAGAAGGATGAGACCGCATTTTCCTAGTAAAGAGATGACAAGGATGGAAACTCTTTACAGCTCCCACACAATCTTTGAAGATCGTGGGCTAGAAATAATCGTCTCGTAAAATCTTCTAGGCCATTGCTAACCCAGATAAATGACCGCCACATGCTCCACTATGGGAATCGTTTAGGACAAGCTTTTCCTCCTTGTGGGTGAGGCACCGATGCAAGATCGAATCTACCCCTCATCGATATAAGGTATCGTCGATGATAAGGTAATTTTTTTCATTAACACACAACTTACGTCGATCTTACCATAAGAAGGACACAGGACACTTAAGAGTCTGTAGAATACTAAAATATATATGTACCATGGATTAGAGGTGGAAATAAAAAAGATATACTCATCTTGGAATGAGTTTTCTTCTGCCACTACAGTCTCTTCCGTAGGGACTTTCCAGATCAGTTCTATGAAAACTAATGATTTTTTGGACTTAGCAGATTGAAAATCGAATCCAAACTCCTGAAGAATGACTATCCATTTGTTGAATTTCCCCCGATTATACATCGGGATAAAACATATTGGAACGAATTGACATATGCAACCACTATGGTTGTCCTTACCAAGATGTAGTGACGTATCCTCTGAACAACATAGACTACTTCCAATGCTAACTTCTCGACGTGAGAGTACCTAAGTTTAGTACCAGCTAATGCATGACCAAGGTAATAGACAACATGTTCTTAGATCTTGTCTCCCTCCCTGAACTAGAACCACTCCTATAGTCGACTCAGATGCAACCAGATACAATATAAAATTCTTGGTGTAATCTGGTGGACACAGTAATGGATCGGACAGTAAATCCTTTTTTAATGCCTCAAAAGCGAGTTGTGTGGTTTCATCCCATAGAAATGGGGCGTCTTGCTTTAACAAGCGTATGGAACCCTTAGTAATATTGGCATAATTGACTATGAAATGTTGAAGAAAATTAGATATCCCCTACAGACTCTGTAGTTTCCTGATGGAATTTGGAGGAGTTGGATTTACAATAGCCTCGACTTTCAAAGGATCCACCTGAATTCCTATGTTTGACACTATGAACCCTAATAACCTCCCTGACTCGACGTAGAAAACAAACTTCTGGGGATTCAAGAATATTTTATAATTCCTACATCGTTCAAAGATCATACAAAGATGATCTGGATGGTCCTTCCTCTTGCGAGAATGGGGCAGATCATCCAAGCATGGTTCAACAACACTCTTAATATTGTGGAAGGAAAAATTCATTGTCCGCTGGAAGGTAGCTCCGACATTTTTCAAACCGAAGGGCATTTTATTATAATAAAAGGTCTCCCAAGGACAAATGAAGGAATTTTTGTGTTGGTCTTCCAGCTTAATTTGAATTTGTCTATACCCGAAAAAACCATCCATAAACGAGAAAACGTTTGTACCCACACAAGCATTGATAATCTAATCAATGAAGGGCGTGGGGTAGTTATCCTTGGGACATGCCTTGTTTAAGTCATGAAAGTCAGTGGAAACATGAATCGTCCCTTATTTTTTATCAATAGGAACGAGATTGGATACACATTCTATCAGAGTAATTGGGTAAATGAACCCAGCTTTCAGCAATTTCTCCACCTCAGCCTTAATGACTCCTGCTTTGCGTGGGTTTACTGGTCTAAGTTTTTGTTGAACATTTTTAGTGTCATGGTAAGTGTGGATCTCGTACCTGACAATATATGGATCAATTCCTGACATCTCCTCATATGACCAGGCAAAGACGTCGCGAAATTCCTTAAACAAGGAAGTGTAGATGACAATCTCCTCAAGAGAGCACTTTGCACCGATATGTACATTTTCAATGACATTGGGGTTCACATAAATGTTAATTGGAATAGTAGCAAATATGTTTGTCATATTCTCCTCAGCAAATACTCCATCCTTGGGTAAAGGATTAATCAACAAATCAAAATTATCTACCACTCTCACATGGAATTCCTGATTCTCAAGTTTGCTCAACTTTGGAAGAAAGAAGGACTTATGGTGAAGGTATTCACAAATATTATCTTATCCTATCATATCTTCCAAAATGGATTCGTCCAAAATGAATTGTAGAAAAACCACCAAGGTTCTCTTGCTCTCCAACTTACAGACTATTCTTAATATATGTCTTTCTGACTCAATCCTCTTGCTCTCATGCTCTCTGGTTTATTATCCTATCTACTCCTAATATCTACACACAACCTAGATTGACTCTTCTATTTTACTATCTACGTATTCAGTTGCAGATTACTCCACTACTAGTGGGATGTGCACACATCTGCAAGATCTGTGGCTCAACAACCTTCTACTTCTACTGTCTAGCCAACTTACTAAACTTGAATAACCTTCTGAACAACCACAACCAACCTATTAACTACCAACTATGACCAACCCTTATATAGAGCGGGTTCTTCCTATTTATAGTATCTACGAGACCACATAGGGTTGACTAAGTACAACTCAGTTATTACAGACTCAACAACTTACAAAAATATCTATGTTACATAAATGCCGTCCCATACCTAGCCGTGAAAGTCCTGGAAGACATTAACCACAGCTTTAACTAGCCACATAAACGTCTTTCAACTCTTCTGTACTGGTCATAACTAGCCGCAAAAATTGTCCTTCCTTCTTCCGCTGGTTTGTCCTTCTATAGTATTCCTTGCCTTCCACCTATCCAGCTTTAACTCCTCTACCTGCCTCTTCCACCGAATCGGATCTTCTTTCCTCGTCGCATCTATCCTCATCGAAACTTCTTTCCATCGTTAACCTGTTTTTTCTCCATCATGCGCATGTTTTACCTTCTTACGTTGGTTCCTTCATTCTATTCTTGACATGTTTTTACCCTACCACACACACACTTTTCCTCCTCTGCTTGCACACCTAATTTATCCTTGTGCACTTTTCCTGGCCCAACGATCATACTTTCTTAGATGACATTCTTCTTGTTCTTCTTTCAAGCATAGACATTGTTTTAAGTTCTTATATCTTTTGCAACCAACTGTCCTGAGGGTACATACTTTATCTTTCAATGATTAGAAGTGAACATAACTTCACATCCTTTATTACAAACTTGACTAACACTAAGAAGATTATGTTTTAGTCCATCTACAAACAACACATCTTGGGCTTTCCCTTTTCCATTACTCAACTTGACCATTCCTTTTTGTTTGATCTTCCCTGGAGAATCATTTCTAAACGTTACATTTATTTATTTATTTTCACTTAGAGATAGAAATTTACTTTTATCACCACTCATATGTTTGGAACATCCATTTTCAATATACCAGGGGTCTTTTTGCTTCTGAACAAAAAGGACTAAGCCACATTTGGTATCTTCTTTCTTCTTCCAAAATTGATACTTCCAGCAGAGTAATTCAATCTTGGGTCTATTGTGTAATCCTTCAGATGACAGTTTTTGGCCGTGTGTCCAAAGTTGTCACAATCATAACACTCTGGCTCATTGTATAGTAAATCAAAAGGATTGTTATTTTTCTCATGAGTTATTCTCTGAGTTGTATGGAGTTTTTGTTTGCTTGCTAACTGTCTTGTTCTGTGTTGTATCCCTTGACTGTTTCTTGATTACTTGTTTCTAAAATTAAATGCACAATTTGCAGCTTTGTGACAAAAATTAGAGCAACAATAATAGTAACCATAGAAAAAAATTTGGTACCTTAATCTTGGATGTCTTTCCTTTTGTTGACTATGTTTCTAAACATTCCTTGGTTGATAATTATGATCTGAACTTCTGACTCTTGTACTTTCCCCATTTCGTTTTGTTTTCATAGTAGGTTCACATTCTGGCTGCTTGCTGCATGAACCTTTTTCTTAGCCAAGACCTATTTTTACCCATGGAAACCTTTGCTTGTTGAGAATGTTGTTTAATTCTTCTGAAGCCTTGATACTAGACAAATTCTAGTGGTACATAGCTTAAAATTTCTTCAACACTTTCCTAGCTGCCACTACTTCTTCTTCCAAATATTTAATCCTCTTTTTCCCTTCTATTAATTGTTGTCTGAGAAGCTCTTCTCTTCTTTTATTCTTCTAGTTCCAATTTTAACAGGGCAATGTCTTCACTTGGTTTTTTTCCATTCTTTTCATACTGCACCTGTAACACCCCGGTTTTGACCCCGTTGCATTAGATGTATATGATGTATATATTGTAAATGATCATGGTGTGGAGCTAAAGGCCAAGGCCCCACCATTGATCGGTTATGCTATGTTTTGGATATAAATTGTCACCGATGGTATATCGGGGCATGCGGCATATATTAAGTTTGCCATCATGTAAATATGCATCTATAATTAATTAAATGAACCCGACCAGCTATGATCGCGGTAACTAAAATGAGAAAGGGGCATGATTTTCACAAGGATAAGGATGAGGGGGAATTTTTCAAACCTTGGCCAATGAGAGCAAAACCCATGTGTCTTCTTCCCTTGTCTTGTTCCAACCACTTTCATTAAGAAAGGTTACTGGTGGTTGAGGCAGTTAATGGTTTTGGGGAGTGGGGTGGCAGGACTGTCAGTCCTCACCCACATGCACACTCCACCAGGGTTGACTTCACTCATGTAGGAAATACCATTCTCTCCTCCACGATTTTGCTGTTCATCCCTCACGTAGACATTTCTCCCACTCTCCCCACGACTGGGCAAAAAAATGCTCACGCACTTACAATTCGTGTCCCCTCCATTGCTGTGCATTCTCACGCAGGGGGATTCCTTCCCGTTTTTCGTCTTCACGCACAGGATTTGCTAGATTTACCCATGCATTAGTTTTCTTATGTAGATTTGTGAATAGTGTGGACATATCCTTTACTCACGAGCTGATTCGTGGGTTCTGCATTGTGGTTGTTCACGCATCGGTCGTGAGACTGTAAATTCGTCCCCATTGTGGTCTGCGTACGTTTTTTTCCCAACAGCATTGGTTGTGCAAAATGGGTCGTTGTTCCCCACGTCATGGGTAATATGTATGCTGATGCATTTTGGAGCTGTGGTGTTTCCCCCTGTTGGAATTGTGTTTGCTGTTGTGTTTGGGACTGTGTAATTCACTGGGGAGTCTTTTCCCTATTTAAGCTGTGATAGCTAATTGATTACATACGTGCAATGGTTGGTCATCGGACTATGTAAGGAGCAGGGATGTTGGCTTGGTTTGCTTGATAAACCTGGTGCTGGAAACCACACAGACAGAGCTAGAGGGCTGGCCTTCTTCTCCATCACCCCTGAATAGCACTGGAAGGGAATGCAGGTTCTGAGGGACTGTGTAGCAGAGAAGGGACTGATTCCTTGTGTTGGGTGTGTTTGGGTGTCTTAGAGGTCAGGCTAGTTCTGGTGTAGGTGTTCTTGGCTCTGCAATGAGCTCACCAGCTTAGCAACTTGCCTTCTCCAGTTCCTTAATGGCCTGATAAACCCAACTGTGTTGGCTTGGTTATGTTTTGTATGTCCTTGGCTATGTATAGGCCTACTAGTTCCCTTATTCCTTGGAGAATCATGCCCAGCTCAGGGGTGGCAGCGTTGCTGAGAGATTAAGGAGCACGCTGGCCTATGGTTGGGTGGAACGTTGCAGCGACGTAGCTGGTTGCGAAACGAATTCATCTTAAGATAAGTGATCTTGTCCATTTTACTTCTGCAACCTTATTTTTCTGTTAATGGAAATGATGAACATGTTGGATGAATGCTTATTTGAATGTATGATGTTTCCGTTGTGTCTGATAGATAATTTCATCTGTGTATGACAAATGAATGGAATCTGTGCATGTTTCACTATAATGCATTTCCCTGCAGCATTCTGTTTAGGCAATTTTTATCATGTACGTGTTCATGGGGCTCTTAGCCCACTGTGATTGAAGTTTGGGTCGCATCCTCTTCGTCGGTCGAAGGCATGGGGACGTGACAGCACCAGTAACTATTTTTGTTTTCTTTTCTTTAATGTGAGCCTGTCAATTTCCTCCATAGCACTGATTAGTTCCCCTTCCATGTCCACCATGGATTCTTCCTCATTTAGGTCACTTTCTATACATTCATTTCCAATATCATTTATGGACATAAGCATAAAGTTGTTCACTTCATCTTCACTAGATGAATCACTCTCGATTTCTTCTGATGAGTCAACATCATTTACACACAAGCTTTTCTTTTTGTGTTTAGCCTCTTTACTATATTTATTGAATGAATAACTTTCATCATCATCAGAGGTCTACCTCTTGTGCTTGAGGGGACAGTTGGAAGCAAAATGACCTATTTTTCCACATTTAAAAAATTTAAAGGGCATTTTACCTTTGTATTTACCTGAACCTTTCTTCAACCTCCTTACAATTTTTTCCTCAGTTGCATCCATTTCAGAATCAACATCCTTATTTGCTTTAAAAGAACCTTCTCTAGTGGTAGATTTGTCTTTACCAATCCTCATTTCATAGGTTGTCAGAATTCCTAGAAGTTGGTCCATAGGAAGAGTTTTGAGATCACTCAATTCTTCTATTGCTGATACTTTAGGATTGAATATTTAAGGAAGAGATCTTAGAATTTTCTGAACTAAGAAGACTTCATCAAACTTTTCACCAAGGCCCTTCATGGGATTTACAGTCTCTTCTATTCTCAGGAAATTATTGCTGACTATCTCATCCTTGTTCATCTTCAGTTGTTCAAATTTTAGTCTATATGTATGAATCTTGGAATCCTTTACCTTTTCATTTCCTTCATAATTGTTTACAAGCTTATCCCACGTTTCTTTCATACATTCAAGGTGCATTACTTTAACAAATTCGGCCTCTGTAAGACCACTTAGGATAGCGTTCATTTCCTTAGCATTAAAACTGAATTCTAGCTTGTCATCCCTGGAGGCTAGCACAATTGAATTTACATAGCCAGTCTCTACTACATCCCAAACATCAGCTCCTAAAGACATCATATAGGTTCTCATTCTAACCCTCCAAAAGGAAAAATTGGTTCCATCAAACATAGCAACCTTTTTTATGAATTCCCTTCATAACTAGTCATGTTTCATCTTTTAGATCAACCTTTATATAAAAGGAACCAACTCTGATACCAGTTGTTGAAATTACTCAAATAACTAAGGGGGGGGTGAATCAGTTATTTATAAAGCTAAAACAATTTCCACTATTTAAACCATTATTACAGATTACAAATCTAGTTATGATATTGCAGCAAGTATAACAGTTGAGATGATGATTATCAATCACACACATATGATAGAAATAGACAAATATTCATTTTATTTGAGAACCTACTCAAATGAGGCTGCAACCTCTGTTTTACATAGTCCTTCTTGTGAAGGGCACCAACTCTCATATTTTTCTAGCACCAACTAGAATCACATTCTCTAGCTACAACTGAGTGAAAGCACCAACTTTCACTTGTATAGGCTTCAATATATACAGAGAAGATAACATGTTTTCCTAGCACCACCCTTCCACCTTTGTTTCTCAGATTTGAATGTGTTCAGTACAAATTGTAGAAAAACAGATATAACATTGCATACCAACTATGTTATGATCTTATTTTGTATTTATGCACCATGGTTCCCCTCATTATCTGTGTTCTGGATATTGATAGTTCTCTATCATTCTGCAATTCTCACTTTATCGATGATCCATGCATCAGCTTCTCTGTCTGCAAAGAGTGCATTGCCCCATTCATCACGCACATCCTTTTATAAATGTCAATATTTAAACCATCTACCTGTTCGTATACCTGACGGTCCATTTCCATAACTGAACAAATTGTTCTATTCCTTAAGGATGATAAGGAGTCCAATTACTAAGCAATTATGAGTTTCTGCAACACATTTTTTGTCATTTGGCTTCTTCCACACTTGACATTTTTTGCAACAAATTAGAGTTTCCACACTTGTAATTCCGAAACTCCTTCCGCGCTGTCGATTCCTTGTGCATCTTTCTTGGTCGTCGATATGATATCTGGTGTGGGATACAGACCTCAGATATTCAATATTTGTTTGAACAACTTCCATAATTTTTGACTTCTGACATCTGCTTTCAACTTTCACACTTTCGGCTTCCAGACTTCGGGATCGTAAAACCCAACTTCCATCCTTATTCATTTCCTGTTCTCCTGCTTTTCACTTTCCACTTTCCACTTTCCAAATTCCACACTCGACTTCCATACTTCAGGATCGGAAAACCCAACTTCCAACCTTAGTCATTTCCTATTCTCCCGCTTTCTGCTTTCTACTTTCTGACTTCCGAACTTCGGGATCAAAAACCCCAAATTACAACCTTAGTCCTTTCATGTTCTCCCACTTTTTGCTTTCTGACTTCTGCACTTCCGACTTCGGTATCGAAAAACTAAATTTTCTCATTCTCTACCATTGATTTCTTTTACGGACTTATTCCTATCTGTCGGATTTGTTCATCATATCTTCTTTCAAAATTTGTGGATTTCCTCCCGACCGTTGATTTATTTTGTGGATCCATTCTTGTCCGTCGGATCTTTGCACACATCATGTATTCTTCTGAGTCCTCTGCTCATCAGCCATGGATTCTTCTGATTCCTATTCTCATATGGATCATGCTTGGAACTATGTTTACATCAATGATAACCATTTCACACTCTGATATGTTTTCCATATGACCGCAAATCCTCCAACAGTCTCCCCTTGACCACAAAACCTCCAACAAGATGGAAGGAGGATCAGATTCAGATGACAAGGAGAGAGTACATGCCTTGATTGCTAGAAATTCAAGATAATCCACCTTCATCATTGATTATGGAGCTTCTAGACACATGATTTCGAAAAGAGAGAATTTATCGTCTCTTGATGATTCGAAAGGTCCAAAAATTGTTTTGGGAGATGACTCTGTTACTGATAGTTTTGGGAAGGGTAGGATTGATATTGACCATGGTTCCTTCAATGATCTGTTGTATGTCCCAAGTCTTGCTAATAACCTCTTGTCAGTGTATCATATGACCCACACTAGGTATCCTAAGAAAATCATCTTATCCCCCAATGAAGTTGAAATCACAGAGATTTTGAATGGTAAATTCATGGCAAAAGGTGTTGTGGATCACAATTCGAAGGTATACAACTTTTCCCATTTCCTACCTTTTTCAAACCCCTCATTTCTTCTCACTCATGCTAATGAAGCAATCAATATTTGGCATGATATATTTGGACATATTAACTACAAGTATCTTTCATATTTGAGTGTCAAATACATGGTCATAGGGTTACCAAAGACCAAGTTTTCTAAGGGAGTCTGTCAAGGTTGCATCCTATGAAAACACCCAGAGCACAAGAATGAGAAAGATAGTCATGAGAGAACCTCTGCTCCCATTGAGTTAATACACAGTGAGATTGCTGGTACATTCCCTCAGATGTCCATGACTCAATCCAAATATGAACTGACCTTTATAGATGATTTTTCCAGGTATTGTTGGGTCTACTTCCCAAAACACAAGTCTGAAGTTTTTGACCTCTTCAAGATATTTCAAGCCTTGGTTGAGAACAAGTCTGGGAGAAAACTCAAGATCCTAAGGTATGAAAATGGTGGTGAGTATTTCAGGTCAAATTTCATCCATTATTTTGAAGATGCATGTATCCAGATGCAGCATTCTATTCCTCACACACCACAGCAAAATGGTGTTGCTAAGAGGAAGAATAGAGCACTCAAGGAGATGGCAACTTCTATGATGAAGTCTAAAGATTTTCCACCAAATTTTTGGGCTGAAGCAATAAATTGGGCATCCTGTATCTAGAATATGGTTTCTCACAAGAAACTTTATGGTATTACTCCTTTCGAAACTTGGAGTGGGAACAAGCCATATGTGACCCATTTCAGGATTCTTGGCTCATAGGCTTGGGCTAGAATTCCAACTGAAAAGAGGAAGGATTTGCAAACCCAAAGCCAAGAGTGCCTATTTTTTGGGTATTATAAAGATTCAAAAGGGTACAATCTGATCAACTTGAGAACTAACAAATCCTTCATCGAAAGGAGTGTTCAGTTTGAAGAAGATCCTTTAGCAACAGTTGAAATTGGAGAGTCCTCTTCATCACCACAACCACTGATTGTAAGTGAAGGTACTAATGAGTTTGTTGATTCTGATATTTATAATAATTATTATTTAATTTCAGATCACAACAATCCTACAAGACCAAAATGGGCAGCAAGGACCATTCATGCAGTTGGGGAACTAGCTGGAAATCCTAGTGACACTAGGAAGACTAGATCTCAATTTGAGAGTGCCCTTTGTGTGAAAGATACATTCTTTGATGAAAAGTGTTATTTGATGTTTGAATCTTATCCTCAGACATATGAATATGCATCAGATGATCCAATATGGAAAACATTCATGAAGGAAGAATACAGCTCGCTCTAGAAGAACAACACATGGGAACTAGTTGATCTCCCCCCAGGGAGAAAGCTAGTAAAGTGTAAGTGGGTTTATAAAACCAATTTTGCTACTGATGGTTCACCTTTTAAATATAAGGAAATATTGGTAGCTAATGGATACTCACAAGTTCAAGGTATTTATTACAATGATACCTTTGCACCAGTGGCAAAGATAGACTCCATAAGGCTAGCTTTGGCCATTGCAGCTTCAAGGCAATGGGAGGTGCATCACATGGATGTGAAGTGTGCCTTTATAAATGGAGATATGAATGAAGAGATTTATATGCAGAAACCAAAATGTTTTGTATCTAATCTATCTTTAGTGCGCAAGTTAAAGAAATCATTGTATGGGCTAAAGCAAGCCCCTAGGGCTTGGTATACCAAGATTGATGGCTTTTTGTTGTCACATAATTTTGTTCGATGAAAATATGATAAAAATGTATATTTGAAGCTGATACATGGTTATTTAATGATTTTTTTTTATATGTGGATGATCTATTGATAACATGAAGTTTGAAGAAAGAGATTGCCTCCTTGAAGGATGCAATGAACCATGCCTTTTCCATGACAGATTTGGGATTATTGAGCCAATTCTTGGGTCTTGAAATTTCTCAATACCAAAAAGGAATCAAAGTTCATCAATCCAAGTATTCTTTAGATCTACTCAACAAGTTCAGCATGAAGGGTTGCAAGCCAAGTAAGACTCCATTCCTTTCTGGAGTTAAGCTTGAAGAAGCAGGTTCTTCTCCTTTGGTAAATAACACACTATATAGGAAGTTGATTGGGTGTTTTCTTTATCTTACACATACTCGACCTGGAATATCTTATGCAGTTAGTGTGAATTCTAGATACATGGATCAGCCTCATGAGATCCATTGGAGGGCAGCCAAGAGGATCCTAAACTTTGTTCAAGTAACAAGAACTCATGGGATTTTCTATAAAGCCAAATATGACTTAAAGCTAGTTGTATTTACTGACAGTGATTGGGCAATTGAAAAAACAAATCGAAAGTCTACTTCAAGATATGTGCTCATGCTTACAGATGGACCAATCAGCTGGTCAAGTAAGAAGCAGAGTTCCATAGCACTCTCATCTACAGAAGCATAGTATAGAGTAGTTGTGAATGCAACTGCTCAATGTTTGTGGTGTCAGGGGATACTTGGAGAATGTGGGGTCGAATCAGAGACTTCCACTGTCATCTATTCTGAAAATCAAAGCACCATTTGAATATCCACTGATCTAGTTCAAAGACAATGAACCAAGCACATTGAGATCCATATGCACTATATTAGGGAGCTTGTGGATGATGGTACCATTGCTCTACTCTACTATTCATCTTCAGAGCAAGTAGCAGACATATTCACCAAGGAGTTTTGTGAGAAGACCTTCAGTAATATCAAATCACTGCTACGGATTTATGATCATGTGGTGAAGAATGATTGATAACAAGATTTCTAAAAAAAAAATTGTGTCCATGTTTAAGGGAGGATTTTCCCACTGGGTTTTTGCCTCGTTCCTTGGTTGTATGGACAAGCAGTATGTAAAGGTTGACTAAGCCTTGTTTCTAGGCCCTATATTTTTCAGATATTTTCACGTAAATTCAGGCTCAAGGGGGGGTTTTATAATAATCAAAACCACAGTTACCCATATTTGACATTAATTAATCATTTGTGTCTTATTCCTAAATTCCTAGATTCCTTACTATGCTTGTTGGCATCCACTTGCACCTAGAAGTCAACAAATGCTAAAAATGTCTTAAGCAGCGCTTTAGAAACATCCTAGAATAATTTTTTGGCAACTTTGTTGTAATTCCAGAATAGAAAAAGCGTAGTTTTGTTTTTTTTGAAAGTTGCCTTGCTTTTAGCAGTTTTAAGGAAAAAAAGGAAAATCTAGTCTAAGAGTAATTGTCTTTTTTTTTGCCTTAACCATCCTCCTTTTTATCCATCCAAAAGCTTGGATCCGATCTATTTTCTTCACTTATAAAATGGTACAAATCATTTAGACAATTCATGATCATCTTCTCATATTAGGTGTTAGAATAATCAACCCATAGTTACCTACCTTAGACATTAATTTTAATTAATTTTGTCTTATTACCTAGTTTCCTAGATTCCACTCTATGCTAGTTGCCTTCTACAAGTCCTAGAAGTCAACACATGCTAAAAATGAGTCATGGAGCACTTGGGAAACATCCTGGAAGCCCAATTTAGCATGTCTGCTTTATTCCAGATCCTCCAAAGGGAATATCTCTTTTTTCTGAAAAGCTGCCTGTTTTATTGACATTTAAGGCAAAAGGAAAAGCTATACTAGGTGTAGTTGAATTGTTTTTTTCCCACATCATCCTCCCTCCTTTTCTCCTAATAAAAGCATGTATAAGTTTCCTTTCCATCCCTCTCTAGCTTTCCTACTTGACTTAGCCAATTCGTGAGCATCTTGGTAGATTTGGAAACTGCTTTATGCACCTATGGGGGCTTTAACTAGATTTAGTAAGCCTGCTTTTTTACCATTTCGAATGGAATCCTTATGCATTCAAATCTCTCATGTAATCATATATTGTAGAATCCTATTACTTCATAAGGTTTCCTATTGTACACTTATTGAATACAGATCAGTGTTATGCTCCAATTTCAGTCTCCTTTGGTGTGAATTTTGCATGTTTGATTAGCAATTTTGTGAGTGTAATTGTTATATCTCTTGGGTTCAATTTCCACATGGTATCAAAGCCTTTGTAGATTGATTTCTCTCCTTCCTTATTGCTATTGTAGGTTCGACATCTTGATTGGGAGCGCATTCTTCTGACTGGAGGGCACAGTTTCCGAGCTATGGACCAATCTCAGAAGATCATCTTGATTGCATTCAATTTCTTTGAGTAGAAAGCTGAGATGGAGATATTGTTGAGCATGAAAGGTCTCTACAGGGTAACTATGGCAACATAGGGAGAGCCCAATGCAGCTATAGAGAAAATTAAATGGCACAACAGGAGGCATGAGGCCTATGGTCTTTTGTGTCTGAGAATTTCAAGAGACTTCCTCTTCCATCTTGATGGATTGACATCGCCTAATGAAGTGTGGGACAATATAGAAGAGATTTTTAGAAAGACAGATGAGATGAGAGGACATCAAATTGAGAATGAGTTGATCTCCTTGAGTCCCAATAGCTTTGAGTCATTGCAACTCTATTTTTCCAAGTTTAAGGCCCTTTTTTTGCAGTTGAAACAGTGTGGGATCGAAAAGAAGGAAGAGAAAATAGTTTTGGCCATACTTTCTAGGATTGGTCTTGACTATTCAGTGTTTTTTTTGACCTTCCATGCCACCAAGTTGACAACTCGAGCCTAGAATATGCCTAAGCTTGCAGAGTTCATGGAATCCCTCACATAGGAGCAAGATAAGTTGCTGATGATGGGCACCATCAAACCTTCCAAAGACCAAGCTTTGGTTGTTGGAGATTCAAAGGTGGATTCAAAAAGCAAGAAAAAATATGAAAAGCCACCTGAGCAAAAGAGAGACAAGAACAAGTCTCAAGAGGAGCCCCAAGGTTCCAAGAAGAACTCCTAGAAGAAGAAGAACAAAGGAGAAATGAGCAAGTGTGCATACTATAGTAAGGGATATCATCCCGAGAGCTCTCGTATGAAAAAGAAAATTAACATGTTGACCCAACTCCTAGAGAAGAATAACATCTCCCTTCCTGATTGCTCAAAGAAGAGGGAAAAAGGATCAAATTCAGAGGACAGAGAGAGAGTACATGCCTTGGTTGTTGTCACATCAAGCTCACCTAGCTTCATCATAGACTCTGGAGCTTCTAGACATATGGTTTCGAAAAAAGAGATATTCTCCTCTCTTGACATGTCGAAAGGTCCACTAATACTTTTGGGAGATGACTCTCTCACTGACATTTTGGGGAAGGGAAGGCATTTATATTGACCATTGTAAGTTCAATAATGTGTTGTATGTTCCAGGTCTTGCCTCTAATCTCTTGTCAGTGTATCAGATGACTCATAATGGGTCTCCAAATAAGGTCATCTTCTCCCCTGATGATGTTTAAATCACTGAGATTTCGAATGGCAAAGTCATAGCAAAAGGTGTTGTAAATCTCACTTCAAAGGTATACAAGTTTTCCCATCTTATACCCTACTCAAACCCCTCTGCTCTTATGATTCATGCTAATGAAGCAAGCAAGCTTTGGCATGAAATATTTGGCCATCTTAACTACAAGTATTTTTCTGATTTGAGTGAAAAAGATATGGTCATAGGGTTACCAAAGATCAAGTTTTCTAAGCGAGTTTGTCAAACTTATATCTTAGGAAAACACCCAAAGCACAAGTATAAGAAAGGTAGTCATGAGAGAACCTCTGCACCTCTTGAACTGATCCACGGTGAAATTGCTGGTCCATTCCCTCATATATCCATGAGTCAAGCCAAATATGCATTGACCTTCATAGATGAATTTTTTAGGTATTGTTGGGTTTACTTCCTAAAGCATAAGTCTGATGTTTTTGACCTCTTCAAAGTATTTAGAGCCTTGGTTGAAAACCAGTCTTGGAGGAAAATCAATATCCTCAGATCTAAAAATGGTGGTGAGTATGTCAAGTTTGAGTTCATTTAGTATTGTAAATATGCAGGTATTCAAATGCAACATTCAATCCCTTACACACCACAGCAAAATGGTGTTGTTGAGAGAAAGAACAAATCACTGAATGAGATGGCAACCTGCATGATGGAGGCTAACAATTTGCCACCAAAGTTTTGGGCCAAGGCTATAAACTTTGCATCCTACATATAGAATAGGGTTCCTCATAAGAAACTTGATGGTATGACTCCTTTCGAAGCTTGGAGTGGGCACAAGCTAGATGTGAACCATTTTAGGATTTTTGGCTCAAAGGCTTGGGCTAGAATTCCAACTGAAAAGAGGAAGGATTTGCAGCCCCAAAGCCAAGAGTGCCTATTTGTTGGGTATTATGAATATTCAAAGGGGTGCAATCTGATCAACTTGAGCACTAACAAAGCTTTCATTGAAAGAAGTGTTCAGTTCCAAGAAGAGCCTTTAGTAGCAGTTGAAGTTGGAGAGTCTTCTTCACCACCAGAACCATTGATTGTAAGTGGAGAGACTAATGAGTTTGCTGATTCTAATATGTCTGATAATGATTACTTGATTGCAGATCTTAATAGTCCTACAAGACCAAAATGGGCAGCAAATACCATTCATGCAGCTGGGGAACGAGCTAGAAATCTTAGTGACACTAGGAGGACTATATCTCAGTTTGAGAGTGCCCTTTGTGTGAAAGATCCTATATTTGCTAAGAAGTGCTATATGATGGTTGAATTAGATCCACATACATATGAATATGTAGCAGATGATCCAAGATGGAAAATAGCTATGAAAAAATAATTCAACTCGCTTCAGAAGAACAACACTTGGGAACTAGTTGATCTTTCCCCAGGGAGGAAGCTAGTTCAATGTAAGTGGGTTTTCAAGACTAAGTTTGTTGCTGATGGTTCACCTTTGAAATACAAGGAAATATTGGTAGCTAAGGGCTACTCACAAGTACATGGTATTGACTACAATGAAACATTTGCACTAGTGGCAAAGATGGACTCCATAAGGCTAGCTCTAGCCATTGCAGCTTCGAAGCAGTGGGAGGTACATCACATGGATGTGAAGTGTGATTTACTAAATGGAGATATTAATGAAGAGATTAACATGTAGCAACCTTAAGGGTTTTTTTATAATCCATCTTTAGTGTGCAGGTTAAATAAATCATTGTATGGGCTCAAGCAAGCCCCAAGGGCTTGGTATGCCAAGATTGATGGATTTTTTATATCACTGAGTTTTGTTCAATGCAAGTCTGATCCTAATGTCTATTTGAAGTTGATTCATGGTTCTTGGATGATTATTGTCTTGTATGTGGATGACCTTCTGATTACAGGAAGTTCAAAGAAAGAGATTGCCTCCTTGAAGGATGCAATGAACCATGCATTTTCTATGACAGATTTGGGATTGTTGAGCCAATTATTGGGTCTCAAAATTGCTCAATCCCAACATGGAATCAAAGTACATTAGTCCAATTATGCTCTAGATTTGCTGAAAAAAATCAACATGAAAGATTGCAAGCCAAACAAGACTCCCTTCCTTTCAGGAGTTAAGCTTGAAGAAGCAGGTTCTTCTCCTATGGTAAATAATACACTGTATAGGTAGTTGATTGGGTGTTTAATTTATCTTAAACACACTTGACCTGATCTATCTTATGCAGTTAGTGTGGCTTCGAGATACATGGATCAGCCTCATGAGATCCATTGGAGAGCAACCAAAATGATCCTAAACTTTGTTCAAGGAACAAGAACTCATGGGATCTTCTACAAAGAAAAATATGATCTTGATTTGATTGAGTTTACTAACAGTGATTGGGCAAGTGACAACACAGATCGAAAGTCTACATCAGGATATGTGTTCATGCTTGTAAAAGGACCAATTAGCTGGTCAAGCAAGAAGCATAGTTCCATAGCACTCTCATCTACAGAAGCAGAGTAAAGAGGAGTTTGAAATGCATCAACTCAATGTTTGTGGTTGCAAGGGATACTTGGAGAATGTGGTTTCGAATCAAAGTTTTCAACTATTATCTACTATGATAATCAGAGAACCATTCGAATCTGCAATGATCCAGTTCAAAGACAGCAAACCAAGCATATTGAGATCCATATGCATTACATCAAACAGCTTGTGCATGATGGCACCATTGATCTACTCTTCTGTGCATATTCAGAACAAGTAGCAGACATCTTCACCAAATATTATGTGACAAGACCTTCAATAATCTCAAATCACTGTTGGGGATTTCTGGTCATGCTGTGAAGCATGATTGATGATAAGATTTCCAAAAATTTTGTTTTCTCTGTCCATGTTTAAGGGAGGATTTTCCCACTGGTTTTTTGCCTCTTTCCTTGGTTGTATGGACAAGCAGTATGTAAAGGGTGACTAAGCCTTGTTTCTAGGCCCTATAGTTTTCCGATATTTACTCATAAATTCAAGCTTAAGGGGGGGTGTTAGAATAATCAACCCATAGTTACCTACTATTATAACTATATCTTGTTCTTAGTTTATCTGTTCTTTTTGTCCTAATTTTCAACCGTTGGTTTAAAATGATTTTATATTTCATGTTGATTTAAAGAATTTTTGACAATCAATAATTTTGGTTGGATTTAATGCTTTTAATGGTTGAATCATTTCATTATTTTAGTTTTAAGGTTTGTCTTTTGGGATTATTAGTTAATATGTACATCTTTAAGCTTTCAAAAACTTATAATAAAAGTTCATTCCAAGTTTTGATTTATAATCTAACTCTCATTTTTTAGTCCTTTGTCAAATATTTTCATGAGGAGATTCCTGTAGCAGCTCTGTTTTTCCTGTTTTTGTCATTGTCATTAGGAGCAGATTACGAGGATATGGAAATGAATTCAGAAAAACCAAAAGAGGTTTTTGTCCACAACAGAATCATTCACAAAAACCTCTCTCATTTTTGCAACATCTATTATTGTTTGATATATTCAAATTCATATTTGTGGCCTATTTTCAGGGTTTGAATTATTTAATAATTTCCTGTTTTAGTCACAAATTTGCAAAACATATTCCGATCAATTGAAGCGGAATTTTGAAAACCCAAGAAAGGTTTTTGTTCATAACATACTCATTTAAAAAAATCTCTCTCATTTTTTACACGGGTGTTCCAAATCGAGAGATATGAAGGCGTCTTTGAGACCCAAATTTACAGAAATTCGCCAACTTTCCCCAAATCCGATTTGTTATTTTTGGGTTAATTATCTTTAAAGATTTTGAGTTATCATGTAACTAATTGATGTAACTGTTTCAAATTTCGACCTAGAATGTAGTTATGGAACTACTTTACTTTTGTAATGATAAAATGAAGACAAACATATAGTTTTGAGAGGGGGATTTTTCACTCAAGGAGAGGCTTTTGGAGCTTTGATTTCTCAAGCTAGCATTTATAACTCTTATGTAAGTGGATGACTGTTATTGATTATATATAAACTGATAAGCCCTTTTATCTGTCATGCTTTTTCATTTCTGATCGGTTTGATTGCTCAGTCTACAATTTCATTTCTTGTTTAAAGGTTTATTCATGTAAATGCTTGTAGCCTGTGGATGGAATTAGTATTTCATGTGTAATGTTTATGGCTTATTGGGATGTGTTTGATCCCCTGTTTATCCAACTTGCATGATTCAGTTCTGTATTAGCTTGTGGATGTTTATTTCCTCCTTGCTGATGAAGTTTTTAAAACCAAAACCCTAAAACCTATTTTATTTAATTTTACTTTTGAGATTGTGTTGGCTTGTTCTTATGGTAGTCTAAGAACAATTTCTGGCACTAACATCTTTGGCGCCGTTGCTGGGGACGAAGCTGAAGTATATCTTCCCTGGGATATTATTATTCTTCTGATTTTGAGAGGTGAACAAAGTTAGAAAATATTTTAGACTACAAATTTTCACCGGTGACTCCACGATTAAAGATTCCACTGCAAGGATAATTTTGTTGACAGAAAAATGAAGAAGCCAAATGGAAAGACTGGATATCAGCTTGTTACTTTACTCCATGAGGTTTTGTTCTTATTCATTAGTTCTTTCCTATCTTTCCCATTGCATGTCAAAAGAATTATTTTTTGTTTTGTCTATTCCGATGATCATAAACCTTCAAGTACATATCCCACTTTGGAAAAAGAAAATCTGCATTCTTCTTGTGTTATTGATGTTGATCATATTCCTTCATTTGAAATACATGTTCAGCATGATATACATATACCCATATCTCTTGAAGCTGATTATTCTGGTCATCTTGTAGAGAATAAAGTTGATCTATTACCTTCTACCATCACTGTTGAAACTTACGAACAGCTTGTTGAACCTCATTTTCAACTCACAGATTTTCAGTCTAGACACAGACAGAAGATGTTTAGACCTCTTAGGCTGCCATCTCTCTTACATCCTTACCCTTCCTACTTTGTTGAATATCTTCCCCATTTTACTGGAAAAGACCATATTACAGCAGAGAAGCATTTAGAATCTTTTCATAATTTCATTGATAATTTTGAAATCATGCATGAGGATGTTGTTATGAGGTTATTTTCGAAATCCTTTGCTGGAGATGTTGGGTTTTGGTTCTGAAATTTAAAACCTGATTCAATTGGATCGTGGGAAGAGTTACATGATGTATTTTTGACGTATTGGGGTAAGAATAAATCTTATGATCAATTTCTTTCCCAATTTTATAGTTTGAAAAGGGAAAATGATGAGCCAATTACTAAATTTAATTGGAGGTTTCAAAGTTTTTATATCAGTATGCCTACGGAGATCAGACCTTCGGAAAAACTTGCTATGGTATATTATGTTATGGCTCAACATTCATATCTTGTCTTTTTCTTGTTAGAAAGAAAATCATCATCTTTAAGACAATTGTTTGAGGATGCAAAAGGAGTGGAGGGGAACATCCGAGCTTGCAAAATGCTTCGAGATCAAGATCATGTTGAAGATATACAAGCTTATGAACAGGAAGAAGAACGTAGGTATCATTCAGATTTAAGACAGTTTTCTTCATCATTTTTAGATTTTCATATGAACAAGGATATAAATGATGCTTGTGTTGATTCTTCATATCGATTTGCTGACTTTTTCGATGATAACATACTTTCAGTGGATTATAGTAGAAATTTCTTAGTTCCTTCTATGAGATTATCATGTTATGAAGAAGAAATTACTGCTCTTCAACCTCTTACTATTGATATAAGAAATAAGTTGTCATTCTTGACTTATGGTCACTTTCAGAATTTTATTTGTTCAAGTTTTGATCAGGGGTTTTATTTAAAGGTCGAGGAGCAGTTTGAAAAGCCCTTGGTTTCCATTCTTGATCCAAAGTTTAAAAATAATAGCAATGGAGAGGAAGAGAATGCTTCACTTTATGATGAATATAATGAAGACATTGAAGTTTTAAATCGGAAATTTCATGATCCCATGGCTTCTTGGATGGAGTTGTATTTTTCAAAGGTTTCTAATGCTCCATATTTTGGCATACTTCTTATTTACAGTCATAAGTATCAGCTGCCTACAGACTCTTTATTGCATTTATCACATCTTTCATGGGTTTTCTCAAACAGTAGAATGCATGAAATTATGATTCTCAGTCAAATGGTTTCTTGGCTTCACTGGAAGTATGATTACACTTGATTGGGTTGTTTCCTCCGATTAGAAGTAGGACGAAATAGTAGAATAACCTCGCTATACGAGTATGTATATTCTTTTCAGTATGCTGGTTTGTAGCAGTATTTTTTTCATTTTAGAGGTATGTGTTCAGAGTTTGACAGAGTTGCAGAGATTTGGTAAATGACTCCATCACCCAATGAATAAGGCACAAGGTCTACAGGTTCTTGAAGCCTCACAAGGAGGACTTCATCCCGCAGCAAGAGCCAGATGTTATAACTAGATCTTGTTCTTAGTTTATCTGTTCTTTTTGTCCTAATTTTCAACCGTTGGTTTAAAATGATTTTATATTTCATGTTGATTTTAAGAATTTTTGACAATCAATAATTTTGGTTGGATTTAATGCTTTTAATGGTTGAATCGTTTCATTATTTTAGTTTTAAGGTTTGTCTTTTGGGCTTATTAGTTAATATGTACATCTTTAATCTTTCAAAAACTTATAATAAAAGTTCATTCCAAGTTTTGATTTATAATCTAACTCTCATTTTTGAGTCCTTTGTCAAATATTTTCATGAGGAGATTCCTGTAGCAGCTTTGTTTTTCCTGTTTTTTTCATTGTCATTGGGAGCCGATTACGAGGCTATGGAAATGAATTCAGGAAAAACAAAAGAGGTTTTTGTCCACAACAGACTCATTCACAAAAACCTCTCTCAGTTTTGCAACAACTATTATCATTTGAAAGATTCGAATTCATCTTTGTGACCTATTTTCAGGGTTTGAATTATTTAATAATTTCCTGTTTTAGTCACAAATTTTCAGAACATATTCTGATCAATTGAAGATGAAGTTTGAAAACCTAAGAGATGTTTTTGTTCATAACATATTCATTTAAAACAACATCTCTCAGTTTTTACACAGGTGTTCCGGATCAAGAGATATGAAGGTGTCTTTGAGACCCAAATTTCCAAAAATTCGTCAAATTTCCCCAAATCCCATTTGCTATTTTTGGGTTAATTATCTTTAAATATTTTGAGTTATCATGTAACTAATTGATGTAACTATTTCAAATTTTGACCTAGAAGGTATTTATAGAACTACTTAACTTTTGTAATGATAAAAGGAAGACAAACATACAGTTTTGAGGGGGATTTTTCACTCAAGGAGAGGCTTTTGGAGCTTTGATTTCTCAAGCTAGCACTTATAACTCTTATGTAAGTGGATGAATGTTATTGATTATATATAAACTGATAATCCCTTTTACATGTCATGCTTTTTCATTTCTGATCGGTTTGATTGCTCAGTCTACAATTTCATTTCTTGTTTAAAGGTTTATTCATGTAAATGCTTGTAGCCTGTGGGTGGAATTAGTATTTCATGTGTAATTTTTATGGCTTATTGGGATGTGTTTGATCCCCTGTTTATCCAACTTGCATGATTCAGTTCTGTATTAGCTTGTGGATGTTTATTTCCTCCTTGCTGATGAAGTTTTTAAAACCAAAACCCTAAAACCTATTTTATTTAATTTTACTTTTGAGATTGTGTTGGCTTGTTCTTTTGGTAGTCTAAGAACAATTTCTAGCACTAACATATTTGGCGCCATTGCCGGGGACGAAGCTGAAGTATATCTTCCCTGGGATATTATTATTCTTCTGATTTTGAGAGGTGAACAAAGTCAGAAAATATTTTAGACTACAAATTTTCACTAGTGACTCCATGATTAAAGATTCCACTGCAAGGAGAATTTTGTTGACAGAAAAATGAAGAAGCCAAATGGAAAGACTGGATATCAGCTTGTTACTTTACTCCATGAGGTTTTGTTCTTATTCATTAGTTCTTTCCTATCTTTCCCATTGCATGTCAAAAGAATTATTTTTTGTTTTGTCTATTCCGATGATCATAAACCTTCAAGTACATATCCCACTTTGGAAAAAGAAAATCTGCATTCTTCTTGTGTTATTGATGTCTATACATTGAGTAATCAAATCCTTTTACCTTTTATGTTTTACAATTGTCCAAATTTAAGTCCATTTTTCACCCTGTTTAAGTTTTCTTAAGCAGTTAGTTCAAGAAACGGTTACCTTGAATATTTCTTCACTCGTCCTTAAAAGCATATCTCATCGATCTGACAAAACCTTGTTCCAGTGGAGGCCTTGTATCCATAGGAATATTTCATCCCAATCAACTCGGTGATAGGATCATCTCTATGTGGGATTGATTCGAAGCCTTTCTGGTTGGACTTTTTCCTTCTGTTGATTGCCTTGTAGTTTTATCCAGCAACCTACAAACCAGGCCTTCAACAATGCTCTCTGGGGTGACTCAGGGAGAATTCAACCTTGTATAATAAAAATTTAATTAACTTGAACATATAAGCAATCTATCAATTTCACCAAATGGTCAAGCCTAATAACATCATGATCATAAAAATAAAGGTGAGCCTATTGCACAAAATTCCCACAAGAATCAGGGATGATTTTAAGGAACCATACTTGTTTAAAAGTGTATAAATGTTGGCGAATCTTACCAATTCTTAAAACACCAACTATAAAATGTTTGGCGATATTTTTCAAAAAATATTTTAATTTCCAAGGATTTTACATCGTTTATATAATAAATTGGCGATTTTTAGGGTGAAAAAAGTTTACCCCATCAAAATTGGGCGAAACGGGGCTTCAAAAATTGCAAAATGGCGAATCTTTTTTTGGAGAAAACCCCCTAAAAATAGTCCATGGGCTAAATTTCGCCCCTAAAATTATCCCTGACAAGAATAATAATGAAACATGAAGATTTTAGAAAACACAATCAAATTTGAAAGCCAGATTCCTAATTTGTTGAAGCCTCAAAATATAAGCACTAACTAAAAACACTTTTAAATTATTGCATTCTTATAGTATTATAAAAAGTAAAAAATATAAACTTATTATTTCACTTAAAATTTGCTAGGCATTTTGAATACACTAATTCCTTACTTATAGAGTCTTTCTCTATTTTAAAATTGTCAAATATTGGAATAATATAAACTCCCTATGTTGTCAAAATTGTGATTATAATAATGATGTTGGTTTTCATATGTTAAGCATTGCACATTTAGATAAGGCAATATAAACTAATTGGTTGAAGATATTTGGCTTGGACTCTTATTTTGATGAAAAACTTCAAGTGAGTTTACACATTGAAATCATTCTAATTTGTAGAAATACAATCAAATAATACAAAACTTCAATTGGGATCATCAAATTAATAAGTTACTTAAATTTCAATAAAAGTAATTGTTTGTTCCATCTCAAAGATTAAGAACATTCCTCGAGTAGAAAAACTTGGCCTAAAAAATATTTGGAACAAACTAAAACTAATATGATTATCAAAATAAAGGTAAACTCTATGATCAACAAATCATGAGGAATTTTCTAAAACTTTTCAATAAAGTACTTGCCTTTTATTGTTTCTTTTACACTCACATAATCCTTTGTAATTTAGTTAATGTAGAGCATGTTTATATAATCATTCTTATTGTAATTAATTTATAGTAGAAGGTCTTATTCAAATTATCAATTTATATTATATTTACTTTATTAATAATTTTCCTTTTTTTTAAACTAATCCATTTTGATAATGAAATTTGATAGTAAGTCATGTTTGAGATATATAGAAATAAATGTGTTGTAAATGTTTGAGTCATATCCTTTATTTGTTTAATATGGGGT
>LPNX010566395.1:68116-145730 GCA_001517045.1 Pseudotsuga menziesii | reverse complement strand
TAGATCAATAAAATAAAAGTTGACAATTAAATCCTCATACCAATATGTATAGATGAATACTCCAAAAAAATTAAATGTGTATTACATCTCTATCAACTTCAGTGTGGAAAATGAATGGCACATGGCAATATCCTTGCACTTTTTATATATTATTGTTTTTTATGAATAAACAATATTGTAGAATAGAAAGACTCACTATTTTCTATTGTTTTTAAGATTTAATGAATGAATTTTTATATTAAGAACATGATAATTACATTTGGACCACTCACATAATCCTTTGTAATTTTGTTAATGTAGAGCATGTTTATATAATCATTCTTATTGTAATTAATTTATAGTAGAAGGTCTTATTCAAATTATCAATTTATATTATATTTACTTTATTAATATTTTTCCTTTTTTTTAAACTAATCCATTTTGATAATGAAATTTGATAGTAAGTCATGTTTGCGATATATAGAAATAAATGTGTTGTAAATGTTTGAGTCATATATTTAGTTAATGTAGAGCATGTTTATATAATCATTCTTATTGTAATTAATTTATAGTAGAAGGTCTTATTCAAATTATCAATTTATATTATATTTACTTTATTAATAATTTTCCTTTTTTTTAAACTAATCCATTTTGATAATGAAATTTGATAGTAAGTCATGTTTGCGATATATAGAAATAAATGTGTGGTAAATGTTTGAGTCATATCCTTTATTTGTTTAATATGGGGTGTCATATTATATTTAGATCGATAAAATAAAAGTTGACAATTAAACCCTCATACCAATATGTATAGATGAATACTCCAAAAAATTAAATGTGTATTACATCTCTATCAACTTCATTGTCAAAAATGAATGGCATATGGCAATATCCTTGCACTTTTTATATATTATTGTTTTTTATGAATAAACAATATTGTAGAATAGAAAGACTCACTATTTTCTATTGTTTTTAAGATTTAATGAATGAATTTTTATATTTAGAACATGATAATTACATTTGGACCACTCACCTAATCCTTTGTAATTTAGTTAATGTAGAGCATGTTTATATAATCATTCTTATTGTAATTAAAATTTATAGTAGAAGGTCTTATTCAAATGGTCAATTTATATTATATTTACATTATTAATAATTTTCCTTTTTTTTTAAACTAATCCATTTTGATAATGAAATTTGATAGTAAGTCATGTTTAAGATATATAGAAATAAATGTGTTGTAAATGTTTGAGTCATATCCTTTATTTGTTTAACATGGGGTGTCATATTATATTTAGATCAATAAAATAAAAGTTGACAATTAAATCCTCATACCAATATGTATAGATGAATACTCCAAAAAAATTAAATGTGTATTACATCTCTATCAACTTCATTGTCGAAAAAGAATGGCATATGGCAATATCCTTGCAATTTTTATATATTATTGTTTTTATGAATAAACAATATTGTAGAATAGAAAGACTCACTATTTTCTATTGTTTTTAAGATTTAATGAATGAATTTTTATATTTAGAACATGATAATTACATTTGGACCACTTGATTGATGAGAAAAGTCAATAAAACAACAATATTATGCTTTAGTAGTTATCTAATAGTATAATACATGGATCCTATGTTCGTAGGTCATTACTTTCGTCGTCGTTTTGGCTGTGGTATGTAAATGATAAAGACTTAGTTTATTCAATGTCCATATTTCACATATTTTATAATTTTGTTTCATATCAAGGTTGTTAAAAACATAGCCATAAGTCCATTTTTTTGTAAAATATTAATTATAGTAATATAGAAAGGACTATAAATTAAAAGGTAACAATACCAAATGATGATACATTATTGTGTGAATGACTATAATAATATTCAATATATGTAATAGCTTATATAATATCAGGTGTATAATAATTATTTGATTCGAAAGAACGTTTTGTCCGCTACACGTAATATATGAAATTCAAGATTTTTGCAAGTTGTATGGAATTGTCATTTTGTAAGAATTTGTTTATCTAAAGAAAAGGCTCAAACTTTGATAATTTATCTTCATAATATAGTTATTTGATCTTGGATTTGTATGTCTATAATTTGACAAATTAGTTTAAGTCACTATGAATCTATCATTCTATCATTTTTTTCTTAGTTGAACACATGTTTGAATATCTTTGTAATTTGTAATGTTCTCTCTTTATTACTTTTAGTGTGTCATCATCTTTGGATATTTGATTTTTGTTTGATTTTCAAACTCATTTTTAAAAGAATATAGTATAATATTTGTTTCTATTTTTTTATTATAAATATATATTTTTTTGAATATTTTCATGCAACTTTAGCTTAATTATTTATTGAGTATTCTTTGAAGTTGTGTATAAATCATTTTCTAAAGTCTTGTGTATTTATCAGTTTTGTTGAGACTTTTTTTTAGTGATTTTTGTTCTTATCATTACTACTATTTAATTTCTTAAGAAAAAAATAATCATCTATCTTATAATCATCTATCTTGAGAGTCATGTTTTACATAATAGATATAATTTATGAATATAGATTTTGTGGTTTTCTATAATTTTACTATTTTTTTTTAAATAATAAGTTTAGAAAATGGATATAAATATGAAAATTTAATCAATAATATAACACATAAAATTAGAAATTGTCAGTTGTTAATTTGATTTTAGAAATAATAATAATGCGGAACATAATTTTAGCAAAAGGATACTCCATTAATAAAATACATTAAAGTAACACATATCATAATTACAAATGAAAATAACTCAAATAACATGACATTAAAATGCCCTTTGCTCAAGGGCTTGCAAGTTGCAAACTATACTCCCAATAGTCCTCGGAATCAGTTTTGGGAATGCAAGGGAATGGTTCTAACCAGAGGAGGCCAACAACCTTCTTTATATGGCCGAGACAATATAATTATCACCAAAAACCATGGAAGATGAAGACATGGTAGACATATTAACCAGAGAATTTCTCATCCTTAGCTTTGTTTGTGTATCTGATTTACCAAATAAAAGTGAATAAGAAAGATAGAAGAAACCATTACATTCAATGGTCAAAGAGAAAAGGCTATTAATAAAGAGGAGATCTTTAAGGAGTGCATTTTCTCCTACTCAGAGAGGCATATTATTTGTGCTTCATTGCTTTANAAGCAATGCAATTTAAGTTTTTTAGTATATTGGGTTTAAAGAATGTTATATATAAATTAAATTAAAGAGAATAAAAACATGAAACATATATATATATATATATATATATATATATATATATATAGGTATATAAACAAAAATGTAATAGGCATTATTATTTCATTCACAAAAATTAATTATAAATTATCAATAGCCTCTTCAGATTAACCACATCTAAATTGATAAAAAATAAATTGGTCCACATAGAACTGATGTCGATCCTCTGCAATGATCTGAGGCCTATCCCTACATGCATCCTCTCGAATGATCTGAAGTCGATCCCTGCATGCATCCTCCCCATATCCTTATATAACACCTCTTACAAAATACTCACCAAAATTCTTGCAACTAGAATGAAAAATATCATGGCCAAAATCATCTCGGACACAAGGAGGTTTCATTGTTGGCATACGCATCATGGATAATATAATTATCGTCCAATAAGCTGTCCACTCCAGCCAGGAACGCAAACAACAAGGTATGGAAATCAATCTGGATATGGAAAACGCTTTCGACAGGGTAAATCATTTCTTTTTGTTTGAGATCATGCTCAGAATAGGATTTTCCAAAAAAAATACAACATGGATCAAAGCCTGCATCAGCATCCCTTGGATCGTGCCTCTCGTCGATGTTAAACCTGTTGAATTCTTCCAAGCCTCTCGAGGACTCCATTAAGGATGCACATTATCCCCTTTTTTATATCTAATTGTAGTTGAGTCTTTAAACAAGAAGTTGCGGTCCCTGCAAAACAGTGGAGAACTTAAAGGTTTAAAAATTGCCAGAGGTCTAAAAAAGGTTAACCATGCTTAGTATGCAGATGATACAATTCTTCTAGGAGGGGCCTCAGTCATAATCGCTGAAAGGTTCAGAAGTTTTATCTCCACCTTCCTCAAAGCTTCAGATGGGAAAATAAATGCTCTAAAAACCAAAATATACAGCTAGAACTGTCCTGAAAGAACCATGGTCGGGATAGCAAGGACCTTGGGATACGAAGGAAATGCAAACTGGAATTCGTTCAATTATCTCGGAGTTTCTATTCACAGAGGAAAAAAGAAAACATCTGATTAGAAAGGACTGGTAGAAAAAACAAAACAAAATCTTCAATCACTGGGAGAAAATTGGCTCAACCCCGATGGGAAGATGATACTTATCCGTTGTTCTGGTAGCATACCCAATATACACTTGCTCGATTTCATTAGCTCCAAAATCTATAATCGAGGACATTGTAAAAGAGATCACACGCTTCCTCTAACAAGGTGGGAAACCAATTGGCACAAATAAATTCCACCTAATCAATTGGGATCTAGTGTGTAGAACAAAAGACTGTGGAGGAGATGGAATTAAAGATCTAGGAGCAATGAATCTTGCCTTGGGAGCTAAAATCATCTGGAAAATTGTTTCAGGGAACAAAGCTTGGTGGAAGAACATCTTAAGGAAAAAATATCTGAAAGGAAATAGGGAAAGATGCCTAGATGACATCCCCTTAGTAAAAAACAGCTCCCCAATCTGGAGACTATTCCAAAACGCAACCTTCATCATCCAGAATGGTCTGCGCTGGTCACCAGGAAATGGAAAACAGATCCGGATTTGGGAGGATAACTTCAGACACTCTTCTTCGGCCCGCCACATAGACATCTTCATGGGTCTCAAGCTCTGGATGGATGTCCACAAAATATTCACGGTCCATGACATCTAAATATGACACAATAATGGAAGATGGGTAGGATGGAAAAATATTGAAATCCCAGAAAGCATTAACATGGACTATATTGTGCTGCAATCGATTCTCCAAGGCTCAACTCCAATCCATCTCAACCTTTCAGACACAAGATGATAGGGAAATTCTGGAATTTATTCGGTGAAAGTCGGATATAAAACAATCCATAAGAACAACAGGAAAGAATCCATCTGGGAAAGCGTCTAGAGTAAGGACGGACTTCCTAAAATCAACTACTTCTGTTGGATTTTAGCACACCATAAAATTCTGACAGCAAAAATTTTTTTAAAAAGGGGGAATAGAAGGACCGTCTCATTGCACTCTCTGCAAAAGCTCAGGAGAAATGTTGGAACATATTTTTTCTGGAATGTCCATTTTCTAATGAGGTATGGTGCACAATCCTTAAAGAGCTTCAATTTAATCTTACTCTGGCTACGAATTGGAAAGATTTTTTCATCTGCTGAAAAGATTCTTACCATGGTTCTTTAAACAAGAAACCAAATTTCTCGAGAGCATGGATTGCTCTCCCTATGTATATTTGTTGGAAAATTTGGATTGCCAAAAACAAAGGAATTTTTGAAAATGTGACCCTCTCTCCTCCCAGAGTCTCCTCTTCAGCAAAAGATTTATGGACGGAAGCCCTTCTCTCCAAAGGTGTAAGGCACTTAAATCTTAAGCATTTAACTTCAAAAAAAAGAATTTGGATTTGAAATCTCCTCTTCCCTATCAAGCCAACTCTGAGAGGTAAATATGTTAAAAAACCTAACTCTCTAAGATGGCAGATTCGAAAGAACCCAAAAAACTTCAACAATTGGTGGACAAACCTGGATTGTCATTCTTTGTTCTTCGATGGTGCCTCTAAAGGAAATCCTGGGTTGGCAGGTGCAGGAGGGGTAATTTTTGACCCTGGGGGGAACAGATAGAAAGATTATGCTTGGGAAATAGGGAAAAATTCCAATAACTATGTGGAATGGCTCGATTTATTCAAGGGTCTAGAAATCGCTAACACTTTTGGAATCAAAGAATTAATATTCTTTGGAGACTCGCTACTGGTCATTAGAGAGGCTCAAAAGCTAGTGAGGAAGTACAAAATCCCCTCTACAAAGATGCATCATATTTTCAATAGTCTTGTCAGTGAATTTAATGCTATCAATTTCCTCCACATCCTTTGAACAAATCATTCACTTTGCAGATCAAATGGCAAACACGGGCATGCAGCTAGACTTTGGGCTCATAATTTGCAATGTGAACAATCCCGAATGTTGTTGGGTCCCTTGATTTAGGAGCTTATATGTTATTCAGATTCAAAATAAATCGAATCCATTGTTACATTCATAATTTAGGACAGGTGCAAATAAATTTCTGATATGTTTAGTTTTTGTATTCTCATCCTTGGGAAATGTGTAAGAACATACAGTCATTTCAGACTTGGAATCTTTCGAGATAAGGTACTTTTTGTAACCAAAGAACAAGATGTTATGGTCTTTGAATCCCTTTGGATTCAGTCCATGATACTGCATTTGTAACTTTCAGCCTTTCTTTCTAATATAAATACCCCTCAACCGTTCTTGTTAAAAAAATAAAAAAAAAATGGTCCACATATTTGGAAAAAAACATATGGGAAGTGTTAAAAAGGGGATTAATTAGTTATAAACACATGTTTTGAAATTTTAATTAGTTATAAAAAATACAATTTAAATATCTAAAAGTCTTAGTTTATACAACTATTATATTTTTTACATTGAATATTTCCATGAATAGTAGTTATTCTTATAGGCTTACGTCTACCAATGTAATTGGATTGCATATGGCTCAACCAAGAAACTAGGTTTCGAAATCCAACTTAACTTAGGTTTTTAGGTGTAAGATTTGTGTGTTTTATGGCTCTTTCCTATGGAGCAGGAGTTTCTGCATTTACCTATACAAGAAAAAAATTGTAAGCAAACACACAATAAATTTCAAACATTAAGTAATCCACTTATAACAACACTTCAAAAATTGAATATAAAATTCTTAAATGAATAAAAAATATTTACTCACCCTTGAATCACTAGTGATGTGCATATCAGGTGTGTCATGTGTGTCATCTAATTGTGGATCAATTTGAAAACAATCTTCTACAAAACCCTACATAACTTCATTATATATACATAATATATATGAGTTTAGTAAATACTTAAAAAATAGAAGGATACAAAAAAACAATAACTATATTTTTTTCTATGAGAATTAAAAGTATACTAAAGAAAATAAATATACTTACATAGCTATCCTCATTCATCTCACATGCCATTGTCTTCTTACTATCTTGATCTCTAGAAATAGGAGTTTTTGAAGGTTGTTTGGCTTGCTCTACATAATCCTATATAATGATATGCATGTACAAATGAGTTTAACATGATCAATGTTATAAACCAAAATGTGATAAAAAAACACTAGTATACTTACTTCAATTATATGCTCATGGGATGCATTACTAGTGCCTTCCATAATAGAAGATGAACATTCATCATCTAGATCCAATCCTCTGAATTTTTCCACTATTTCTTGTACTTCATGGGTATTTTTCTTCTCCGATTCTATATATATATATACTCATGTTAACACTACACATTTATATGCAAGTCATATCAACATTACAATAAATGAAAACAACAAATTTATATTAAAATATCATATAAAAATACTGACACTTACCTCATTTGCATAATCATTGCATGCACCATCATTGGTTCCTATGGTTGAAGATGACCCTTCATTAGAACAATGTAACTCATTGACCATCTTTTTATTTCAATCCTTTTTTATGCGTCTTCACGTCTTTTGATGTCCTTTGATTTATAGGCATCTAAGTGTCCAGCGATTCTTTCAAGGGCCTCACTACTTAACTCGTGTTCATAATTCACTTTCTATTAAGAAAACTAGTAACATAATTAATATTTATAAAACTAGATAAGATGAAAGTAGATTATGAAGCTTGAATATGAGCATACCAAGTTTACATATCTCATGTTCTAATAGACGTCTTCTTAAGCTTTTGAGAGCCATTTCCATGCGAAACTCAACCCTAAAGCTCCTTAGCTCATTATTTTTTTGAACTTTTTTAGGATCTTTTTTTGGCCAATGTGAATCATGAGAACATGGACGACCCTTTTGAGGAGGTGGAATTGGACCAAGTTGATGGACATGTTGTCGATGTTTATTCAATGCATCAACAATAGTGACATCATATTTAGTCTTGCATATACCAATCATACAATAATGGAGTGGATGTAGACTAGGTCTTTTAACTATTTTGAAATCCAATTCTCCCTCTTGAAGCTCCATAATAAATTGTTGAAAACACTATCAGACATACATATTTTAATCTCAATCAATACGATGCATGTAGATATTTTCACGTGTTGTACCAAACATATGTACATTTTTTAAATAGGTATTGTAGATATTTATTTTGAATCCCATTTTCATATCCACTTATTTACAAAGTAATCATATATATTCAAGTTTTTATTTATTTATATTTTTTCATCTCTCTATTTCATCTACTAAAAGTAACCAGTCTTGCAAACTCAGAATATCTTAGTTGTTTTGAAGTATAATACATAAGGAAATAAACAATGTTTTTAATAAAAAATTATCAACTATAAACTTTTTTTATCTGTTCCTAATTTGGAGTGACGGTATGAGGACTGGTTAACATCATATCGGCTTGGTGAACTCTGTAAGCCATCTATATCTTGCTCAAAGTTTGTTGTGGATATGACTTTAGGCGGTTGCCTGCCAACTTCAAAGAAGCGAGAAACCAATAAAAGACGAGAGAGGCGGCAAAGAGCGATAGCAGCCAAGATCTTTGCAGTGAGAAAACAATAGAATATGAGAGAGGAGACACTCATTGTCAGTGGGTCTACCGAGAGTCAATCATCGCTAGAAAGAGTACATACAAAGAGTCATAAAAAATTGTACGTACAAAGAGTCTGTCAATAAATACTTTGGAAAAGTTGAAAATGAATTTGAAATCTGAGAAGGAGAAATAAATAAAAGCAACCAGAACTCATAACTGACACAGTCGTTTCTGGACGTGTTCAGTTGCTTTTCCTCGCAAGGAGCTACGATTTTACCTTTAACAAGAAATATTACATTATAGTATTCAACTCGGTGTTCTTGTTTGCGGACAAACTAAAATGGGTGTTTATGAATGGGCATGCCATTTTCCTGAGAACTACAACGGTATCGTATGGGCGTTTGATCATTCAAAGATTAGATTACACAACTTGAGTCACCCAATATCATTGTGAATTAGCACAACAGAGTGATTATGGAACGTAAAACTTT
This sequence comes from Pseudotsuga menziesii, assembly GCA_001517045.1. Classification (NCBI taxonomy): domain Eukaryota; kingdom Viridiplantae; phylum Streptophyta; class Pinopsida; order Pinales; family Pinaceae; genus Pseudotsuga; species Pseudotsuga menziesii. The sequence goes on along the minus strand of LPNX010566395.1, from coordinate 136,488 downwards.
GCAAAACACAAAGGGTTAGATGGAAATATATGCAGTGTGTAGTATGTTTTTTTTGCTTTCGAAGGGGAGCCAAATCTCAAAAATCTAAAAAAACGACCACTGAGAAATGATATTACACGGACAAGCTTGCAAGCGCAGCGTTGCCCAATGAACCCAACAAAAAGTTAGTAGGATGCAAACTGTTGGGAAAACTGTGAAATTCGGGACTTGGAAAATGGAAGGCTTCGGTTGTTATCCATGGAGAGGTGGTTGTTATCCATGGAGAGGTTTGAAACATGCAGTAGACAATTTGCTAAAGCTAGGCATAAAACTAGCCTGGATGGCAGTCAAATTGAGGCAAAAGGAATGTGAAATACCTCTCGTATATGAAGATAACTGTCATATTAACTCCACCTGGATGTTACATGTCACACAATTAACCAATTTTTTAATAAAACACGGAATTTTCAGCCATTGCAACAGTAAAGCAGAGCACAAATTGGTTTGGAGAGCAATACAAGAATTTCAGGCTAATCTGAGATACCTGCAAATCCGTCTGGACTGGTTCAGATCTCGAAGCGTTCGATTTCTGAGAGGAAGACACGAAGTTTGACAAATCCCTGAGTGTGGAGTAATGGCGCTTGCTTGGAGAGATACACGGATTTGGACCTGCAGATCTGGGCGGATCGGGAAGGAGTAAATGTTGATGCCCAATGGTCATATCAGTGTACCTGACATCGCAGTGGAGGGAAGGCGAACGAAGAATGGGGTGCATGGTCGTTGATGCTGGATGGATGTTGTTGATGTTGGATGTATGCCGTAACATGGTCCCCATGTGCTGATGCTGGATGTATGTCATGACATGGTCTCCATGTACTGATGCTGGATGAAGGCGCATCTGGGATGGATGCCATAACCCATGTATACTCTTCTGAAGACTCTTAAATAGTGTGCAGCGGGGTGGATAGCACTCGCCTTCAACCAAATGCTTCCAAATCGAGGAATCCCTATGTCTTTAGGATTGGATTTGTGTTTCAGAAAACATCCCAAGATATTAATTGAGCTCAACACCTAACTTAACTTTTAATTGTTTTTGTTTTGTTTTCAATTGTAAAATATTGCTACCCTAAACATATGGATTATCGAGTCCTACAAAGAAGAAGGATGGAGTTGCTATGTTCTCACACAACACAAATAGAGTGGCTATGTTCTTACACAACAAATCTTGTTGAATAGAATATATGTTGTAATTTTTTCAAATTGAACAATATTCTTAGCTTTTAGGGTTTTGTGCTCTAGAATTCCTCTTATAAAAAATTGTTACTCTTGCTTCATGAAGAGTCCCCCAAGTCAGAAATCAACTTACCATTTTCATTAACAAATTTTTAGAAAATGTGGTGAGAAAAAGTGAAACTAATGTATAAAATAAAAAAAAATAAAAAAGATTTATATCTTATTTTATTTAACTAATGTTGTTTTTAAAACAAATATAATATTATTGAAATTTATGAAACCAATAAGCCATTCATAAACATAATTTTCAAATTTTCAAAACAAATAGATACATTTTTATATGATTATCAATGTCCATTAAAACACCTACAACTTTAATGCTTAATGCTTATTTTTTTTTGCTTAGATTCCACCCTCGAGGACACCCTACCTCCACTCGTAGAAATATCATGTTCATAGAAAAATCGTCAATCTCATTGCCGCGATGCGACCAAATGGTAGTGATGGGCTCAACTCACTTCATTTCACGTTAAGACAACACTAGTGATCAAATAGCTTTGAAATTATATATAAAACCTTAAGCAGTCTAGGTAAAAGGGTCAATTTGACATGTGATATTGATTTGAATCTTAAACCTTATTGATAATAAAAAAAGTGGAGTATAAACATTCATTAGATAGATTTCAGTGATTCGTTATTAAAGTTGAGTACGAATAGACAAGCGGCCGCAACTTTACGGCGAACAATATATAGTAGGTTATACGATATTTAATGCAGCTGTTGTCGTAGTGTGAGCCATTAAATTTCAACTATCATTGGATCCAATGGCTCACACTGCCGCGATGGCAGCATTAAATATCTTATAGCCTGCGATATATTATGAAACTTTCATTTCAATAATGCTTGTGGTTTCAATAATTTCAATAGTTCTTGTGGTTTCAATAATTTTTGTCCATTTTTGTTTAAAACTCCCCACTCTACTTCTTAGGTTGAGATCCTTAAGGTATCTTCGTCTTCACCAGTGTAAACATTTGCAATATCTTAGTTATAGCATTTGGTTGATTTCATCTTTGCAGTGTTTACATATGAATGAATGCAGGGCTCTATGGAAAAAGCCTCAATCGCATAGGTGCATTGAAAGTGTGGCTTCCATTCATGATTTAATGGGATTGAAACAACTCCAAAGGTTTGAACAAACAATGAATGTGGGGACATTAGGGATCTTGGAAATATTAATTACTCGTAGATCCGTACCTGACTCTCAGTTGACTCTGTTAGAGTTTGTATCACTCAAGATCTTGTCGGTCAGTCTGACAAGAGGGAAGAGTCCACGATTCGGCAATGTAAACTAGACGAATTTATTTCTGAAGCTAAGTTGTTAGGTAGATAGTTATTACAGTCTTTTAATGGAGAGTCACTCGATTCATGTAGAAGCAATTTTCAGGTTGCCTATAAATAGAAGAAGAAGATTGTAAATTAAGTTAGTCTCTAATCACTAGACACATTAGACAGTAGAGAGAACTTTGGGTGAGAAATGAGAGAAAGAGAAGTTGAAGCTCAAGCTTCTGTGAATGTGATAAGGAGAGAAAGGGAAGTTGAAGCTCAAGCTTCTGTGAATGTGATTCAGTCGAAGAGGCCCAAGCTCTGTAAAAGGATCAGTCGGTGAGCCGACAAGTCTGGACAGACAAGTTTGTAATACCTTTTTTATTTCCGCATAGTTATATATATGAAATAGTTTATGGTTGAATGCATGTTTTTTGGCGGCACAATATTTCAAGATTTACTTATGTAAATGTCTTTTACAATTACGATTGAGTGAAAGAATAAGAATTCTTAAATTTCTCACTCCGTGAAAGTTCCAAGTTTTACAGCACATTGGTCGACTCAAGTCTTCCTACATATTTGGATGTATGTTTTATAAGTTCTTTGGATTTGTTAATGTGTCAATTTTTACTTCATCTTACTCATAGGTAAAAAGCATTTGTAATTCTCAAGTCTTTTAGACTAAGAAGCATACTCTGTAGATTTCGACCAAAGTGAACCGACAAGGTTGGTTGAGTAAGCCGACTAGAGGTCGAATAGGTCAGCCGACTTGGAGGTCGAATAGGTCAGCCGACTTGGAGGTCAAAGAGGTCAGCCGACTTCGAAGTAACTGTTGGTAGAAACGACAAGTTGAAGTAAATCAGTCGAGTCGAAAGGCCGACCAAAGTTTATAAACTTGTCTAGTCGGGAGTTAGACAAGTTTCACCCGACAAGTGAAAAGAAAAGAAAAAGAGGTCGGCGTGAAAATATTTAATTTTTAATATTGACTGAGTGTTAAACTCAAGTTTACTCGGCTTGGTTTTAGCTAACTGGTATCAAAGCGAGGTTTATATCGGAGCAAGGTTTAGAAAAGAAATATTGTCTTAAAATATGGAAAATTAATTTTCTAAGGAAAGTTAATTAAAAAAATTAAAATTGGCTTCCACTTCTGGTTCATTGCAAACTCCAATTTTTACAGGAAAGAATTATGAATATTGGTCTTTAACAATGAAGGCTTTATTTAGAGGTCAAGATGTATGGGAGATAGTCCAGCATGGTTATGTAGAACCAGCAAACATGACAGCATAAAACAATCTCACATAGGCTGAGAAAGATGTCTTGAGAGAACAGAGGAAGAAATATGGAAAGGCTCTGTTCTACATACATCAAGCTATGCGTGAAAGCATACTCCCAAGAGTAGCAGCAAAAACTAATGCTAATCAAACATGTGATACATTGGAGACAGCCTATCAAGGTTTGGATAAGGTAAGGACAGGCAAGCTGCAGATTCTGAGAAGAGATTTTTAATCTCTGTCCATGAATGATTCAGCGACTATAGACACATTCTACACCAGAGTTGTTGGTTTGATAAACCAACTGAAATCTCATGGAGAAGCTATAGAAGACCGAAGGGTTGTTGAAAAAATTCTCAGAAGTCTTCCCCCAAGATTTGAAAACTTGGTTGTGACCTTGGAAGAACACACAAACATGTCGGCATTTACCATTGATGAGTTGCAAGCTTCACTCATCAATCATGAACACAGACTCAGCAGAACACAAACATCATTGGAAGGTGCATTCACAGCACAGTCATTCATAAGCCGTGGTAGAGGCAGGGAAAGAAACAACTTCAGAGGAAGAGAAATAAGTTCTTCAAGAGGAGGACGAGGCAAAATTCCTGCAAATGTCAGTGGTAGAGGAGATAATTAGAACCCAAGTCAGCCAAGTGGCCAGAGATTTGATAAATCAAAAATCCAATGTCATTATTGTAAGAAGTTTGGTCATTATCCATATGAATGCAGAAAGAAACAATATGACCAAGATAGGCAAAGCCCAAATCAGTCGACCAGCACCATCACTTCGACAAGTGCAATGTTAAGGGCATCGACATCTCCACTTGAATGCAATGTTGTTCAAGAAAGTCCACATGACATATGGTACTTAGATTCAGGATGCAACAACCACATGAGTGGTAATTTAAACTTGTTTTCCAGTCTAGACAATTCAGTTCAAACTGATGTTACACTTGGAAACAATGTCCAAGTTACTATCTTAGGAAAATGCACTATTGATATTCTAACCAAACAGGGGGAGAGTAAGTATATCTCTAATGTCTATCATGTTGAAAGTCTGAAACATAATTTGTTAAGCATTGGACATTTGATACAAAATGACTACAAAGTCTACATGGAAGATGATCACTGTGTGATCAAAGACAAGCATCCAAGCGATCAGTTGATAGCAAAAGTGTCAATGACAAGTAATCGCTTGTTTCCATTGAGGATAGTTCTCGACATGAAAGGGAAGACAAACACAGGAGCTGCATTCAAGGCAGAAAGTAAAGAAACAATCGAGCTCCTCGACAAGAAAGAAAATTGCAACACTAATTTGCAAGCTGCATTTCAGATAGAAGTTCAAGATGAATCCTGGTTGTGGCATTTAAGATTTGGACATCTAAATTTTGGTGGGCTGAAGCTACAGCACACAAAGAATATGGTGAAAGGATTTCCATTAATCGACAGACCAGAGAGGGTTTGTGAAGGCTGCATTTTTGGAAAGCAACACAGAGAGACTTTTCTAGTCGAAAAGTCATATAGAGCATGCACACCACTTGAAATTGTGCACTCTGATATTTGTGGTCCAATGCAGACATCATCCATTGGTGGCTGCAAGTATTTTCTAACTTTTATTGATGACTATTCAAGAAAAACATGGGTATATTTTATGAAACATAAATCTGATGCATTTAGTTATTTTCAGTAGTTCAAGGCACTCATGGAAAATCAGAGTGGACATCGCATCAAGATCTTAATTACCGACAGAGGAGGTGAATATGTTTCAAATGAGTTTCTAAATTTTTGCAAGACCCATGGCATACAGAAACAATTCGCTGCACGGTATACACCTCAACAAAATGGTATTGCCGAAAGAAAGAACAGAACCATCATGGAGATGGAATGCATCAAGTTAGCAGCCAAGCATTTGCCAAATGAATATTGGGGTGAAGTAGTCACAACTGCTGTATACATTATGAACTGATGTCCGACAAAGAGTGTGAAGAACAAAGTTCCCAAAGAAGCATGGACAGGTATGAATCATAGTGTTTCTCATTTAAATTTTTTTGGTTGTGTTGCATATGCTCATGTTCCAGATGAGCTGAGAAGGAAGCTAGACAAAAAGGGACAAAAGTGTATTTTTGTTGGTTATTCAGAAGACATAAAAACATACAAGTTGTGTGATCTTGTCGCAAGGAAAGTGATAATCAGTCGAGATGTTCAATTTGTCAAGAATGAATCATGGGATGGAACTATCGATATAAATGTCAAGATTGTGTCAAATGTCGACAATGATGATATGGAAGAGGAAGTGGTTCAAACACCACATGTAATTCAACCAGTCACAGCACTGTCGACTCCCACTGACACCATGACATGGTTCAGCACAAGGACCATCAACACAAGTAGCATCTCAAGCTACACCAACAAGTACACCAAGAGGACAGCAGACTCAATCAAGCATTTCATCGAGGTCGACATTGACAGAACCGGTGAAGATAAGAAGTCTGCATGAAATATATGAAGCTAATACACCTAATTCTTTCTCTCTCTTTGAATTATTTTCTCCTATATATGATCCACTAACATTTGAAGAAGTTGTTGAAGAAGAAGTATGGGCACAAGCCATGGATGAAGAAATAGAATGCATTGAGAAGAACCAGGCATGGGAACTGGTTGATGTACTAAAAGACAAGGATGTAATCAGTGTCAAATGGATTTACAAGACAAAGCAAGATGCTGATGGGAATGTGTAGAAGCACAAGGCAAGAATGGTAGCAAGAGGGTTCACACAACAACCCGACATAGACTTCAATGAAACGTTTGCACCTGTTGCATGCATGGATACAGTCAGAACAGTCTTGGCCACTGCTGCACAAAACAAATGGCATGTTGATCAAATGGATGTCAAGTCGTCATTCTTAAATGGCTATCTAGAAGAGGAAGTATATGTGGAATAGCCACAAGGGTATGAAGTTCCAGGTCAAGAGCATAAAGTGTACAGGCTGAAAAAGGAACTCTATGGTTTGAAGCAAGCTCCTAGAGCTTGGTATAGTCGGATTGATTCCTATCTCACTGAAAATGGATTTCACAGAAGTGAAAGTGAACCGACTTTGTACACCAAAGTTGATGAGCAAGGTAAGATGTTAATTGTCTGCTTGTATGCAGATGATTTAATATTTATTGGTGTTTTTGGAATAACAGATTTTAAAGCATTCATGGAAAGTGAATTTGAAATGACTGATCTGGGGCTTATGAAGTTTTTTCTAGGCATTGAAGTTTAGCGGTCTAAAAGTGGTATTTTTATATCATAGACAAAGTATGCAAGTGAAGTTTTAAAAAGGTTTAACATGTCTAATTGCAAGACATCCCCAACACCAGTAATAACAAGTTTAAAATTGAGCAAGGATGATGAAGGATCCACTGTCGATCCTACGTTGTTCAAAAGGCTTGTTGGCAGCCTTATGTATTTGACAGCGACAGGACTAGACATTATGTATAGAGTAAGTCTGATCTCAAGGTTCATGGAGTCACCAAAAGACTCACATTGGAAATTAGGTAAAAGAATTCTGAGGTATGTAAGTGGCACAAAAGACCTTGGTATTATGTATTCAACCTCAGAAAATTTTAAACTCATTGGTTACACTAACAGTGACAATGGAGGCAACATAGATGATAGGAAGAGCACATCTGGTTACACATTTCATTTTGGTACAGGTGTTGTTTCATGGGCTTCAAAGAATCAACCCATAGTAACTTTGTCTTCAGCTGAAGTAGAGTATGTTGCAGCGACAAGTGTTGCATGTCAAGTTGTCTGGATGAGGAGAGTGTTAAAAGATTTGTCACAGAACCATCAAGAACCGACAAACATCTTCTGCAACAACAATTCATCCATAGCATTATCAAAGAATCATGTGTTTCACAAGAGAACCAAGCACATCGACACAAGGTTTCATTTCATAAGAGAGTTGGTGAACAACAAGGAAATTTGTTAGGAATTTTGGAGGTCTGAAGATCAACTTGCAGACATCTTTACAAAACCATTGGCAAAGGATACATTCCAGTATCTACGTAGTTATCTTGGAATGACAAGTTCTCCACAATGAACTCTGTCATAAACAGAGCATGTCTAAGCTCTGAAACATTTTGTAAATTTTGTTTTAAAATCCCCATTTGCTCATAATTAAGAGGGAGTGTTGGAAATATTAATTACTCGCAGATCCGTACCTGACCCTTAGCTGACTCTGTCAGAGTCTGTATCAATCAAGATCTTGTCGGTCAGTTTGACAAGAGGGAAGAGTCCATGATTCGGCAATGTAAACCAGTCGAATTTATTTCTGAAGCTAAGTTGTTAGGTAGATAGTTATTACAGTCTTTAATGGAGAGTCAGTCGATTCATGTAGAAGCAATTTTCAGGTTGCCTATAAATAGAAGAAGAAGATTGCAAATTAAGTTAGTCTCTAGTCACTAGACACATTAGTCAGTAGAGAGAACTCTGGGTGAGAAAGGAAAGAAAGAGAAGTTGAAGCTCAAGCTTCTGTGAATGTGATTCAGTAGAAGAGCTGAAGCTCGGTAAAAGGATCAGTCGGTGAGCCCACAAGTCTCGAAAGACAAGTTTGTAACACTCTTGTTATTTCCTCATAGTTATATATATGAAATAGTTTATGGTTGAATGCATGTTTATTTGGCCACACAATATTTCCACATTTACTTGTGTAAATGTCTTTTACAATTACGGTTGAGTGAAATAACAAGAATCCTTAAATTTCTCACTCCGTGAAGGTTCTAGGTTTTACTACACATTGGTGGACTCAAGTCTTCCTACATATTTGGATGTATGTTTTATAAGTTCTTTGGATTTGTTAGGTTTTACTGCACATTGGTGGACTCAAGTCTACCTCCATATTTGGATGTATGTTTTATAAGTTCTTTGGATTTGTTAATGTGTCCATTTTTACTTCATCTTACTCACACGTGAAAAGCATTTGTAATTTCTTAAGTCTTTTAGACTAAGAAACAGACTCTCTAGATTTCAACCAAAGTGAACCGACAAGGTCGTCGACTTGGAGGTCGAAGAGGTCAGTCGACTTGGAGGTCGAAGAGGTCAGCCAACTTCGAAGTAAATGTCGGTAGAAACCACAAGTACGGTGGGTAGAAACACAAGTCCAAGTAAATCAGTCGAGTCGAAATGCCGACCAAAGTTTATAAACTTGTTTAGTGGGGAGTTAGACAAGTTTCACCCGACAAGTGAAAAAAAAAGAAAAAGAGGTTGACGTGAAAATATTTAATTTTTAATATTGACTGAGCTGTAAACTCAAGTTTAGTCGGCTTGGTTTTGGCTAACAAGGGAACATGGCCCAAAATAGAAACCCTGAATTTGACACTCAGAGAGATGGGCACAATCAAAAATAATTTAGAGGAGACTGAAGCTAACAATCCATTCAGAAAGTACAAAAATAATTTTTTGCCATTCATTTCATGGATGGAAGGATCGAGATGAACTAACTTCTACCCAATAGAAAGAGAGAGAACTGGATCGGGATAAGCACCAATACCTATTATGGGTAGAAAGAGACAGATCAGGATTAAAATCTCTCTTGGTCCAGAATCCATCCGTTAATTGAGAGTTCGTCACATTCTCAACTTAAATAGAATAAGTTGACGTAACATAGACAACAAGTGGATGGGAATTAATATCGTTCCAATTGCCGCTATTGCAGGAACAATGATTCAATTTGGAAGGTCAAATAATATTTATAACCAGTCATTTTTCTCGGGAAGAAAATCGAATAAATTCTGCCACAAAACCATGGATTTCCGGCAATGCAAGAGAAGCCATTTAAAAACTACTGGACATAGTATTTTAGGTATTAGCATAGCCCTACCATTTATTTCATTAGATAGCTTACTCCCTAGGCTATTTGTCATTAATATGTAGTTGACAATTTGTCTTTGGGGAAGGCTTTTATTGGGAAATGATATGTGTAATTTTGATCTTTTATCAAATAATAAGTATTATTTTTTATTTTTGAAAAAAAAAAGGTTATGTTGATAGCTATTTATCATTAAATATTATCTTATATTTTGGACTTATTTGAAAAGATACCAAAACTAATTCAAATGTAACAAGTATACAGCAAAAATTAATTTTATAGTCATCCTATCTTATTATATATTAAAATTTATGTAAATCTCTTTAAGTACTCCGAAAGATACGCATGACAAGACAATTTAACCGTCTTATACAACAATTTAGCTGTCAAATACAGCACAACACTTCACCAAACAGGTTATCAATTAGCTTTGAAATATATAAAACCTTCAGCAAACTGGTTACCAAATAGCTTTGAAATATATAAAACCTTCAGCAAGCGACCGCACATCTATCATATATGCTCTAACCGGAATTTGAACATAAAAACACAGTGGAATTTAATTCTACGTGCCTATGAAATATGGTCAAAATTTCTCCATGGTCAAATTTGACGGGCTGTTTCGTTTTCGAATTCCTAAAAATCTTGTATTTGTATCCATTGTCAGAACATGAACCTCAAAGATGTATTATAAACTCTGGTTCGAAGATATATTATAAACTCCGGTTCGGATAGATTTGTTTCATCTCTGAAAGAAAATCTGCTGAAGAGTTCCACTCCAGCACAAAGGCATCCAAGCCAGGGCCGCTGACAGAATGGCCAGTGGAAAAACTTGGCAATTTCAAGGTAAATATTTGGACCGAACCCATAATTTTATCTAAATTAGAAATCTATGTTAATTCCTAGACATACTACTTGACTGAAAATGTGAAATTGGTTGTGTTTTCTGTCTGAACTTGAAGGTACCTCCTCCTCGCACTGTTGGTGATCAAGATTATCTGTACCAATTTCCTAGGAGGCAACAGTCAAACGTGGGCAATCCCAGGATTCACATTCCAGGTATCGCATCCACCATTAAACTAATATGGTGTTTGAAAATTATTGGCTAAATCTTCTGATCCCAAGATGCACATTACAGGTATGCTATCCACCATTAAATTAATATGGCATTTTAATCCATTTAAATTTTTCTGATTATTGCACCCATTTTGTGCTCTTCAAAGCCTGGTCGAGGTTTGTGTGTAAGGGTTGGGATCTATGCGTCCGGCTCAGTATTTAATATTTAAAAAATGATTTCCAAGAACTTTCAATTCTCATAACAAACTAGCTTTTATATTTTTTAGTTGCAATATGTATTTTCATTGTTTTTAATAGCAGTTATTGGTTTTGCACTTGGGTTTGAACACATATAGGTTAAAGTAAAGTGTCACTAACTCTTTGTTCTTAATAGCTCTGTTAGAGATAAACAGAAATAATGTAAAAATGATAAATTGTATTGATTGATAGCTCTGTTAGAGATAAACAGAAATAATGTAAAAATGATAGAATGCATTGATTGTGGTTTACTCATGGATGGTTTGACAGTTCTTAGTCTGTAAGATTTGATCCATAATTAATGAATCTAAATTGATGGTTTTTTAGATTACTTATATATGTAGATATAATTAAGTAATCTAATTGAATTTGGCATACCGTCCTTCTCCTGTTTTGTGCAAGCCTTTGTCTTCCTCCTCCCCAATTTTCTAAATTGGTATCAGAACCTAGAGTGGCCTGTTGTGAAGAGCGCATAGTGGCCTGTTGTGACAGCCTGACAGCCTGCTTGGCCTGCTGTGAGAGCTAGAGCCTGGTGGCGTGAGCATAAAAAGAGATTGCTGTGTAAAGGAATCCGCTGCTTGAGATTGAGAAGAACAGCTGCGTGAAAGTGTGAAGACCTGTGCGTAAGTGTTGAGACCGGTTTGAACGCCCTATTGCGCTGGGTACAATCGCTATCGTTAAAGGAGCCCCTGCTCGTGAGATCGCTGTTGGAGAAGTGGCTGCATGAAGTTTGAGGAGCCCACTGGTGTGGCTGCTGGCTTGCCCAGCTGCCTGCGTAAGAATTCGTGGGGATTCTGGTGCTGAATTGGCAGCTACTAACGCACTCTCCCTCTCTGGTGCTGAATTGGCCTCCCTCTCGTGCAATTGGCTGGACGCAGAGCTATTTGTTGTATGGTGAAGTTAAGACAGATAAAAAAAAATCCTCCTTCACCAGGCGGAATACATGTCACACAATAACCATCAAAAAACTTATCTATGACATCCTGCCTTCCAACGCCTGACTAGATAGCTACTCCGGGAAGAAATATCAGATCTATATCGATAGATATGAAACTCACATAGAAATTTGGCATCCTTCTTAATTCCTCTTCGCCTTGCACAATGGACAATGGCTTCAATCCACGCAGCAACGATTTCCCACAATTGCTCACAGAGAGTAGTTCGTTGTCAACGATTCACACAATCCATACACAACCTTTTCCTTGGCAGCGGATCTCATTCCAACCTTAGGCGACAATATCCTTCACATGCCAGCTCGATTTGTGGAGAGAAGTACGCAGATCAGAGATTGACACTACGTCTCAGCCTGAGTAGGCATTCCTTTCTTTGAATCCTAAACTCGGGTCGCTCTTTCTTGGCAGCTAGGCTATTATAAGATGATACAGGAGCATCATAACAGACCCAGCAATGTGCCAAGCTGGTCACATGTGGCTGGGCAAAGGGACAGATAATCCTAGAGTTTCAAGAAATTGTTTATGTTTTTATCATTTGCTGAATATGTACACAAAGTTGATATGCTGTCAGTGTTAAAAGGGAAAAAAAAAAAAAAAGGAGGGGAGGAGAATTTTGTAGAGATAAAAAAGAAAAAGAACAAAGAACAACAGGGAGGGTTCTGTGAGAGAGAATCTCTACAGGTGTGTATTTTTTTTGAGAATGAAAGGAATTTAATTTTTTAATTTGAAATTTTGAATTAAATTGGGTTTCTGTGTGTTTTAAAAAGTAATTATTGCACCAAGAGAAGGGAGGTGCTCTCAGCTCAGTATGGGGGAGATCCTATCACGTTAGGCACGTTATGCTAACAGACATCGACATAAAAAAAAATTACCCATGTTAAACCCAGATTTACCAAACACTAAACGGATCAAATTGTAATTTTTTATGAACATTTAAAATTTTAAGATAAAAATAACTTACACCTAAATAAATTAGATCCCTCTGGCTGCTTTCTAGATCCAGGTTTAAGATAGATCTCTGCTAGTATAGTTAAATTGATTCCATGTTGATTATTTGAAAAATCACCTTATATTTGTGTGAAGGAATTTTGTTGGGCCACTATATAGTTTTATTAGCAGTTAAGAGTGTTTTACCCCATTGCAAACTGAATAATCATATTTAGCAAGTGGCGAACTATTTGAATGCAATCCTTAGCACTCAAGAGTGTTTGACCCAATTGCAAACTTAATAATCATATTCCCCAAGTGGAGAACTATTTGAATGCAATCCTTTTTGCGTTGAGTAATTGTTTAAGTTACATAACCCATAGGGAGAGGGCAGAATGGTGAAAATCATTAATTTGAGAATCTACCTTTTCATTTGTTAATCACAGTATGCGCAGAGAGGGAAGAGTTCATAATTGAAGGTGATATCACTGTCTACAGTGTTGGTAGAGAACAGAGATCCAAATCGGTAGTAGTATAGTCGACAGTCAATTTCTTTTTGGGTTGTTTAAACGTATTCAAGATTTACTGTGTGTGGGATTACAAACATACAGTTGTTTATCTGCGTACATAAAGATCGCATGGTTGAGATCTCGGTTCTCTGATTAATCTGAGATCAACGACCCTGAATGTATATCGCAGTTGGAGTAGCAAGATGGGAAACCGCTTTTGATTTGTGTCGATTCCGATGAGCCTTCAGTCATGGGTACATGGTCATATGTTATGAGAAAAGACGTCGAGTTTGAATAGTCATAGTGCCTCTGATATTTGTTTTGAGAGCCCGACAGATGTAGGGGAAGCCCAGATTTAGCTAAGGTTCTATGTAAAGAGGCTATGTCATCACCCTGCCATCAAATTTCCGTATCAGAGTAGAAGGTTCGTTCCTTTGTAGAGTACTGAAGCAACATAAGTGCAGAGAAGTTGTAGAAAGATCAGATTTAGAATCCAAGGGATTGATGCTTGAAGACCTAATGATGTTTTGAGATGAAGTTCCGAAGATAGAATGCCAAGAGAGTTTCTGCATTAAGAAAGGAGCAGAACAAAGTTGGTTGAGGATAGACAAGAAGTCTGTAGGAGTGGTTTTGTAAACCAACTTGTTTGAAGAGTGGAGAGTAAAAAGAGATATATTAAATGGTAGCTCAGTTCCTTTGAAATAACAAAGAGATGTTGGTGCAAGAGAAGTGATGAATGAAGAGCTGGTTGTCCAATTCACCAGATTGAGTAAAGGGTAGACTTTGGATTGAGTAAAGGGTGAACGTCTAGGACTGCTATGTTCTAGATAGAGAAGGAGTTAAGTCAGCAATAGTGGAAAACAGTGTGACCCAAGGAGTCCATAGCAAGCTGGTAATGAAGTTATTTCCAATTTGAAATTGGGAAGAGTGAGACTAGTGAAGTTCTCATGGGAGTGTGACTGCAAGAGGGAAACCTAGAGAAGAAAGGATTCAGAATTCCAGCATTCCAAAGTTGAGGATATTGATTGAGATAATGTGTTTTAAGTTGCTGTGATTGTTTGTATGATAAATGGTTGATTGCAGAATTAATGTATGAAGGTGAACAGTCTTTAAAGTTTGTAGGAATATTTTATACCTTGGGAGAAAGGTAGGATAGATTTTGTTGAAGGAATAATCTTTAGAGGAAGTATTCTTGTTTTGAAGAACAGTGGAAGAAATTGCAGCAGTGACATGTGCTGAAGCATATACCGATCATATACCGATAAGAGGTAAGGGTTTTTGGATTCATTGGTTATTATGTGAAGAGATTAACTGTTGCAAGTGGAAGCAAGAGAAGATGAGTGGATGGCAATGAATCTGCCAAACTAAAGGTTGAAAGAGGTATTGTGTGTGCAAGGCATGAAGGAATCCTTAGTAGATAAAACAGAGTGAGAGAAGATTGTGACTGAATCTAGGCAACAAGGTGTATTGCTGAAGAAGGGAGAAGGATTGTAGTTCTCCAAGAAAGGTGAGTATTTGGGGAATTAACAACCTAGCTGATTTGAAAGATGAGGAGCAGGAGTGCTCAAGAGGAGGTTATGTGTGAAGAACCAAGAAGAAGAAGACTCACCAAGAAGATTACTTGGTACTAGGGACAAGTATTACACTTGTTACAGAGATAGAAGAGGTTTGTTGCAGCTCACAAGGTGGATTAGGATGATTCCACAAAGGGAAGACGGAGAGATGACCACTGACGGTTATCTTAAGGGTTCAGAGAGGATTCACAGTCAAAAGAAAGAAATTAGCAGAGATGCCAGTAGAAGACTAAGCATGGGAAATCTTAGTGTGGTATCTGAAGACATGTTGATAGAGTTAACTTGTGAAGATGATTTGTTTACTGCTCACAGTAGGCAAAGAGAAACTCATAAAAGAGGGCAGACTATAACTACTGAAATTTGTAGTAAAGGTTCAGAGAGGAGCCATAGAAGATCAAGTCAGGATAAGCTTGATATGGAATTAGCTGAATTGAAAGTGTAGTTGGAGGTGATGAGAGAATTTGTACAAAGAAATATGGAAGACCATAGATATGGTTAATGGACTCTTCAGAAGAAAAGGGTCAAGTGGAATTTGTTACAGGATAAGTTGAGACACAAGGTAAGTGCTCAGTTAAGGGAAGAACTCAGAAGAGTTGAGTTACAACACCAGCCTAGATCCAAATCCTAGGCTCTATCAAGCGCCGAGAGGGATCAAATCTCCCGAGGTGCAAACTTCCTTGAGTGCAATACCTGAGAAGAGGTTTGCACCTCAGGAGATTTGATCCCTCTCGACGCTTGATAGAGCCTAGGATTTGGATCTAGAATGGCTTCAGTCATGGGAGGTGACACAAAACTAGAGTTTGATCAACATTGTAAGGAACGGGTTAAGTTGAAAACACAAATTCTTTAGATTTGTTGGAATTGTTGTTAGATTCGTTATCTTTGCATTCAGAACAGTGCTCCCCTTGCTCAACATGTAGCAAATTGATTTATAAGGAAATGTAGCAACGTTCTTCAGTGCCTAGCTGAGTTTCAACATAGTGGCAGAGATTGAGATGCTCTTCACCATTTTCACTTGATCCAAACATGGTTAGAAATTCGGTCATCCAGCAATAGAGACTTGTATACAACTACTATGTAAGTCTAATCCGCACACAAAGATGAAGCTAATCACCTTCCTCTTCTCCGTTATAAAGAATATTACGAAAATTGAGAAAAGTGAGCATATGGGACTTAGGGAATTTACAAAGGTCTCTAGATCATTATCAAATTTGGATGGGCACTCCCAATCGTATGTTGTATGTTGAATGGACGCTCTTAAAATTACATGAAAAGTAAGAGTATTTAGACTTGGGAATTGAAAAGGCCAAATTTGAATGGAAACTTCATTTTTTTTAATAAAAAAATTGAATGTACAATTAAAAATAAGTTAAAAAAAGAGAATATATACAACTAACCTTTTCAAGTAAAATTATAATTAAGTTGAAAATTATATGAGATTATAAGGAAGCATTGAAAAATGTAATTTTCTTTCAATGCATATATATATTTCCAAAATTTGAATTCAACTACATGTAAACTAAATAAGGTTGTAAGCCTTTATTCATACGAAGAAATTTTAATAAACTTTGAAAGTACAACTATAATCTTCTTAGAAATTTTAAAGTATAATAATGAATTCAGAATTTAGCATATCTTAATTTTGTTTCATTATGATTCACGAATGGATGGTACAATGCTCATGGAAAAACAATCTTGGGAAAAGAAGGTATTGATTAGTTTTTGAAATAATATATTTTTTGAAATTTTATAATTTTTGTTTAGGAGTAGTTTCTTTTTTATTTTCTTTATTTTTAATTGAAATTTGGTAAAAAAAATTAACAAATCTCTTTGAGTGCAATTTACCATGGGTTGTTTAAGAAGCCTTGCATGGTTGTTTAGGAGGCCTTGCACATGGTTTTAATTTTTTGCGGATAATTACATGGCTTTAATTTTTTGCGGATAATTACATGGCGTCAAATTTTCCATTGATATTACATGTGCAGAGAGAATATATCCATGTAATCTTACTATCTTTAGTTTCTGTACTGGAAACCACTGATAAGCATAAAAGTTACATGGTAGGCGGCCAAAACATTTCGGTAGCTGATGGTGAACCCTACGACGTCCAGGTTTGGCAGACTACTCTTGCGGCTTTCACTCTGCGAGCTCGTCTCTATGGCAAGTCTCAAACCTGAATCTCCTCCCTTGGATTATATGTTTCGAAGGATGAACCCAGCATTTTCTGCTCCCACTTGCCTTGGGTTTTGTCTATTTCAGGGGCTCTGTGTTAGTTCATTCCTGGGGTGGCAAAGACTTTTAGTTTTAGCTCTCTCCTCCTCTTTTCAAGGTACTGGTTTCGTCCTTTTGGCTATGGTTTTGTGTTTGTTTTTGACCTTCCACCCTACTCCTGGTGGGGAACCGACGACTGGAGTTCCTCCTCCTTAGCGGAGGACCAGTACCAACCAGTCACTAAAAAAGTGGGAATTATTACTTGGGTTTTTTTGTTGGTTCCCGGTTGACCTTCACGAGTTTTTCAGTGTCGTGTTTGTACCTCCTGCTCCATGGGGGATGCGGGTTATGGGTTTTGTTTACATTGCTTGTCTCTCCCTGCCACCTTTGGGGAAGCTCGTGATTTTCAGAGTTGACCTCGTCTTTGTTATTTTTTTCCACTTGGGTCGTTTACTTGCTTTCTCTACCCTAGTAGGGTTTTGTCCAACCTCCTTTCTTGTCAGCTTTTTTGGTTTTTTTCCTGCCCCTCACGGTTTCAGAATCGCTCCTCCTACTCTAGGGTTTCTGGGCTTGTCTTAGTGGGTTGACCCTTGTTTTTTTTCGGGTCTCAAACCTCAGGGTTTGTTGCTCTTAACCCTGGTTGCCTGAACCTGTTGACTTTTGGGAGTGAGGGTTTCGTTGTTAGGATCTGTCTTTTCTTGGTTCCATGTTGGGTTTTAAGGACGGGGATCCTCCCCCCTCATCGAGTGATCCTCAGTCCACCCTTGTTCGCTCTCGGAGATGAAGAAAAGCTAAATCCCACAAAGCTTTAGAGGGGAAGCTTAGATTTGTTTTGGGTCATGATGTTTTTATGGAACGGGTGGAAGCATTATGCTCTCGGGCTCTTATAGGCAGACTCGAGTACTGTTAGCTGGGGAAAAAGGATTGGATTGCATGGACCACGGAAAATTGGAAGTTGCTCTTCTCCTATGTGCCTATGATCAGTTTACTTGCTAAGGGTTGGATGGTAATCGTCTTCCTGGAGGACACACATGCCACGACTGTGTTAAACTCTCTTTGGCGCATTGGTGAGGGTTCTCTAGTTTTGGACCGTTGGCATGCACATTTTGACCCGCTAAGGGAGAGGCTTAAGAAAAGACAATTGTGGGTCTTACTTCCATCCCTACCTTTTCCTCTGTGGAGTCGCACCCTACTGGAAGGCATTGGAAACACAATTGGTCATTTTGTTGTGGTGGAGGAGGAATTCATGCACTCTTTTGACAAAAGAATGGCTAAGATATTGGTGGAAATGGACATATCAAAGGGACTTCCAGTTAAAGTAGAGATACTGTGTCATGAACGCTTATTCTCTCAGCGCTTAGATTATCTCAAAATCCCTTTTCAATGTAGTCATTGTAGGGAAGTGGGTCATCTGCAAAAGGAATGTCCGGTTTTTCATCAAGGTGCGGCTTCCTCGAGTTCTCATCACTCACCAACGATGCAGCGGTCACCACCTTCCCTTCAGGGTGGCAACACACTTTGTCCCTCCTCTCCGGCTCGAGCTCCTTCAACAAAAGGTATTTATACTAATGCCTGCTCTTTTTTCAATGATGCCTCTGAACAGGAACTCCTTCTTTTGGATTCGGTGGAGAACAGTGCCACTCTCCCCTCCTTAGTGGTGGTTTCCGCGCATGTTGAGTCCCTTACTACACCAATATTGGACCCTTCCATTGACTCCCCTACTGACCCTTAACCCTCACGGTCCTTTTCTCCACCACCTCGGATTAATTCTCCTCCTCTCTCCTCTGAGCCGAATTCTATCTTCTCCGACTCTGATTTCACTGCTCTCGCAGGACCTCGTTTTCACGATAATACTTCCCCTCCTCGCAGTCCCGTTTCTTCTCCTTCTTTTGCAAACCCTTCTTTACAAAAGTCTTTGGAAATCTTCTCTGTGAAATCCCCCCTCTCTCCATCGGTCTTGCTGTTAGACTCCATTTGGTTTGAAAATGTAACTATCAGAAAAAAGAAAAAAGCCCCTCTTCCGTCATCAGATTTGGCCTCAGATTCTCCTTCATTTACTCCTTTGTCCACTAGGCTTAAAAATGCAGCTAGACATAAATCGGCTTCCTCCCATTGGGTCCTTAGAGCTTCGACACCCCATCTGAGTGGTTCCTGATGAAAATTATTTCACTAAACATCTGGGGCTTGAGGGGGCTTGGCTAAACAAAAGAGCCTCCATCGTCTTTTTGCTTCTCTCTCGCCTGATGTAATCCTTCTTCAAGAAACCATGAATAGTACCTACCCAGCTCTATTAGCGTTTTCAAAGATCCATCCTGGCTGGGAATTTTGTGCTATAAGCTCCAAAGGTCTCTCGGGGGGTATTCTCTCAGGTTGGAACCCCCTTCGTGTCAGATGTAAAGCCTTTCAAACTTATGCGGGTATCCTTCTTAAAGCTCGTTTCAGGGGCTCTCCCACCTCTCTTTCCATTTTAAACTGCTATGGCCCATATCTTCATCGTGACTCCTTCTGGAATGCGGTTGCTAGGGGTGGCCTACTTTCCCTTCCCAATCTGATTATTGCGGGAGATTTAAATCTTACACTGAACGGGTCTGAAGTTTGGGGTAAGAAGGCCCTTCTCGATCCTCTTGGTCCCTTCTTCACACAGATTTGTTTTCTGATTTTCAGTTGATGGATGTAGCTCCATCCTGTGCTGGGCCTACTTGGCGAAATGGTAGGTCAGGGGAAGAGGGCATATGTAAAAGGCTTGACAGGTTCTTACTTTCCTTTAACTTAGTAGACCTTCTCCCCAGGCATAGGGTTTGGTCTTATCCTTTTGCAGTATCACTACCCTGTTCTTTTCGAATGGATGGAAGATCCTTTCTCCATCCCTCTCCCTTTCAAGTTTAATCATTCCTGGTTGTCCAATGACGATTTCGTTAAGATGGTCAGAGCTGAATGGCCTCTTCTACCCATGGAGTTCCTGCTTCTCGGATGGTTGACCTCTCTTTGAAGCTTCACCTCCTGAAAAAGAAGGTCGAAGTATGGACATGAGAAAAGACCTTAGAGATGAAAGAAAAGATCATCTCATCGAAGAAGAAATTAAAAGTCTTCTGGAATCTTCGAGCTTGGGTCTGCTTTGCTCCCTTGAAAACAACAGGCTCCTAGCTCTTAGAGAAGAGTTGCATTGATTGATGGATCATGAACTTCAATCTTCCAGGCTACAAATCAGAATGACTTGGGCTTCACTAGGTGATGCCAATACAAAATTCTTTCATTCGGTAGCCTCTGCACAAAAGAATCATAACGCCATGTGGGGTATTGAATATGAAGGAGGCATTATGATTGAATATGAAAAAGGTATTAAGGATTTGGGGGTAAGGTATTTCAAGTAGATTTTTAAAGATGATAATCAAACCAACATTGAGGCCCAATTGAAAGTTATTCGTTTATTCCCCTCCTTTCTTCGCCAAGAGGAGATGGAGACTTTCACTGGCCGGATTTCTTTAGAGGAAGTGGAATTGGCTTTAAAATCTTTCAAGAAAGATAAATCTCCTGGTCCAGATGGCTGGCCAGTGGAATTTTTTTTGGCCTTTTTTTAACTTCTGCGGAGTGAACTTGTTAATGTGGTTGAAACTTCCTGGCTAGAAGGCAGAGTATTACCTTCTATGAACTCTACCTTCATTGCTCTTATCCCCAGAAAAGAAAAATCCCTCACCTTTGCTGATTTCAGACCAATCTCTCTCTGCAATTTGGTTTACAAACTGATCTCCAAGGTTGTTGCTCAGTGCCTTAATCCTTTTTTAGGTAAGTTTATCTCTCCACAACAATTTGGGTTCTTAAAGAACAGACAAATCTCAAAACCTTTGGTCATTACCCAAGAAGTTCTTCATACTGTCAAAACCAAAAATAGGTGTGCTTTTATTCTGAAGCTGGATCTTTCTAAAGCTTTCGATAGGGTGAATTGGTCCTATCTCAGACTTATTCTTCATCAAATTGGAGTCCTACTGGTGGGTATCAATTGGATTATGGGTTGTCTGTCATCTATAAATTTTGCACTGCTTGTAAATGGATCACCTTCTAGCTTTTTCCCTACCTCCTGTGGCATTAGGCAAGGCTGCCCTTTGTCCCCGTTATTGTTTATTCTTGTCATTGAAAGGCTCAGTCTCTTAATAAAGGATACACGTATCAATGGGAAGATCAAGGGTATCAAGATCTCTTCACAGCTCTCTCTCACTCACCTGTTATTTGTTGACGATGTGATTATGCTTGGCACCGGCACCTTTGAGGAGTGGGTTTCTTTTAAAGTTATATTGGATACATTCTGTGCAGCTTCAGGTATGTGTATCAACATGGACAAATCGTGTTTTTTGTACAACAATATGGAGGAAGGGTTATTGAATAGGATCTCTCGCACTCTCTCATTTAAATTTGAGCACATCTCCTTGGGTTTTAAATACCTCGGCTACTTTTTAAAGCCCCTTGGTTATTTGGTTAAAAATTGGAACTGGCTTATAAAGAATTTTGAAAAGAGAATTTAGCATTGGACCTTTCGACTACTCTCCATTGGGGGAAGACTAGTCCTGATAAAAGCGGTCCTTACTAGTTTGCTAGTCTACTGGATGGCTTTGGTTCCTGTTGCTAAATCCATTCTCAACAAGCTCAGAAGTATGATCTTCTCTTTCTTGTGGGGCTCAACAGTTGACAATAAAAAGTATCATCTAGCAGATTGGATGTCTCTGTCTAAACCTACATCTCTCGGTGGTTGGGGCATGAAATATTTGGGATGGTTCAGTCTTTCTTTACGCCTCAAGAGCTTTCGGTTAGCCCTTAATGGGAATGGGTTTTGGTACAGTTTATTGTCTGAGAAAATCTGAAAAGGCTTTCAGTGGTGTCCTGGATCCGCAAAAAATTTTTCATTGTTAAGGGTGTTTCAGTGATATGGAAAGGTTTTGTCCATACCTTATCCTGGTTTGGTAGTGGTCTCACCTGGCAAGTTGGAAATGGTAAGGATATCCATGTGGGCTCAGATTCGATAGTAGGTATCAACTCTCCATTTATTCTTCCACAAGATCTATGGATTTACCTGGAGGATTATGGTATAATAACGTTGGATCAAGCAAGAAATTACTCCCCAGATGCACAGAGCTATTGGTTCACTGCTGAGGAACTGGATTTGGGAGGCGATTGGAAAATTCTTTGGAATAATTTTATATATGGGCTTGAGTATGGCAGAATAAGACTCTAATCAGAAAGACTCATTATTATGGTCTTACAATAATTATGTTGGGGAAATCACTGCGGCACTTGGGTATGAGTGCATTGTGCATCATTTACAAAACCGTTCTTCTGATATGTCCAAAGTGCTAGACCTTCTTTGGATGTTTAACATCCCAGCAAAAATCAGATGTTTCATTTGGTTACCGGTAATGAATTGAGTGTTAAATTGGGATAATCTCCAATGTCGTGGTAGACAGGGCCCGGGTTTTTGCATTCTCTATAGGATGGGTGAAGATTCGATTCAACATTTGTTCATCGATTGTACCTTTTCAAGAAGAGTCTACTCAGTTTTCTGTGAGCAATTTGGATTACCCCCCTTAATTAATTGCACTGTCAGGTCTTTCCTTGAACTTTGGTACAAAAGCAATTTTGTTGTCTCAGCCATTAGCTATCTGCCCCTCTTCTTTTTTTGGAGTATTTAGAAACTAAGGAACTGTTGTATTTTCGACAATAAACAGCCCTCTGTTTACACGATCCTTCATCAAATTGAAGCGCTAATGCATCTTTTTCCTGTACCAAAAAAAAAGAAAAAAATAAGATGTATTGGCTCATGCCCACAGCTTTTCTTCCCTTGTGGCTTCTTTGATGGGGCAGCTGCTGGGAACCTTGGTAGAGCAGACTTTGTTCTTCACTTGAGTGATTCTCACTCTATTAACTTTACTCTGGGCTGTGGCAGAAGCACAAATACCAGATCTGAGCTTGTGGCACTCTGGGCTCTCCTTGCAGTGACTAAACATTTGGGGATCCCTCTTCTTACTAATACGGTGACTCCCTTGTCATTATTTCTTGGGCAAACAGGACTGCATCACTAAACTCTCCTAGCTTGAGTCATTGGTGTGAGGAAATTAGGTCCCTGCTGCAAATTATTCCACCTTTGACCATCAAGCATATTTATCGTGAGCATAATCAGCAGGTTGGCATTCTCTCAAAAAAGGCTTTATTGTTAGCTCCTGGTTTTGGGAACTTTTTGGAATCTTTGGATGGAATGATCATTGATCATGGGAACTATCAAATTTTTTAAGCTTAGTGTCAGGACTCAGTCCCTTCTCTTTTTTTGGCACAGAAACAATTTGTTTATGATGTACAGGATCCTAGCTGACATTGAAGAGACTCTCAGCCTTCTTGTTATGCTCAGGACTAGTAAGCTTCGTGATCATGTATGATCTTGGATTTTAGCTAAAAATTTTGACCTATTTTCAGGAATGATGATGAGAGCCTGCCCTTTGTAGGCTCTTTGTTTTTTAATACTCATACACTTGACAACATGGTATGTATCACTGCTTCTATAGTGATTAGAGGGGCCCCAAAATGTGTGTGTTACACAACAGATTGGATAGCATGTGCAGGCTGATTGTATATGATGTCCTTTGATTCAATTCTGAATATCAAGCTCTGGTATTTTTTCTTCTGGAAATTTTTTTTATGTACTGGAATAATACCTGTTAAATACCTGGACACAATTAACAATCTAAGTAGATAACATGATAATCAATTAAAATAATAAGCTAGTGTCATTAGAGGGATCATCTAAGTAGATAACATGATAATCTATTAAAATAATAAGCTAGTGTCATTCGAGGGAACAAATCCACTCATGAATTAGAGGGATTCTCCTACCATTCATTCTCAAGAGGGACATGTGTAATTAATTTTTGTCATTAGAGGGATCAATTCCACTCAGGAATTAGAGAGATTCACCAACCAATCATTCTCAAGAGTGAAATGTGTAATTAATTTTTTTCAATGTCTGTATAGGAATTAGAGGGATGAAATCCACTCAAGAATTACAGGGATTCGCCTACCGATCATTCATTTTCATGGCATGTTGCTTCTCTTGCATATCATCTCCTTAATGAAAAAGTATCATTAATTTCCACTCATTCATTAAATATACCATAATAGTATTTACCTAAAAAATAATATTAATGGTGATTTTATAATGCCTTAAAATGTTTACTTATCAATATGTAAGGATTTAAGTGAAAAGCAAATAATGCAAGTGATTTTCTTAATAAGTTAAAAAATGTGTTATCAATTTGTGAATTTGAATGTAAACTAAGTAACAATAATCATTTTTGAATGTAAACCTTAAGGATAAAAAAAAATTTAAAAATATTTTTAACATAAACTATGTAACAAACCAGTATGCGTTATTTAGGAAAATCATTGGTCATGATTTTTATTTTCTTATTTTTATTACTAACATTTGCATCGAGAGGTGCAAAAAAACGTCGAGAGGGTAAAAATATTTTGTCTTTCCGCAACCCAAATTTTGAGTAAATAAAATTTATGTTTGGTATTAAAATTTCAAACTTGTGCATTTTTAACCTGTGCTTAAAATTGAGTTTTATGAAGTAAAAAAAACTCAAGCTTGAAATATAAAATTTTCAATGTCCTATTTTTTGCATTAAAAACATCGTATGATCGAATTATAAATTTTGCAAAATCCGCATTTTTTATTTTCAACATTTGGCATTTTCGAAATGGTAATTGGGATTCGAAATTTAAATTTCGCAAGAAGTGCATTTCAGATTTCTGACATTATGCATTTCCATAGGGTTGTATCTTAGTAACAGTAATTATATTAATTTCACGAAGAAATTAGATTGAATTCAACTTTGAGATTTTTCTTGTTTTTTGAAATCCCCAATCGAAATCGGAAGATCGAGGAATAGGAAATTAATTGAACAAAAACCTAAGTCCAATCTTTTCCATATCGAGAACCGGATTTCCCACATGGATTTTGACTGAATGATTGTTTCCCGATTTGCGATTTGTCTAAATTTCTTATTTCCAACATATAAATATTATGATAGGACATTTATGAATTTGGATTTCCATATAATCAACTCTGAGATTTTCGCTTCCTGATTTCCGATTCCCTATATTTTGGATATCGAAAACGGGGAATATCATTTTATATTTTAATAACGTTCATTTCTCCGATTGTAGACTTTTTCTTTTCCATATCGGAAAGTGGAGATCCCACATGGTTTTTGACTAAATGATTGTTTTCCGATTTGCGATTTGTCTAAATTTCTTATTTTCGACATATAAATATCATGATAGGACATTTATGAATTGGGAAATGTATGGGACAAGGGAAAGGAATTAGCATCGCAATCAACAAGTAATTTGCATCATATTTAAGCATTATCTAATTTAAACTTTGATTTCTGTATAATCAATATAAAAAACAAAAATGAATAGTGTGGTTAGGTGAATATTAAAGAAAACAACATGATATTAAAAAGAGTGGAAATGTGAAATAACCTAAAAATCGGAAATGTAAATGTTTGGTGTTTGGTTGAACTTGTCCGTTGATCCATAAGAAATATACGGTCAAGATTATCTTTTCCCTTGTAGATGGATTTTTAAAGAATTGAACTTAAGATTTTTCAGTTTGGCGAGAGTTTTTTACTGTGCATTTCCTGTGTCTAAGCGCGTAGACTTGTGATTTTGACAATCGAAAACCGGAGTTCCCACATGGATTTTGACTGAATGATTGTTTCCCAATTTGCAATTTGTCTAAATTTCTTATTTTCGACATATAAATATTATGATAGGACATTTATGAATTTGGATTTCTGTACAATCAACTCTGAGATTTCTGATTTCCGAAACCCTCAATCGAATTTGGAAGATCAGGGAATCGGATATCGGACTTAGGTTTTTTTTCAAATAATTTCCTGGCTTCCCTATTTCTGATTCCCTATATTTCAGATATCGAAAATGGGGAATATCATTTTATATTTTAATAACGTTCATTTGTCCGATTTTTTACTTTTTCTTTTCCATATCGGAAAGCAGAGATCCCACATTGTTTTGATTGAATGATTGTTTCCCGATTTCCGATTTGTCTAAATTTCTTATTTCTGACATATAAGAAATTTATATCATGATAGGACATTTATGAATTCGGAAATGTATGCAGGGACAAGGGAAATGCATTAACATCGCAGTCAACAAGTAATATGTATCCTATTTAAGCATTATCTAATTTAAACTTTAATTTCAGTACAATCAATATAAAAAACAAAAAATGGATAGCGTGGTTAATTGAATATTAAAGAAAACAACATGATATTAAAAATAGCGGAAAGGTGAAATAACCTAAAAATCAGAAATGTAAATGTAAATGTTTGGTGTTTGGTTGAACTTGTCCATTGATCTATAAGAAATATACGATCAAGATTATTTTTTCCCTTGTAGATGGTTTTTTAAAGAATTGAACTTAAGATTTTTCAGACTAGACAAAGCTTTTTACTGTGCATTTCCTGTGTCTGAGCGCATAGACTCGTGATTTTGACCTATAAGTTTTTACTCACTGACTGTTTTTTCTAGTAAATTTAAACTCTCAATCATTTTTAGACATGGTTGTTAAAATTCAATCAGAGAAGGTATCTACTACGCCCATGAATAGTAGATCTAAAATGGCTCTTCAAGAGCATAAAATCAAAGATCCCAATGCTGGTGTTTTCACTGACACGAGTAGGTATGTGTCTGACTCCTCATATGTGGACTGGTCCAGAATTTATTCTATTTTTGACAGGGATGATTTTTCCTCTATTACTAATGACCAACATTTTTACATGAACATACGCAATTCTCAGCTCCATTGCATTGTGGCGAGACCTCCTTTTATCCCTTACACGGACCCTGTTAAGTGGGCATTAGATCACGTTGACCTTAACCAACGAATGTTTAATGATATTGACAATGTCTCTATTGCTTCGTTTGGTCCAAAAGTGTTTGCTAGGGCTTATGGTTTGAAAACTCCCAAGCAGTTTTTCTCGACAAATTTTTTTGACGAATTCCTTTCCAAATCGAATTACGACCAAGTGGTGAAATGTTGGCTAGAAGACCCAACACTAGTGATTCCTGTTTCACTTTCGGCATATCCAATTGCTTGGTTCAGAGAGCCTTTATCGTTGCTGGTAGCCGTGTTTTGCAGGTTATATGGCTTACCTAGCAGTTCCTTATTCAAAAAGAAATGGGTCCCTATGGCGAACCATGTTTTGCTTACAGGTGATTCCTTCTACTAGGCACAAATTCTGTTTTGCAATTTGCGGGGGGAAATTGAAAAATATCAGAGAACCCCAGCGAACCGGAAACCATCTTTCCACATGTCAGGGTTCGTTATCGATGCATTCTGTGCATATTCTTGTTTCCCAGAGCTAAATTGGGATTGGAAGGAGAAATTTCCACTTGTTCATATATATTGTGCTGACATGTGGGATGACAATTTCATACCTCATGTTTATGAGCTCCGTGATTTGTTTCTCGGGTCAATGTAATGTAAAAAATTTTAAGTTGATGCTCCTGCATTTTCTCAGAAAGATAGGGAACTCATTTATGTCTATGGCGATTGGTATGTAGTAGAATATTTCTCTTACATAAGGATTTCGGGAAGCAATATAGTGCACTTGCTTCCAATAATTGTTCCAGACCGAATGGTGCTTCAAGAATTTTCTTATCAGACTGTGATTGATGGGGATTTCTCCAAGTTGACCAAACATAAGAAGAAGGTGTGGCCTAAATTTCCCATGAATCATGCCAATCTTATGGTATAGAATGCTGGTCATGCATGTTTGTTGGGAAAGGAGATTTCTGTTATGAGCTTGGGAGAGGTATTCAAAAGAATGCATGATCCGGTGGGTTTTTTGCATAATCTATTTGCTCACGAGCATGTCAAATTTCAATATGTTCATGAAAATGAGCCCAATGATTCCATGATGCGAGGACCTTCCACTTTTCAGGAGGAGATTCATAAAATTAGTGATCCAGAGACAAAGTCGCATCAATACGTGTATGAAAAGGATCTTAAGAGAATAATTCTGCTAGAAAGAGCAAATAAATTGGAACTAAAACAAGATCTTGACAAGGAGAAGACAGAACAAGAAGCGAGAGAATATTTAGCAAGGTATTTTGTTGTTGTTGCTGCTCGATCTAATGACAAGGTGTCCTTCAAGGCCCATCTAGCCCCTCTCTTTGCAGAATGGAAGATAGGCTAGAGAAAGGGGTTGAACTCAAAAGAAATTTTGAAAAATTGGGGTTATAACTATACCTATTTGAGAAGGAGAAGAGAGAAGAAGAAACGAGAGAACATGCAACAAGGTCTGCTGCTGCTGTTGGTGCTCAATCTGAGAATAAGGGGACAGGTGTTATTGAAGGCGCATTGAGCCCCTCTCTTACATCAATCAAAGATATGTCAGAGAAAGGGGCAGAACTCAAAAGAAATTTTGAAAAAGTCGGGTCTCAATTGCAATCTAAGACAGGGTTAACTGGAGTAAATCCTAAAAGGTTGAAGACTGTAATAGTTTCTTAACATGCTCAACTGCCAGAACCATGGACAAATGAAAAGCTGATTTCTTCGATCTCAATTTGCAAGAAAGAGGAGAGGCTTGTTCAAGAATGTTTGATGTCGTACAAGAATCTTCTATGCAAAATGTAATTTGTTTATCGTCAGCTCAGATTAAGAGTCATGATACGAACATGGAAGAAGATGTTGAGGTAGTCATGACTATCATTGTGTCATCCATCCCCAATATCCAAAGGCTTTCCAGTATGTTAGGTACATCATCTTTCTAGCATTGTTTTTCCGAGGTAAATTTGTCATCAATAATGGTAGCTACTGTTAGCATGTTCACTAGTTCAGTTGACTCACCTATTCATAGTTCCGCTTCTTCTTTTTTATCAGCTCAACTTATCACTACATGCCAGGATGACATTCTTTTTGTTTGTATGAATCTTCCTGAAAAGAAGGATTTTTCTATATGTGATTCTTTTACATCACTCACTTTTACCTCTGTTTCTTGTCATATGAATATTGTCCCTGTTACCATAGATATTCCTTAAATCAAACGCAAAGTGATCCTTTAGTTAGCATCCACCAGCAAAGCATTTCATCTTCTGAAGTTATAGTAGATTTTGGAGAAGATGCACTTGTATCCTTTGGAAAATATTATTGGAGTAAAATGTATAAAGTTGTGGTTAAAAGGGGTGCCAAGAGAGCCAGAGAAAGTTCAGGCATAAATGTGCTCTCTATTGTTGAGGTCATATGGAACGCAGATGCAAGTGATATGTAACAAGGGGCAGTGGACATAGCAGCTGCCATGGGAGTTTTTGCTGGAGCTAATTTTCAATGTTTCACAATTAAGTTTGGTTCTTGGTGAAAAACAGAAAGAATTGGAGAAGGTGAAACGCGAGTTAGAAGAAACACAACAGAGGCATGAACAACAGATTGGGCAGTTGAAACTTGAAACAAGAACATGAAGAGAAAATAGAGAGATGGAAAAATAAAGCTAAAGAAGAGAAGCATCATCTTTAGAATGTAGATGTTGTTAGTCAGTAACAAGCAGAACAAATTGTTCTTGTCAATCAAGAATTGAAACATGTCCATTTGGCCTCAAAAGGCTGTTCTTTTGTCTATGTGAGACCTGAGGATTTTAAACACGTACTCTGTAAAATACAGGAAGAATTTCTACAAAATGTGATAGATTTGTATAGCATTTTTTATGAGATATCCTGTATGAGAAGTTTATCAAGCACTCTAAAACTCTTGAGGATCACCATCATTGAATGCGAGTAGCATTCACTGCTTTAGAGCAAGTAAGAGGTTGGCAACAACATATTAAGGAAAGACCTGATGGCTTGCGAATTTTAGACAAGTTAGAGCTCAAGAAAACTGAAGTTTGCATTGAGACATGGGAGGCTATGTGCGATTCAGTTGAAGTTGTAGTCAATGCAAGGAAAAATGTTTGTAAAAACAGGTGGAACCTCTCAGTGAGGCAGTTTGTCCTAAAGTTCATTTGGAAGAAGTGGAAAAGTAGTTTGATCATACCAAAGAGTTTATTCAACAAATTAGTCAGTTAACGGTGCAAGAGATGGAGAAATGGATAGAAGTTCCCCATGCCTCGATAGCTCGGATAAAACTGTTCATCAAAGAATGGAAAAAAATGACAAGGGTGGAATTTTTGTCCCAAATTTTCAAGAACAATATTCAGTTGAGGAATGCTCATTTTCAGTAACTATATTCAGTTTAGGAACACCAAATGGAGTTCTTCCCTTGATCAAAACTAGAAACTATTTATTTGTGTAATTGCACGTTTTGGTGTGAATTTGGACTTATTGTGTAAGTCCAAGAAACAATTTTTTTGCAATTTGTATATATTCAACACTTATATGCTAAGTTGATATAAATTAAGTTGAAATAAGTAAATTTGATTTGCATGTTTGTACATTAGTTGGGAATATGTTAATTTTGATTTGCATGTTTGTTGAAAGTATTTTTCACTTTGCAACTTGTTTCGGAATATGTTAATGAAATACACTTAGCTTTCAGGGTGTTGGCATCATGACCTAAAAGACACTATGAATTGAACTCAAAACAGTCTTGCATATTAGAATTAAAGAAATGGCTTGATTATTTAAAGATTGCCCATGTTATTTTTTCTATTTTGCAATTTTCGGGTATATCGGGAATCGAAAATACTATCTTCGACATTTCTTTATTTGAAAATAGAAAACTTCCGAGATTGGAAATGTCACAAATTGGATTTTGCGGAATCTAAAATTGGACCATTTGCTGTGTTCGTGATTTTCGATTCCGGAAATATGACAAAATTTTATGCATTCAAATAGGAACATGTTGGTGTTCCTATTTCCTATTCCACGCTTTATTTTCACTGTTTGTATTATTTTTGCAGAAAAAGAAAAAAAAAACGCAAATTATTTGGCAATTTTCTATTTTTGACATTTCAGATATCCAATTTCTCGGTATTGGAAATTAGAAAATTCAATTTTGTTAAGGTTAATTTGATATTGTACAGTTTTTTTTGAAATAATTTCCTAGATTTGCGATTTTCGATTTTGGATATTAGAAAGTGGAAAGATCAGTTTTTTTAATTGAATGCTTATTGATTTATTGGATTTTTGATATTTTGGATTTAATTATCGTGAATCGCAAATGTTCGATAGCCATAATAACCTTAACAAAAACTGGAATTTCCGGTTCTCGATATCTGATTTCAGAAATTTGGTATCAAGTTTCAAAATTATATGATTTAATTTGATTTGCAGAAATGACTTAAAAAGTGATTTAAACTATAATATTTTAAAGAATTATAATTTTTTATTTAATTATAAATTTTAATTTATACAGTAAATTAAAATTTATAATTTAATTATCGCAGATTGACGTTGTACTTGTTTTTGTCATGTATCCTGCACTCATTACGCATTAATGAAGTGGCTCTTTTTGTGCAGGATGGCCAACTTCCTAATGAGCTGAGTTTTAATTTTGGGATTAAAGTTGATTCGGTACTAACATCTCTACTTCCATTTTTTCTGAGATGGCATTAAATTGTTGTTATTGATGAAGCTTTTTGAGCATGTATCAGCTTCAATGGAGGACACTGTAGCTATCGAGTTAAGGGATGATTTGACGCAATAGTCATTTCGTTATGTTGTTACAGTACAATTTCGCTTGGTCAGTAACTGGATTTGGTACATCAATGTTTTTTTTCCATTAATGGCCTCTTGTTGGTTTTAGCGTGGTGATTCGGTTCAACTATTTCTTTCCTAAGTGATTGGGTCTTGGTTTATTGTTGTTATTCCGTGTTTTTGTTATAGAACCATTCTGTCTTTCTTTGTTCCGTTTTGTTTTGAATCTGAAACAACATACTGTGTCCAAGCAGCATGCCACGTCTCATCGTGCTGGTCGTGGGCAACGAGGAGCGCGCGTGACAAAGGTAGATGGTTACAAACATTGATATTTCTCATCAAGTTAAGTCCATAATAGATGACTGGGAGAGGAGGCTGGTAAACGAGAATATTGCTTGTGATATTGATGGGGTAAGCTCGAATCACTATTGGATCATAAAAAACATGATGGGCTTACTCATGGAAGAAATGCTAGGGAAATGGAATAATAGTAAGTTGGCAATTTCAAAGGCTACGTCGAAATTGTTGGAGTTAGATATGCTTATCATGGAGAGAGATATGATGGACATGTGGAAAAAATTAGCTGTGGGAGTTGATATCTTGGGTGATGGAGGTAGCAAAAATGTCTCTATGGCTCCAAAAATGAATTTCGGCCCCACTCCTATGATACTCGATGTATCTACAGTGCCTATTACAATTAGTGAGCTTTTCAAAGGAGGTCACGAATGTGATGCTTCTGTGGAGAAAGTGGATGCTTCTGTGGAAAAAGTGAATCCTTCTGTGGGGAAAACATATGCCTCTATAGGGAAAGCGGATGTTCTGCCTTTGAAGCGCAGTCTACCATTTTCAAACAAGGAAGTGTGTGGACCTTCTCTTATGGCTGAGGAAACACAGAACATGTAGGATCTAATTGTCACTACAAGTGGTGCTAACTCATGAT
The DNA here is from genome assembly GCA_001517045.1 of Pseudotsuga menziesii. NCBI lineage: Eukaryota > Viridiplantae > Streptophyta > Pinopsida > Pinales > Pinaceae > Pseudotsuga > Pseudotsuga menziesii. Next base: position 103,699 of record LPNX010566395.1, on the reverse strand, counting down.
CTTGTTTCTCTTTTTTTTTTTTTCAGTTTTGCTTCCTTCTGTTTACCTCTAAGTTTATTATCTTATTTAACTTTCAAGGTCTCTTTGTAAACATTTGTTGATAGTAATTTTGTACGTAGCCTCCCATATATCACATTGGTTATTGTGACTCATTTGGGTTATTATTCAGTTGATCAGACATCTCGTTTTTCTGTAATATTTTGTAAATTTCGATTTCAGAAATTATGGAACTTTGGTTTTTGTTTATTTGAAAAGACAAAACTTTCGAGATCGAAAATGTCACAAATTGGAATTGGGAAATCGAAAATTGGAACATTGCATAGAGGTGTACATGGTTCTTTTTGTGCCCGTTCAATATGTGCTTGTTGTTATTGATTAACATATATCACATATATTCTTGTTATTGATTTCCAACAATGAGGATTCTGAATATTGTACATGTTCAAATTATAAACTGCGCATGTTCTGAAAGACCATATGGTCTGATTTGTAGTAAAATGGAGTTTGTCGGTATATGAAATTGATTTTCACGATTGGTATAATGTTCACAGAAGTTATTCCTTTGCTAAGTTTATGCCTATTTTAAATTCACTCTTTGTTATTTTTCATCGCTTTATTTTGACTGTTTCTATTATTGTCATAGAACTTATGGCGGAGCTTTGGGTTGTAAACTTGGTTTTATTTCGTTTATTTCTCTTAATAAACCTAAAGTTTAAAGATTTAATATACATGAATATCTTGATTTGGGTATATGGTATTTATTTAAAGATGTAATAACAAATATTTATGTTAAAAAATATTAAGTTTACAGATAATTCAAACATTCAGTGTTTGGAGCGTGTAATATTCACGATCATTTAATGATTAACCAAGATTTTTGATATATTTAATCATTAAGCAACAAGGAAATATTTATACCATTATAAGAAGGCATCGATCAGGTAACAAATGTGGAGTTGATACACTATGAGATAATTTAAGGATGACAAGAAGTGAGGGTAAGAGTCACTTCTACGATTAATATGATGACTTTATAGCAGAAATGGGCGGCGTTATGATAGCATTAAAGAGGAGTCTCATTGTTCTGCACATTGGATTTCAAAGTCATTACTCCTCATGATTTTCAGATTTCTCTATAATGAATTCGGGCAGGTATATTCAAGAGAGTTGTCTTATCATGGTCCCGCTAGGTATTTGTTTTTATTATATATGTAGATGCTTTTAAGAAAAATATGCTTCTGAAGAATGAAACATTTTGTAAATATTTTGTAAACATTTTTGTTTACAACATTTGACATAAAAATAACTCGAATGTTAAGATTTCAAATCATTTGAGCAAAAAAATTGAGTGTTCGTTCTCTGATATTTGAAATATCGGGAATAGGAAATCACGAATAAGGGAAATACCCTAAGAGAAATTTGACTTTTGTGTTTTCCAATATCAGTTTTCGGATATTGCGTATTGTGTTTCTGAAATTGGATAGTGGGAATAAAACGTTGAGTGATGTGTGAAATAAAAATGGGAATAGAATTCGACAATTTGGAGTCTGGATATTTTCGAATTAACATTTATAGAAATAGGAAGAACAACATTTATATATATGAATGAGGTCCAAATGATATTATGTGTTCGGGAGTGTTATTTGTATGAAATTTAGGAATGGGAGGAGAATAAAAACTAATTTGTATTTTTTAGCATCATAGCATTATAAATATTTATAGCATCATAAGAAGGCATCGATGAGGTGATAAATGTCAAGTTGACACTATGAGATGATTTAAGGTTGACAACAAGTGAGGGTAATAGTCACTTCTATGATTAATATGATGATGTTATAGCAGAAGTGGGCGTCATTATGATGGCATTAAAGAGGAGTGTGATCCTTCTGCATATTGGAATTGAAAGCCAATTTTATAAGAGATAACATTCTATGTGAATAGATTTTCCATTCTCAACATGCAAATATTTGAGATATAGGGAATAGGAAATCACGAATAAGGAAAATACCCTAATAGAAATTTGAGTTTGCGGTTTCCAAAAAAATCATTTGAACAAAAACTTGAGTCTGCATTGTACGATATCCGAGATATCGGAAATAGGAAATAGCTCGTTGGTATATTCAAGACAGGTCTCTTATCATGGTCCCCCAGCTATTTGTTTTTATATATTTAGGTATTTTTCCGAAAAATATGCTTTGATTTTGAAAATTACAACATAAACATTTTGTAAACATGTTACTGAAAAATCAAACATTTTGTAAATATTTTGCAAAGATTTTTGCTTACAAAATTTGACATAGAAATAACTAGAATGTTAACATTTCAAATCATTTGAGCAAAAAACTTGTGTCTGCTTTATTCGATATACGATATATTGGAAATTGGAAATCGTGAATGCGGAAAAGAACTGTCCTTTCGAAACTAACCCTTTCTGACTTACCTTTGTTTGAAAATAAAAAATTGGCTATTGTGTTTTGCAAATGGAAAATTTAAAAATCATTTGAACAGTAACTTGAGTCTCACATTTCCGATATGGGAAATATCGAAAATGAGAAATTGCAAATAAGACAAATACCCATAAGTAAAATTTGACTTTGCGGTTTTTGATTTTGGATTTCGGAAATTGAAAAATCGAAATTTGAAAATAAAAAATTATTGTTTATTTAAAGTTCATTTAAGGAAATAAGAGTTGATCTAAAATTTTTATACATTAATTATTTCATCATATATAATAACTGTCATATTTCCTATAAAATTTGAAGAAAGTTACAGTTTTATTATTTTCGTAGAAAACATTATATGATTTCTTATTGTTTTATATCAATTGATTCCTTATATCAATCTCTGTTTTTATCCATTGATATAAAATGTAATAATTGATATAATATAAATCAATTAATAAAAACAAACTGAAATAAAAGCAATAAAAAAATGAAGTTAGAAATAAAAAGAGATGGATAAAAACAGACTGAAATAGATTTGGGGTATTCTGTATTTGCGATTTTCGATAGTTTAGATATCAGAAACCTCAGGTTAACGTTTTTGTTGAAATAAATAGGTGGATTCCAAATTTCTGATATCCGAAGTGTTGGGAATCGGAAACGTGAAAGTCAACAAATAATTTCAACAAAAAATTGAGTATTCGATTTCTGATATCGGAAAAATTAGAAATCGGAAATAGCGGATACCCCAAATAACCTTAACAAAAATTGGAATTTCCAATTTGCGATAACCGATAACCGAAAATCAAAAACAGAAAATCGACAATCTTTAAGGCAGATAATATGCTGTGTTGAGTATAGACTAAGAAAAAATAGATGAAGTAGAGCTCCACATTGCAGTAGAGAAATCTGCTAAGCATCTACAGCTATTCAAAGCGTAGTTGATGGAGTATACAAGTTAGGTTGACACAGCTACAATGCTTTTTTAGATTAACAAGTAGTAAAAAAAATACTACATTTGTAGAGCAAATAATAAGAAGGTTCAACCATAATTTTCTTTTAAATACTTTGAAGCAATTAAGCTTTCCTCTTGTTTTGTACGTTGGACAAATGGATTGTCTTGCATTCGAGAGTATATGGAAAAAGGGAAAGCTGGAGAAATGCGAAGGCCTGAAAGAGATGTAACTCTTGATATTGCAGTGAATGTGGGTCCTTTTCTATCAGTGTTTCCAATATCTATTGTAACATTTTGTAGGGTCATACCTTGGGCTTTATGAATTGTTAAACCCTATTCCATACAAAGTGGTAGTTGCCTATAATATCTCCTTATTATAGGAGATATTGGAACATAAGTAGGATTTAAAACATCCCATAAGGGTCCTTTGTAATAGAGGAATTCGACAACAAGAAAATATGGTAAGCTAGGAGGTTGTTCATTGGACTTGTAGAAAATGTCAATGACTTTTCCAATTGAGCCGTTTACAAGTCATGCTTGAACCCATAAATTAGCAGTTAACATGACTTGTTGACCAATAGTAAGAAGGACCTTTAATGGCAACTGCTCGTCATCAATGGATCCCTGGCCATGTTTGTTCCTTTGTTCTGCAAAGCAATGTGCAATTGTCATATTAAGTTGTTTCATCATGTGTTTATTGTGCAAAGCAATAGAGGTATTGGTGGGATATAAGTGGATAGATTGTTGAAAAGAGCTATTTTCCACATAAAAAAGGCATGAGATTGTTCTTGTCGTTAGGAGTGCCCAGTCTTCAAGAGTTGGTGTTCCATTTCGCAGGTTTAGCAAGAGCTGCTGAAGGCAGTTTGAGAAGGGCTATTTCCTTGTTGACGAAAAATTATTTCTAACATGATAAAAGTATCAAATGTACGCCACAAAGCTGTTCCAACGGATGAGCCTACATACATCGGGATGTCCTTTAGAGGAGGCAATTGTCCAAAGTCACCAACAAGGATTATGGAACAACCACCAAATGGCATTGTACAATTTGAGGGGAAATCCTGATGTAATCGTGCATCAATTTGAGTCAACATTTTTGGTTCAATAAAGCTCATTTCATCTATGAGGATATAGTAGATATGCCGGAGTTCTTGAAGTTTTGAAAGGGATTGGCCTTCAGTTGCATTTCACAAATGGGTATTCGAAGAGCAGAATGTATTGTAGATGCATGTATATTAAAAGCAGCAACACCAATTGGAGCAAGGAGAAGAAGTATGCAGCCACTTTGTTCACATGGAGTTTGTAGTGAAGATTTTCAGCAAGATATTAGGTAAGATTTCCCAGTTCCTGCAGTACCTTGAATCACCATTTTCAATGATGGAGTGGATGTGGTGTTTCTAAAATGAGAAATGACAACATCAAAGGCCATGCGTTGTGTGGGAGACAAGGAATCAGGTGTACTGTACAACGATAGGCTGTCTTCATGCAGCTGCATGGACAAGCGATTGAGGTGAATAAATGATGTTGTTATATGATGCAATTCGTTGGTTATATTGTTATGTTTCCAATCATGATTTTTGTCAAAACCACGATGTCCAAGCATTTCAAGATCATCAATTTGAATAGTGTTTCCTAGTCGCATTTGAGAGAGAAGTTCTCATTCATCCATGTTATTGGACAAGGGAAAGTTAATAGCATCGGAGTTTGAATCATTGGATAAAGGTGTACAGGTTTCTTCTTGTGCATGTTCAACATGCCAAATAGTATATGTTCCTTTAATTTATTGCCAATGAGAAATACTTTTAGAAGTTGTTGTTCCAATATCCTGAGGAATGGAACAAAAAGCTTTGTATAGAAGAATTTTGCTCCAACAAAATAGTTCAAAAGATGAAGAGTCAAAGGCAGGAATGGAAAGGAATTATCGCTAGACTCTAACAATTTTGTGATACAAGTTTTGTTTCCATGGATTTTTTTTCCTATTAGCAGAGAAAGACCAAGAACGAGAAGCTTCAGGTACGGTTAGATGTTCAAGAGCTAGTGGTCTTTGCATGTATGCAAATATAAAGGGCGGAGTTGGAGGGATGTTATTAGTGCCATTACAAACACATCGGAAGACACTTTGACTCACATTGAGCGAAAAGAAGTGACGGATACAAAGAAGAAGTGGGAGTTTTTGCACCATGTGACATGTCTCTTGTGCACTAATGTATTGTTCTACAATTGTTTTGGCAAGCAATTGTTTGATTGGCTAAAGAATGGGACCGTCACTTGGTGCTGCATGTGCAAGGTGAGAGAGAATTGCATGGTAGATTTCTAATTTTGGCTCTGCTTTTGATGCATACTTTGAGATGTATTTGAGGACAACATGTTTACAAAGAACAGGTTGTCAATCAACATTATCCCTCCATATTGAAAGCATGATAGGGTTGTGAATATTGAGAAGAGAATCATTTCTTGCAGGATTGTATGTTTTCATCCATTTGCATCAATGAATAATGAAGAAGCAGCTTGCAGCTCATATGGAAAACCATAGCGACATTTCATAGATGTTCCTTTTTTGCGAAGGAAAGTTGATTCTGAGCATCTAGTGTGTCTTTGAACAAAATTTACAAGTTCTTCATAGTCAACTGAGTAGTTTGATGCAAATATGGATGGTGATGCAAGACTGCATGGATCATTTTCTATAGAATGGTGCAACCCGGATGTTGACAAGTGTGTATCACGAGGATTCCAAGCTGTAACATATGTGTCAAAAAAAATTTACAGCTTCAACTGCAACAATATCTCCCCAATCTAAAGTGTCCATATTTGGTGCATCTACCAACCAAATAAAACCATGAATGTGTGTTGATCCTCTATGTTTCCATTCATACCTGCATCAAAGGAAAATGAATATATTAGAAATCAAACTGTATAAAGTGAAAAATACGAAGAGAAAAATACATTAGAGGAAATTTGGGGTCTAAAATGGGCCTTATAAGAAAACGTGCCAAAATAAGTTTTTGTGAGTTGGAATTCAAGAACCAATAGAATTTCAATAAAATAAGTCAACCATAATGGTTGAATTGACATATTTGTCATTAAAAAAAACTACTTTTTTTGTTCGTATTTTTGACATATCTCATTGTGTTTTTACTCAAATTTCGATTGGGAGAGCTCGTTGGATGCAGAATTTGATTCCGCATCCAACGAGTACCCACACTGCATACTTTTGACGGACCCCACTACCCCAAAAACAAGAAATACCTGAAAAAACGTGATGATGATGTCGTTGGATGCGGAATTTGATTCCGCATCCAACGAGTTCTCCCAATCGAAATTTGAGTAAAAACACGGGGAGATATGTCGAAAATACGAACACAAAAAGTAGTTTTTTTCTTTCTTCCTCCAAAATTAATCAATATCATTTTATTATTTTAACTATTATTTTATTATTTTCCTTAGGAGGCCCATTTTAGACCCCAAAATTCCTCTAATGAGAACGAAGAGATGGTAAAATACCTAGACCAAGAATCCGTTATATGAAAACCTTTTTCAAGCACCTCTTCATGGAATGTCTTGAATCTATTGTGCATGTATTGTGATGTAATATGTGGATTTGATATGATGTTGTGAAATTGCATTGGTGGTCTTGAGCTAAACCGGTAGAATGTGCAGCAGGAATCAGAGCATGTAAATCTGGCCATTTTGTATTAGCTGCACTAAGGGTAAAGAAGAAAGTCGGTGTACCTTGTTGATTGATCATATTAGTTAGTTCAGCCCTACTTTTGTTCCAATATGAGCATGTTCCATGTAATGAAGATCCAAACCTTGCAACCCACTCACCAATTTTCTGATTAGGCATGTCTTGCAATTGGTTAACAAGTTTAAGTATTGTCGGAGGTAGTGTATCTTCAAGATTAGTTTTGACAAAAACAGAGGTTGTAGCATTACAATGATGACGCATAATTACATTGTATATGTAGTAGCAGAATCGAGGATGTTTCCCAAATCTGTTGTCATGATAGTGAATTAGGTGAAGTGCATATTCATGCATATCAACCTCATGAATGCGTGGTTGTTTAAGAATTGCTACACCTATGGGGAAAAAAGATGGAAAAGCCATGGAAAGAAGTCCTTATGTGTTGTACTCATTAATAGGTGAAATGCCTATAGGATGCCAATCAATTGAAGGTGCTAGTGGAGTATTTGGTATATGTAACAACTGTCTAATTCCTTCAACTTCAGTTCTAGCATTAGATTGTGTTGAAATAAATGAGGAGGATTCGATTTCATAGGGTTGAAATGAATTTGGCGGTTCAACTGTAGAGGACAAGCTTTGCTGATAAGATAATGTATCATTGCTATTAACATGCGGAATCCAAGGTGAAATGTATGTTGAGACAAGAGGCAGTGAAGATAATGCAACTAAGTTGACTTGTACATCCTTGTAGTATGGGTCGTTTTCCATTTTGTATTCAAGAGAAGCAAGAACACGTGTACGATTAACAAACAGTTCATATGGATTTTTTTATAGAGTTGCATTTGCGAACAACAAGGATGTCAAGTTCTGATATTAAATGGGGCAGGTATTTGGCAATATTGGAAATGTCCTGGTGGAATCAAATAGTATGTCCAGAATATTTATATTAAGCACCATGAGCATGTGTAACTTGTAAAACTGGGTTAGCATGACCAATTAGGATTTCTTCAACCTGTGTAAGTGTTGAGAGTACAGGTGGTTGGATTCCTGGATCCATATTGTTTTTGAATGAAAAGCGATGGCCTTTTCGTTCTAGAATACAATGAGAACAAGTATATGCATCATGGATATTTTTCGTTACAATACCAGGATAACATTCTTTTCAAATTGAGCAGACATGCATATCACGCAGTTGGTCCATTTTTTTACAAAATTGTTGATGTGCATCATCGAGGCGGGTGCTTGATGGATTTAGCATAGATGGTCAAAGCAAAGGTCTGTTGAAAGGTTCGAGAAGAGAATCTAGACAAGACATATCCATAGGTAGCTGTGCAACTCTATAAAGAAGACGTTGTCTCTTGTTGTTTTTATCTTTGTTCTCTGTATATACAATTCTTCTTTGTGCATTGGCTTGTTCATTGTCATGAGTTGGCATTATGCCTACAACAAAATCGTAAAATCGTTAACTGCAAAGTTTATCGGTATAAATAAAAAGACAAAAAACAAATATTAACTCATTGCATGTAGGTAACCAAGAATAAATAAATAATAACCAAATCAACCATAATGTAATTTACATGAGATCAATTGTAATTCTCTCAAAATATTGTGCATCAAAAATCGGGAAGCCAACAAATTATTTCAACAGAAACATGAGTGTACGAGTATTTGGTTTCTGATATTTTCTCTGGTTTTTGGTTTCCCATATTCGATAATCGGAAATTGGAAATAGTAAATCGACAATCTTTAAGGCAGACAAAATGTTGGGCTGAGTAAAGACCCATTCAAAACAGATGAAGTAGAGCTTCACAGTGCAGCAGAGAATTTTGCTAAGCATCTAGAGCCATTCGAAACTGAATTGATGGAGTATACAAGTTATGTTGACCCAGCTACAATAAAAAACGAGAACTTTGATCAAGTGAAAACAGTGCTGAAGTGAAAACAATGGTTGAAAAACTTCATTGTCATGAGTTGGCATAATGCCTACAACAAAAATCGTAAAATTGTTAACTGAGCAAAGTTTATGGATATAAAGCAAAATACAAAAAGCAAATATTAACTCAATTGTAATTATCTGGGAATATTTTATACAAACACGAGGTTGAAATAATTTGTTTTCTTCTCAATTTTCGATATCCGAAATATTGGGTATCAGAAATCGCGAAGGCAACAAATTATTTCAACAGAACCATGAGTCTCCGAGTATCTGGTTTCCGATATCGGAAATCAGAAATAGCGGATACCCAAAATAACCTTAACAAAATCTCGAATTTGCGATTTTCCATACTCGATAATTGGAAATTAGAAATTGGAAATCATCAATCTTTAAGGTAGACAAAATGTTGAAGTTTTTCGGCCATACAATTGAAGTTTTTTATTACATGCCCCAAGGAGAAACATGACTCTGTTTTCCTATTGGCAATTGGCTTAGTGTTCAAATACAAATACTCCTTGAAACTCACTAATACTGAAAACCATTTTCATTATATGCCCGTTTGGACTTAAGATCAAAATGGGTGTTCAATAAGTTTTTTCAAAACCTTGCTCTTTCCTTTAGAAGGTAAAAACCAAAGCAATAGTATTTTTTACGGGTTTATATCCGATGAGCTAAGAACCGTTATCACATAGTAGGATAAAACAGTGGTGTAGACATAGAATGGCATGTTCTTGAATATTTCAGATGCAAAACAAAGTAAAAATACATTATTGAATTTATTAGATAAAAATCATATAAGACAAAAAAAATAATATGTTGCTGCAAGTTAATAGTGATAGTAGTGATTGCAGTGATCACATTAACACAGAGTCAAACAAAATCCTATGAGGATCATTTATTCGAGTGAACTCATTCAACTCATCATTTATTTGGTTCCGAATCTGTGTCTCAGACGACATCCACAAGTATCGACATTCAGGATTGTAGAAATCCTATGTCATATGTTTTCCAATAGCTGATATTTCAGATTCTAGAAAATTTACGTGTGAAAATAATGAACATGTTATGACCCTATTTCCAATTTTGCGACATATACAGAAATCCTGTGTTCAAATACGAACATGTCCATGTTCCTAGTCCCAATATTTGATACTTCCTATTTCCGAGATTTAGGAATTCAAAATTTTTGCTTACGTTATTCCTCTGCTAAGTTATTGTTCTCCAGTAGTGGTCAATTAAAAATTGTTGTTTCAAGCTTGTCAGGTCGATATATAAAAATGAAAAAGATATTAGCAAAATTTTGTAGTATCCTTGTAGATTTAGACTAAGTTCATTACCTGAAACAAGTAAATGAAGAAGTAAGCATACATAAGTTATTATTTATATATAAATGTAATTTCAAAAATTGGGGAATCAGAAATGGGGATATAGGGTGTTCCTTAATGGAAAACATAGTTATTAAATTTTGAGAAATTAATAACAACAAGCATATATTTTGCAAAATCGGAACTTAGGGTGTTCATTATTGGAAAACATAGGATTTCTGGAATCCAAAATATGATTCATTTGCGGTGAAGTTGTTGATGAGGTATTTTCAACCATGATAATTACAAATTTTAGGTGTCCAATTTCAACAATTGATGTTGATTCAGTTGACACAAGACACACGTCTTTTCGTGAGATCATCAAAACATTCATTACAAATAATAAAGAATATGCCTATGTATCAAGTTGAACAAAATTATATATTTATGTATTAAGTGAAGTTGTTGATGATGTATTTTCAACCATCACAATTACAACTTTTATGCGTGCATTTCCGGAGAACGTCTATGTTCTAACTGAAAGAGTAAGAAGTAATTGTTTCTTGCAGATTCTCTGGACTATTTCAGCAATTGATGTTGATTCAGTTGTGAGAAGACACGGGTCTGTTGCCAAGATTACCATGAGTTGGTTTGCAGCATTATCAAAAGTGATCACACCATGAATATTTCCAGTTACATCTTCCAAGTCAACCTTTAGGATATATCGGTAGTCACATTCAGCAAAATCCCCATCACATTTATCACAATGCCAAATGTCTCCAACTTTGTCGGCAATCTTTTTCATGCATTGTATACCATCAACAAAAAGAGGGCATGCAAGGAAATGAAATTCATCCATGTTAACATTTGTGATGGTTGCAGCAAGAGAACCAAATAGCTTGTTCATATGCTTGAAGAGTTTCTAGCTCGTTGATGGTAATGACTTTCCGACGAGCAAAATTAGAGGCACTGAATTTGCAACTCAAAGACGGAGATGCTGAACGAAATCCATTGTCATTATACCATATTTGGAGAACTCATGTTTGTTCAATATTTGGGTTTCATTAGAGGAAATTTGGGGTCTAAAATGGGCCTTATAAGAAAACGTGCCAAAATAAGTTTTTGTGAGTTGGAATTCAAGAACCAATAGAATTTCAATAAAATAAGTCAACCATAATGGTTGAATTGGCATATTTGTCATTAAAAAAAACTACTTTTTTGTTCGTATTTTCGACATATCTCATTGTGTTTTTACTCAAATTTCGATCGGGAGAGCTCGTTGGATGCAGAATTTGATTCTGCATCCAACGAGTACCCACACTGCATACTTTTGACGGACCCCGCTACCCCAAAAACAAGAAATACCTGAAAAAACGTGATGATGAAAGTAGTTTTTTTCTTTCTTCCTCCAAAATTAATTAATATTATTTTATTATTTTAACCATTATTTTATTATTTTAACTATTATTTTATTATTTTCCTTAGGAGGCCCATTTTAGACCCCAAAATTCCTCTAATGATAAATATAGTAGAGTTCGAAATAGTGCCAACAGATTTTTCATTAAAATATGTTACACGGCTGCCCTTGATCACTATTGCTGGAGGAGTAGGTAAACCATGAAGGCTGGAAAGCTCATCTCTTTGAATTTGGCAATGCTCTCCCCAAATTGTTATGTCAATACTGTAGCCTGACATGTCATGAAGTCCAATGGTTTGGCTAACAGTTTCAACACCATCTCATTTTCATATTGTGGATGTAGGTGAAACTGAAATGACAAGTCCAAGAAGGTCAACCATGGAATTTACTGGTATAGTTTGAATCTCCTTAATAATTTTAAAGTTAAAGCAACATAAAGGTATTAAGGGATATTCATCTAAGTATGCTTGAATGGATGAAGTGGAACCTAGAAAAATCTCATTATGGCTTTTCAAATGGTTGAAAATTGGGTTGAATGCTTTAACTGTGTCATTTGATACAATGTACACTACTCCAATTTCTATTTGGTCATACAAAGAGAGTGTCAATTCATTGAATGCGGATATATGTATTTCATTGTGTGAAGCATCAACAAGGTCAAAACCAAACACTTCTCTAGATCCTCGTTGGTTGCCATATTCATGTATGTTTGTCTTGGTAGTAACTCGGCCTTGAATGTTCCAAACTTTGGTAGAAGAGGAGAGTGATGTGAATGGGATAGGCGATCCAGCTAAGCCACGGTTTTGATTTATTGAGCTAGTGTTTAGTGGAATGGAACAACTACTTTGAGAAGGAAAAGCTACAGGTAAGTGGTAAGGTGCAAGATCTCCAATAATTTCTACATCCACTCTAACAACCTCGAGTGCAATCAATGTGATAGTCCTGTGAGATGAAGTATATTAGACATGAATGCGAGACAAACATTGAATGCATGAACAGTGTGAAATTGATTGAGAGGAAAAGAGAGAGGAAATTGAACGTACGTTATATTACGTACAATGTTGCATGGACATTGGGTAATTTTGATTATAGTTCCTTGTTTTAGTTGTCCACTTTCTACAAGATGACTATATATAATTGAAAGAAGTATCTCATGCTTGTGAAGGCCGTCCGAAATAGAGATTCAAAACTAAATAGATGATGAGTTGAGTGAATTCACTTGTTTTAATGTGGAGACCCGTACCAGCGGGAGAAAGGTTGACAATACCATGTACCAATAGTGAAATAGAATATTCAGTTACCATAGTCTCCATAATGTGATGGTTATTTTTTCCTGCGTAACGAAACAGAGAATGAAAATATAAAAAAATATTGGAATGTAACGTAATCATTTGTCCAGTATAAAATGGATATATAAAAACAAAATTCTTCGCATTAACATATTTCATTGTTATGGTTGTTGTTATTCATTAACATATTTAATTACTCTGGTTTCAATATGTTTGAGCTAATAAACGTATCGAGTACAAATCGTATGTGTTGAAATAGGAAGATGTCCATTTTCCTATTGCTGATTGTCGACATTTTGGAATGCGGAAATGTATGTCCTATGTTTTCCAATAAAGAAAATGCTATATTCTGATTTCTGATTTTGCAACATATCCAGAAATCTGATATGTTCAAATACAAGCATATCGATGTTCCTATTTCGGATTTCCGACATTTAGAATTGAAAACTCCCAATTTTACCTAATTTAAACTCAGGTTCAAATAAATCAAAGATCCTAAATGAAAAAAGTCATACCATTTTTTCTCATGAGTGTATTGGTCTGATTTCCAATTTTCGAATGCGGAAATTGGAAAAGTATTTGTCTCATTTATTTTTATCTTATTTCCCGATTTCCGATCCGTAGATACATTTGAATAAATAACATTTGAACTCAAATACATTTTTAATTTGTTTATGTTTTGCGAACAAAGAAAAGCATATTTTTCGATCTTGCGACATTTACAATTGCAGAAATCATATGTTCTATGTTTTCGAATAACCGATATTTCGGATTCCAAAAATTGTATGTGTTCAAATACGAAAAAGCCCATGTTTCTATTGTAAATTTCCAACATTTCGGAATTGCGAAATTTATGTCTTATGTTTTGCAACCGGCAATCGAAAGATGGATGATTTTGCAATATACAGCAAGGCAACAAGGCAGTAAGGATCAATTGAAACACAGGAAGGGTGTTTCACCATCTCATAAGGAACATTTTAAATTAGGCAAAAAACTAATACCTAACATTTTATTGGCAGGCATGACATAACCAATACATTGCACAATCTTTTTGCAACAAAGCAAGAGTCACATTCAATTAAAACACTAAAACGGTGTTTCACCATCTAATAAGAAGACTAAATGAAGAAGTAAGCAATACCTGCAAATTTAGAGAGGTTCAAAATATTTCGATTTTGCAACATATACATAAATCCTATGTGTTCAAATACAAAGATGTCCATGTTCGTATTTCGAATTTCTGACACTTCGGTGTTTGGAAATCTATGTCGTATTTTGTAGCAATAAGGAACATGCTAAATTCCGATATCAAATTTTATAACATATCAATAAATCGTATGTGTTAAAATAGGAACATGTCGGTATTCCTATTTCACACATTTCAGATTTTCAAATCCCAATTTTCACTATTCTTATTATTTTCGCAAAAGTTATTCCTCCGATAAGTTTATGCATATTTTAAGAATCAATTGAAACATAGGAAGGGTGTTTCACCATCTCATAAGGAACATTTTAAATTACGCAAAAAACTAATACCTAAGGATTTATTGACAAGCATGACATAACCAATACATGCCACAATCTTTTTGCAACAAAGCAAGAGTCACATTCAATTAAAATGCAGCAACGGTGTTTCACCATCTAATAAGTAGACTAAATGAAGAACTAAGGAATACCTACAAATTTAGCAAATTTAGCAAACTTCAAAATCTTCTCATGGAAATTCAGAGTATAGATCATAACACAACAAATAGTAATAAATAGTGATTACCTGAAGGCCTCTTTATATGTGGAAAGCAAAGGTAGTGTAGCAGCGAATGCAATTAGATGAGGAAACTTGAAGATACAACCCCATGTTTATCAGAAATGACAAAGTTTATTGCATTAATGGAACAACAATGCATTGATGAAGCATTAATGTGAATGAAGATACATGGGCAAAGTGTCTTTCATCACCTGAACCAACAATCAAACAAAACCATGACCAAATTGACGCCAAACTGAGATTCTAAACGCACAAAAGTGCTGCAGAAAATCATAGCCTAAACCCAAATAAAATGAAACTTGGAGAATATTCGCAAGGGGAAAATCTTTGCAAGAGCTATTCCAAATTGAGAGAAATGAACTGCAAAATTGTCTGATAGCCTCAATTGAAAATAATTTCCAGCACTGGTTATTTAGGACAACATATAGAAGTGTAGTGAAAACACAGAATCCACCTGTAAAAAAAATGGTAAACACCAACTGGAAAGAAGGATCCGTAATTGAAAATCAATCCATTAATTCCATCAATCCATTCAGGAACAACAACACATAGAAGTTTCATGAAAACACGCAATCCACCTGGCGAAAAAAGACGATACCGATCAAATCCATACGAACAGACAGAATAAAGCCTAAGCATTTTCAGAACGTGTACTTAACCGATCAACTCCATGCCGCCTTTTTGCGCACCTAAAGTCCATGCTTGATTACGGGATATAATAACCGCGAAATGTAACCACAACGTGACGTAACAAAATTAAAAATCGGCAATTACTTGTACGATTGCAGAAACACCATATGGTTGGATTTCAAATTCCGCAAGATGCGATTTGCGACATTTTCGATCTCTGAATTTTCCTTGCCATAAAAAAAATTTGTATATGTGAGTTTTGAATTTGGTACTTGCTGCAATAACTTGAATTTTCTCTTTGGTTCTTTAATCTCCGCCAAATGTAGAGCCATATCGAAAAAAAAGAACGTAGAGCGAGTTTAAGATAAGCATGGACTTAGCAGAGGAAGAGCTTATGTGGAAATAATATGAATAGATAGAATAAAGCCCGACTCAACTGATCAACTCCATGCCGCCTTCTTCCATCCCTACCAGATCACGGCGATATAATAACCGAAAATTTTAACGATTAATCTCGCCAATAACCAGGCGACACATGACGGGATGTTAATGGCCATGCCGCCTTCTTTCGTCCCTGCCGAATCACGGGATATAGTAACTGGAAAGTTTAACGATTAATCTCCCCAATAACGAGGAGACACATGTCAGAATGTTAATGGCCAGAGAAACGAGGAATCTTTTGGGACAGCTTCCTTCATTGAGAAAACACCTATAGCAGAAATATGTATTAATTTTTTTTATAATATACTTTATATTTTATTAATATACTCTATATAAGTTAAGATATTTTTAATCTTAATTCGTCATGGCGTCTATTAACACAACTTGAAATTATAATGTCTTTTGAACCACTTTTAACAATTGACATAAGTACGTAGTCCATAAATAAAATATTAAATATTTTATCAAAATGATTTACAATGTGTTTTTTTAACTTTTAAATAAAAATATAATCAATGATTTAAAAAGTGTTTTTTTATTTATTACATCACTGTTACAAGCCCTCTTTGTGTCGGTCTCTCCTGACCGCCTTACTTTCCTGTTGCTGACCGGAGAAGAAAGGGTTTATATAGTACACTCTGCTTCACAGAAGTCTTCACTCTTACATACAGAATGATTGTCGCGATTTAAAGATTCAACTTCAGACGGAAGGTTTATAGCCAAAGGGATGAAGAGGCTTCTTTTTTCATGAATAAGTGTGTACCCGCCTCACAATTGGTTGTCACCATATGATAGGGATTCTTGCCTTCCGTTATCTCTTATATCTCCTAAACACTCTGAAACTCAAGAGGAGAAATTTGATTGCACGCATTTCAGATTACTTCGACATTGCCGCCGGGACCAATATTGGGGGAATTATTGTTGTTGCGTTATTCGCAAAGAGTAAATATGGTCGCGCTGTTTTCATAGCCTAAGAGACGTTGGATTTCATTTTCAATTGTTCCAATTGCAGTCATCATGTGGGTTGTTGGGTAAGCTAATCCTCAGGATCAAGGCAGTTGTTGCATCAAAATACTGCAACACGAGTCCTTGGAAGGATTCTGCAGGACTGGTGGGCAACCATTAACAACCATTGAGATACCAGATGCATCCGATTCTAATTATCTACTACGACATATGCAGCGCCTCCCTCTTCCCGTTCGTAGAGGCAAGTGCACGCCATACGCAGAATTGTAATTTTAATGCCTGGGGAATCTGTCATGCGACCATGTCTTTTCCTACTGGATTTGAGAAGCCTGATCTAATAAAGAATGGGTTACCCATTTTGCATGGAATTCTCCCATGGGGGTTACCCATTTTTTTAAGATAACCGAAACCCTGTCATTCATTTAACAATCTTCTGCTATTTTGTCAGATTTGAGTGTGTATTTTGTAAAACCATATAAAGAGATTTTGTGTATTTAAATGTGTCATCAAACCGTGCATACATTCGCGGGTGCATCCATAACTCTTAGATTTCTAACGATAGAACGGATGAACAGATTGCATGTTGGGTAAGATGTTGGACAACGATCCGAGGTGGGAGTTGTAAGGATAGTCAAAAGCTGGATATTGTTTTGGATGAGAATCAAACATGGTGGGAGTTGTAAGGATACTCAAAATTTGGATATTGTTTTGGATGAGAATCAAACATGGAATTCATACGGGGCATTATTAGGAAAATATTAAACGCTTGGAGGAGAGGATCTCGCTGAGAGAGCAGGAGGAGGTAGATCACATTGTAAAATTAAAATATAAATTTAAAATAAATTACCTATTGGTTGCTGAGATTTTTCTTCTCTTCTCCTTGCCGCAGATTAGTGTTTTATAAATTTCTATGTATTTATGTTGTGTTTTATAAATTTCTATGTATTTTTGTTTATTAGCTATTGGTGTTTATATAGTAGGTGTATTCAAAATACATGTTTTGTTTTTTTTAATGACCCAAAAAATATATTTACTTTTAATTAATGGCCGACAAAATCTACATCATAAGTAAATATAAGTAAATATAAGTAAAAAGTAGCGTTACAACATTTTACAACATATCCTTCATAATCGGCAATATTATTTATAGCCTACATTTACATGAGGAACGTTACATACATGAGGAACCTTACATAACATTACAACATCTCCCTCATAATCGGCAATAATATGTATAGCCGACATTTACATGAGGAACATTACATAACGTTGCAACATCTCCCTCATAATCGCCAATATTATTTATAGCCGACATTTACATGAGGAATGTTACATGCATGAGGAACATTACATAACGTTACAAGATCTCCCCCATAGTGGGCTATAGAGCGCCTCTCGACGCAACAAGACGTGTTGAAAAAGAGGGTTACTTATGTGGACCTAAACAAGGACCTACCCTTGAAAAGAGTAGAGATGGTGAGGAAGGAATGGGACTAGTTAATGGTCTCATAGATCCTTTAGAAGATGAAAACCAGTTGAGAGGTTTGAAGTTTGATACAACAAGAGGGGCTATAAGGCCTTATGATTTTAAAATTAATGATTGGTGTGTGGTTGCAGGTTGCTCAAGCATGAGAGATGATAGACAGTCATCAGGCATTGTCTTAAACACAAAAAAGAAGATGACTATCCCTAGTCATAAAAACGATTTAAAGAAGAATTACAGTGGAATGACGGAAGATGTCAAAGTTGTTGGCATAAAAGAGAAGATGTATCTAAAAGCATTTGAGGAAGACCTTCCTAAGATGAAAGCAAGAGTGAAAATGATGATGATGATGCTAGAAGAGCAAGGAAAATACCAATGGTATGGTTGGTAATCAAAGAATAAGACGGTGAGTTGGATCTTACTGCATGTAAAGTTGAGGCAAAGGTTGTATGCTAGGGTAAAGGAAGAATTCAAAGTAGTTGCGCTGAAAATGAAAGCTCATAATGGTGAACCAGAATCAGAAATCATCTTTGATGAAGAAGTTGGAACAGACATACAACCTGAAGAAGAAGTCATTGATGAATTTTTGAGTCTTTGGACTAGTTCAGATCGGCCTGAGGATTTGATGATTGAGATTGTAGATGAGGTCGTGAAACCTCATAGTAGTTTGTGTATGAATGTAGGATGCAATGAAGAAAAGCAGTTACTCAATATTGCTATGGAAGATTGTGCAAATGATGGACAGTCACTGAGGACTATTAACCTTGATGATGGTCGGGGTAAAGAACAACTGCTAATAGGTGTTGCATAGGATGAAGAAGGTTGTATGAGGATTGTGGATAAGGAACCTCAAGTAGAAGAGATACAATATTTAGATGATTGGTTGGTAGGTGATGAAACCAGTGAGGGTTGTGCAGAGTTTCTAGAGACAATTCCAAGTGAATTTATTAGTTTATGCAATGAGATGAAATTTCTGGAAATGAAATTAAGTACTCAAAGAGTGCAAATCCAAGATGCCAAGATGGAGCTAGAAGAAGGTGGTGAAATTGTCATGAAGAGAAATGATACAAGGAATGAGGAGGAGGAGATTGTCTCAGAAGACAATACTAAGGGAAGTGATAGAGTAATAATCTCTCAAGAGGATGACAGTGAGATGTTGATGAGAAAAAAGTGTAAGGTTGTTGAAGAAGAAGAAGAAGATGAGCATAGTGTTGCAATCAAGAAGGTAGTGAATAGTTTTCTTCTTAGACATGAAGTTGGGTATCAGTGCCAACAAGTGAACATAAGGCAACATAGGAGAGTTGTGAAATATGAAGATACTGATTTATTAAGAACTTTATGGAGGGAAGAAGTTTTTCAAGTATCTGACCAGAAGGGAAAACATTTTAAATTACAAGCTAACTGTGAGTTTGTAGGTGCAGTGGAGGATGAAGTGAAAGGGAATGAGGCCAAGATGTCGCATAAAGGTGGAGCTGTATTATGTTTACAGTATGAAAATATTGCCTTGAAAGACAAAAAGGGGAGTGAAATGTTTGAAGGAGAGAAAGTAAGAGATCTCAAGCAACATAGTATTGTTGAGAGAGAAGATTAAGTATTTGCGATATGTCAAAGGAAAGTTGAGTTGTTGAAGCATTTGCTAGAGGAACCTGAGGATGGAAGTGAGATCGCAGTTGGTGACAGAGAAATGTCTCAAACTTTGATAGGGATAGAGACATATGTTATTTTTCAAACTTATGATAAGTTTGCTAGTACAAAGGAAGGAAATAGTGAATATGATACCGCAGGCAAGAAATTAAAGTTACTTCTTGGAAGTAAAATTGAAGTTCAGAAACAACAAATGAACATTACAGAGGGAGATGTCTTCAAAGACATTAAGGATGTAAGGGTGGTAGAAGAAAGCAAACAATAACTTAAAAGTGAATGTGTAGATTTGGATAAAGAGATTGAAGAGTTATGGAGGCTCATGTTGAAACATTCCAAGAGAATGTGTAAAAGCCAGAGGAAGAAGGTCAATTGTTTAAGTTCATTGAGTGAAGAAGATGTTACATGTGAATGCAATGGAAGATTGCAACATAAAGTGTGGAATGCGGGTCAGTTGAGATCTGCAATGAAGTGTGGTGATAGTAAGGGTAGTGGAGACTTACAAGACAGGATTTGGAATCAGGCAAATGTAGCTTGAAAAGACATGAACAGGAGTTCATGAATCTTTTCTACCTTGGGAGTCTAATGCAAGAGCATCATAACAGAGCCAACAATGTGACAAGATGGTCACATGTTATGGCTTGACAAAGGGACAGATAGTTCTAGAGTTTGAAGAAATTGTTTATAAATTTTTTTATCATTTGTTGAATATGTAGACAAAGTTGATGTTCTGTCATTGTTGAGGGAAAGTAGGGATAAGTGGAAATTTGATACTCCCCACGAGGAGATCAAGCTAGATTAGTTAGTTTGTTAAATAATAGTAGGAAGCTTTTTTATAAAAATAGAAATCCCTACATTTCTGGGAGATACTTAGTTTGTTTTGTGGATTTCTTGTTACTCCGGAGGAGAATTTTGGAGAGAGATACAGAAAGGAAAAAAAAGAACAGGGAGGGTTCTATGAGAGAGACTCTCTGCGGGTGTATTTATTGAGAAAGAAAAGGAATTTAACTGTCTCTGAGAATTCAATTCAGAATCTTGAATAAAATCGGGTTTATGTGTGTTTTAGAATGTAATTATATGGTTAAATTGATTCCATCAAGTTGATTATGTGCAAAGTCACCTAACATCTGTGTGAAGGAATTTTGTTGCGCGACTATATAATTTTATTAGCAGTCAAGAGTGTTTTACCCAATTGCAAACTAAATAATCATATTTGGCAAGTGGCGAACTATTTGAATGCAATCCTAGTTGCGTTGAGGAATTGTTGAAGTTACATAACCCACACGGAGAGGGAAGAATGGTGAAAATCATTAATTTGAGAATCTACGCTTTTATTTGTTAATCACAACAAGCACGGAGAGGGAAGAGTTCATAATTGAAGGTGATATCACGGTCTACAGCATCGGTAGAGAACAAAGATCCAAAACGGTGGTAGTATAGTCGACAGTCAATTTCTTTTTGGCTTGTTTAAACATATTCAAGATTTACTGCGTGTGGGATTACAAACATATAGTCGTTTATTTGCATACTTAAAGATCACATGGTTGACATCTTGGTTCTCTGTTTAATATGAGATCAACAACCCTGAATGTATATCGCAGTCGGAGTAGTAAGTGGGTTGATGTATACATAGCAGTGCGACGGGAAACCGCTTTTGATTTGTGCCGATTGCGATGAGCCTTCGGTCATGGGTTCATAGTCATATGTTATGAGAAAAGATGTCGAGTTTGAATAGTCATAACGCCTCTGATATTTGTTTTGAGAACCCCAGAGATATAGGGGAAGGCCTGATTTGGCTAAGGTTTTAAGTAAACAGGCTAGCTCATCAACCTGCCATCATAAGATCTCTTGTCCCTTTGAATTGACAAATTTCTCAGACAACAACCCATCCTTACAGCAGAGATCTGAGGTTTCCTCTCCTCAATGCAAAAACAACATCAACTTTCCTCAGCTGACCATCACAACAATTATCACACAGGAGGCCTTCTCAACCACGAACCATCATACAACATCAGCAATAGGCCATGAAGGGCTCTTCTCACAGCCTCAAAGGGATTCTCAGCTTCTCACAGTAGGCTACAGAGGGCTCTTCTTCAACGGGCCAATCAGGCTCTCACAACAGGCCACAAGGGCTCTCACAGCATGCCACTAAGGGCTCCCACAACATGCCTCGAAAGGCTCTGATACCTCGAAATCCTCCGCTACTGTGGGTGGAACAAATCGACTGAATTTTGAGCTGAAGAGGGCCACGTTTAATTGTTAAGTGTCTGGATGTTTATTTTGTGAGTTTCCCTTAAGGTAAAGATTGGTGCCATTATTTAAAGGAGCCCCTATACTTCTGCATCGGAGAGAGAGGTCATTGATTAAATTTGTTTTGTGTTGAAGAGAATCCGTGAACTGTTGTGTTGTTTGACATTAAAAAAGGAGGAGTCACTACTATTGGAAGCCAACAATTGTTGTCAATTGCAGCACGTTGAAGTCATTGGTGAATACAGAGGTCGTGGAGGATGTGGAGAATTCCTGAAACGTTGTTGTTGTGAGATCGCTGCCAACAGAGAATCCTGTGTGTTGATATTGTTGTTGTGTTCAGGAAAAGGAGTCGCATTGTGGGCCTCTGCAATGCGTAAAAGAAGAGATCGCCCATACCAAGCACCAAGAGGAGATTTCCTTTGCTGGAGATCGCTTCATGGATATTTTCCTATTTTTAATCGATGGAGATTGCTTCCTGACCCATTTTCCATTGAAGAAAAAGGTTAGCTTGAATTAAGTCGCCATTCCGATTGCTATCATAGGCGTTTGAAGAAGGAAGATCACTGTGTGAAGGGCAACCTGCGCTGCCAGGATTGTAGCCACTGCTGTGAAGAGCCTCTTAGGTTGTGAGGGGAAATGCTATTTGATCCGAGGTTTGCAGCATGAGATCGTTGCTGAGAGTAAAGTGCGGAGAGCCTGCGATCATATACGTGGAGAAGACCCGTCATTGTGCAAAGACTCATCGTTGCAGTTAAAAGTAGACCCGACACGATGTGAGAGAGATACGCTGCTGAAGAAAAGATGAATATGGTTTCTAATATCATGTGTAAATGCAGTGCTGTAGTAAGATGTGAATCTGAGCCTCTATATGGCAAGGAATGTATTTCTAAAGAAGAATATATTTTAATTAAGTAATTAAGTTGGAAATGATTGTAATAGATAATTTGTTGGTTGGAGTTAGAGCAATTGAAACAAAAATAGTTGATTTAGATGCAGAATTGAAATATATTGAAAAGCCAAAGGATGTTGAAAATCTTGACTGTGTCTTTGAAGAAGAATACGCCATGTTCACAAATGTCAAAGAATATGATGAAATGGGTCAAGAAGAGATATTGACACCGTTGCACAACAGAAATATCAATGTTGAATTTTATCCATAAGGTAGGAACAAATATGAGCTAATGTTGCAATCAAGTTTCAGAAGGGGAGCATAATGAAGATTAAATTGGGAAACACAACAAGGTATGAAGTATTCAAGTTTTAACGCAGGAAACGCAAAAAGACATACAAATATTATCTCACAGCAAGAAAGATTAAGATGAAGAGGATTCGAAGGAGGATTGAAGAGTACGAGGTTTGGAGTCCTAAAAAAACATATATTATTAAAATTGTTAAAGTTTATGTTGATTTGTAAGCCTAGATCTATAGGCATATTAAGTATTTTGATCCATTTCTACATTACGGGAGGATGTTAGAGATAATGTAGAAATGATAGATTATATTGATTGCACATTGATTGTGGTTTACTCAAGATATGATGGATGGTTTGACAGTTCCTAGTGTATAAGATGTGATCCATGATTAGTGGATCTAGATTGGATTATGGGTTACCTATATATGTAAATATTATTCAGTAATCTAATTGAGTTTGGTGTGCCAACCTTCTTCTATTTTGTGTTATCCTTTTATGTTGTACACTTCTTCCTCTCCAATTTACTAAATGACTCAACTATATATAAAATATAAAATAAATATTGAGTATCCTTGTTTTTAAAATATAAACATTTATCTAACTTCCAAAACTAAATGAGTTGTTTGAGCTGCCATTTTAATGACAGGTACTTCTTCCACTTTCCTTTGCTCATAGTGTATTTCGATCATTTAAAAATATTTTAAATTTATTAACGAGATATAATACATATTTAATGATGAGATCCTTAAATTAGAAGCACCATTTAAACCAAGTCTACATAAACTCATTTTTGATAATTCCAAATCTCGTGGCCATTGCTTGAAAACAAAAAAGCTTTCTCGTGTGCCAATTTTAATGTTTGGTATTCCTGTTGGTATAAACTTTTGGTAATATGATAAAATGACAACAGATGGATATATTCAATTCTTTGTTAAAATGATAGCAAGCGGATATATTTAATTTTTTTAGTTGAAATTTATAATTTAAATAATTTTTTAAAGTTTAAAGTTTTAGTTTATTTTTAAAAATTTTAAATTATATGATTTTTAAAACAAACTTAAATAGTATATAATTTTATTTTTTATTTTAATGAAAAAATTCAAAACAGTTGAATTAAATTGAATTCCATATATAATTGATGATGATGATGGTGTTGGTGGTTAATGTTTACTGAGACCAAATTTGGTCTATCGGACCTAAAGAAACCAATTAGTTAGTTTGTTTTAAAATTGTATTCCCATGCTCAAAGAGCTTGGTGAGAAGCGTCCTGAGCTCACTATAATTTTGACAAGTTAAAAGGCTAGGAAGTTCGGTGTTGCAACAAAGATTATGAAACTGAGATCTAATGTGGGTGTATGCAGGGCACTCTAAGAGGAAGTGATTTTCGTCTTCAATGTTCCTATTCTCACAAAGATGGCAGATCCTTTGCACCCATGATGTTTTAGAAACTTTCCAAATACCGGTTTCACTATGGAACTCATGAGAGTTCGTTCTTATATTGGCTATATTAGTTTTTTTTCTCTGAACTGGTCAAAACAGAGAGATACTTTTGATCTTCTAGAGTAGGGTTGATGACCTCCATATAATATCTTAACTTTATTTTATCCTCTAAACTTTTCTCACACCACAATTTCTCTTTAAACTTAGAAGTAACAATATTTTTCATGTTATTAATATTTTTCAATGCAATATTTCCGTCAATCTCCTAGTGGTTTAACCAGGACCTGGTATCTTTATACCGACCTTGCTTGAGCCTAAGGTGGTTTTGGATGGAATTAAAATCTAGCTTAGGAAGTCTATGGTCTCCCATGTTATTGATTTTGTGCTTGTACAACAGGAGCCTAGCCATAGCTAGGCTCTCGAGAGAGGAAAGACCCACTTCCATTAGGAGAATAGGATATGGTGTATTGCTTTTAATTTTGAGGTTATACATTATAAAACGCTTCTGGATTTGCTCAATCTTTCTCCAAGATTCTCTAGAGATGTTGTAACCCCAAACCTCACATCCATACAAGATAACAGGAGTGACTAAAGTTTCAAAGAGGAACTTCCTTTTATCCCACATCACAAGGTTTACTTCTTTACAATTATTTTCTTGAGACCAAAGTAAGCTTTCCACCCTCCATTAATATTTTTTTCAATGCTATAGTTTCAGTTGAGCTTGTGATGAATATCAATTCCTAGGTATTTGTAAGAAGACACTTCCTCCAAGTTGTTGTTGTCATACACAAAATTAGCGTAAGTGTCCTTCTTGGATTTGATAATCATAACTTTTGTTTTGTCAGTGTTGACAGTCATACCCATGGTAGAGCATAAATCCTTAAGAAGTCATAGTTTCTTATCAAGATCAGATGGACACCTTGACAGAAGAACAATATCGTCGGCATAGAGAAGAAGGATGATGACTATTCCAGCTAAGAACATGTCAGCACAACCTGCTTCTTCTAAACAACCTTCTAGCTTATCGATGTAAATGCAAAATATGGTAGGGGAGAGGGGGAAACCTTGTTTAACTCCGATATTACACTTAATATCTCTCAACCGCCCCTCATTGCTCTTAAACTTGGGGATTACATTCTCGTATAACCTTATTGTGGTAGCTTTCAACTCGAAAGGAACCTTTAGCTTTTCTAATCTATTCCATAGGTTATTTCTAGGTACCGTATCGAAATCCTTTCTAAAGTCCACAAAGCAACAAAAGAGATTGGATTTATCATTACGACACTCCTCCATAATGATCCTAAGCGTAACGAGGTGGTCCATTGTTGAGTGTTGTCTTCTAAAAGCCGCTTGGCCTTCAGCTCGCTTACCTTCACTTTCAATCCATCTACTGATCTTCTTTTCCAAAATAATACCATATAACTTGGATAAGAAGGGGCTAATCATAATTGTATGATAATTACTAATCACAAATGTTTGACTCCATTAAAATACGAAAGTTCAATAATGATTTAATTTAAATATTGATTTGTTTGATAAAGAAAGGATATATGAAATTGTTTTTATTATAATGTTTTATACTTAGAAATATGATAAATACTTTATTTTTATTATATTGTTTTAAATTTGATTAATGTTTTTCAAAATATGCAATTGATGTATTCGGTTTATTGATTTGTTTGGAAAAGAAATAATATATGACATTGTTTTTATCATATTGTTTTAAGTGTGGTGCATTCTTTATGGAATTGAATGCCTCAAAGCTTTTTTAGGAAATAACTCATGGGATTCCTTGTTTTATAATTTCTAGGTTTCTAAGACGTATACTTAATATTAAAAACCACCTAATGGAATAGGAATCCTCATTCATAGGTTAGTTATAGTTTTTAAAGGCCATATGTGTTAGTTTGAGGTGTTATTCTCGGTCCTATATGCTTAGAATTTTATTTTATGACATAAGGCCCAACTTTCCTACCCTAACCATGTCAAGGACCTAAAGTCCCATACCTAGTGCTCAAAAAACTTAACGGATCCATATCACCACTCAATAGGAAATGGATTCCCTTGAGGGTTCACGTGCATTGCTTCAAGGCATTTTTCTTGACCTTAGATGATAAGAAGTTTTCTTTAAGACATAAGGCTTTGATTTCCTCCCTTAACCACATCTAAGGCATTGAGACTCATTCTTTGTAATGAAAACTTGCTAATGACACCAATGACCACACTCAAATTTTAGTGATACCATACAAAGGACCTTTCAAGTAGTTTTATATGTTGTTGTCATCCCTAGATGCTTAGAATATTCCTTAAGGGAATAAGTGGCTTGGGTTACCTCCCATGACCACATGTAGGGCCCCTATATCCATACCATATTGCTCAAAACTCATAATGTTGCCTATATCCCCACTCAAAGGGAAACAATCAACTCAAGGGATCATTTGTGGTGGTTCAAAGCATCAATCATGAACCTTGAGCCATGCAAGATACCTTTAGAGATTAAATATTGAGTTCCATCTTATGACCATCGTTAACTCCACGACACACACACACCTAGTTCTAAAATACTGTAAATTGTGCCTCTATCCCCACTTGGAGGCCAAATATACCCCTAAGAGTATATGCGTGGTTGTTCAAGGTGATGTTCTTGTCCTTAGATTCCTTTAGGTCATAAGGCCTAGGATTTGTCCAGTAATATCCCTAGTGATTTAACACTTTCTAATGTAACTCATATCCCATTCTAATGGCCAATGATCTCATTAATATTATAATATGGTGGTTTGAGGTCTTACCTATGGCTCTTAAACCATATAATCTACCTTTAGGGTGTAAGGTATAATATTTCTTCTCTCACAATGGTGAGGATGCAAAGACTCGTACCTCATTGTGAAAACATCCTACTCGTGCCCATATCCCAATTTGGAGGAAACCGATACTCACAAGAGGTGAAGTGTGGAAGCTCGATGCCCCAAGTCCCATAACTATTGATGAAAACCTCTAAATGTCGTCAATATACCCACTGATGTTCATGATACTCCCAGGAGGTCATGTGTGGTGATTCAAGATGTTAGTTTTATCCCTTAATGTGTAGAGCATGCCTTAAATCACTAGGCCAATAACTACTACTCAAAACCTCCTTATGTCATTTATAGCCTCAATTGATGGTAAAGGATATCCCTAGAAGGTCATATGTTGTAGTTTGAGGAATTTTTTTGAGCTCTAGATTCCTAGCATGTTCCTTTAGTGCCTAAATCCTAGGTTTCCTCTCTCCACCATGTCCAAGGCCTTAATATTGATGTCTATTACTAAAAACTCCTTATGGCATTAATATCTCCACTTATAGGCCAAGGATACCCAGAAGAGCTCCTATGTTGTGTTTGGAGGCATCTTTATTAACCATAGATGCCTAGAAGATTCTGAGCAGAACAAATGTCCTCTCACACAAATAATATTACCAAAAGACTTGGAATATTAAATAATCCATGAATAATAAATATATGAATATTGAATAGATAATAGAATGATTGTCTACAATGATAAGGGACCCGTATAAATAGGTCCTCGTGGTAACTATTCACCCAAGCGAGGTGTCTCTTAATCACCCTAAGTATTAATTATTACTTATTATGTTCATAACATTGTTTCTCTCTTAGAAAGGATTTGTCCTCAAAGCCTTATAATGTTGTCGCAATGTTCCATGTGATGTCGTAGCTAACGAAATTTGTCAATACGAGCTTCTAAGTGTAGAACATAACTTTCGACATGTTTACGGATCAATCCATCCCAAATTGATTTGTTGTAGACTGTTGGAATTCCTTAATTATTTGTCGTTATGAGCTTTGATCACATTAGTACCATTATCTTTCGACATTTCCCCCTTTTTAGGATATAGGTTTATGATTGGTGTGTTGATAGAGAATTTTGAAGATGTCATTTTCTTTTACGAGCATCGTCTTTTGAGCATTGATCTGAGTTGTAAGTTGTATTTTCACCCCTTTAGGTTTTAATGTTTCGTTATGTATCTTTTCCAACTTGTTTTCTAACTACATGTTGTCATTTTGAACTTCTTAATCAATTATGCTTGTGACTATCTGTCATCTTCGGACTTCTTAAGTTGTTCCTTAAGATCTTTGTTATGATTTCTAATGCAGTTATTTTCTTCCTGCTTGTCTAGAAGTTTTCCTTCAATGTTTAATGTAGAGTGTTCTTCTTTCCGACTATTTTTCAACTTCTTAATTTTCATGACTAACGTCTTATTATGTTTATTTAATTTGAAAATTCCTTCGGAATTGTTGGATAATGCTTTATTACTTTTTGCGATCTCTAACTTATGTGCCTTTTTAGAGTCGTCATTTTTTTGTTCAAGAATTTTTATCTTTTGCCGACACTGGGCGGTTTCTAATTCTTGATCTTCTAATTTATTTCTTATCTGCATCAATTATTCATCTTTATCATTAACAATTTTGTTCGTAATATTTTATTTATTTCTTTGTATCTTGATTTTTTAATCTCTGATTGAAATCACTTTTGTCCTTTAATTCCTAGATTTTTTTAGACAATTTTCCTATATGTTTTTTCTAGTAAGAAAGTTTTTGTTCATTGTACCTTTCTTGTATCTCATGTAGTTTAATCATTACTTTTGATTTTGTATTCATGTCGCGTAAATCTTAATTGTCTCTTCGATAGTGCCTTAATTTACCTTCTAATTCTTCTACTTGTAATTGTAAAGTGGTTTCAATGGTATTCCTTGTCTTTTGATTTATTTTGATGATAATTTGGTCTTCCTTTGACCACCTCTTGTCTTCTTCTTATTAAGTTAAATCACAATTTCTTTTTCCAAAAATAATTATTATTATTTCAAAATAATAATTATTAATCCATTTTGATTTTTTTTTTTTTTTTTTTGTTTCCAATAGTTAGGGAATGAGTAATTTTATAATAATAAACATTATTATTATAAATTAATATATACCAATTAGGTTAGGTTGCAGTAAAGATTCATGGCATCTAATGGAGAGTATGTGGTGAGAAGAGTTAATGTCAACCATATACCAAGTTTAGAAAATTATAATTTTACTAAAAATTCAATATTAATAATATTAAGAAACCATGTGTGGTTTCTAAATTTTATTTTCTCTTTTGTCAGATTCACATCAGGTGTCAATGAATTTTCGATTATATATAGGTTAGGTAACATGTCACATAATGAGATTTGAACTTGAGTGGAGAGTATAATACCATTCCTCCCAACCACCCAATGAACTAATTATCTCTATTTTATGAGTGAGAATCATATCAATAGGTTATGTGTGATGGTGCATTGCATTATTCTTAGTTCTTTATGCCTATGAACTTATTTTATTATTTAACACATGGGATTCATACATTGACCAATCAATAGTGATATTAATAAAACCTCTTAAACAAGTGTCTTTAAGAATGCATGAAGGCTAAGAGTAGTAACCTTTGAAAGGCTATATATGGTGGTTTTTAGTGTCATTCCTAGTTTTGGATGTGTTTAAGCTTCCTTTAAGGCCTAAAATCGAGGTTTCGTGTATCAACCATGTTCAAGTAGTGTGGTCAAAATCTTCAAATAACATGTTCATTTTTAACATAAAAAAATTAATAAACAATTTATTAGGATCTATAAAATAATCATAATCAAATAAATAATTATGTCTATAGGCATATAGATATTATTTCAGATTTTGAACTTGGTTGAGTGTATACCAAGGATTTTCATGGTCGTTGTATCTTGTTATGCTTAAATGCATTTTGATTAAGATTTAAATAAGCTTAACTTAAAGGATAATAAGATTTAAATAGTATTTGTTTTGTGTTTAGATTAACTCTAACCATGTGTTATGAATATTGTATATAAAATTATATATTGTAGTTTTTATTTAAAGAAGACTTATCTTCACAAAACTAAGTAGTTAGTTGTGCCTATAATATTCACTTATGATTTTATTAATATAAATAATTATGTTATTAAATAAAATATATATAATATTAATATTGTTAATTTAAAATTATTAAAATGATGTACTCTAAAGTTGAATCCATGTATACCATTAAATTGTGCTCAAAATACAATTACATTCTTATTTTGCAAAATAAATAAAAAAGACAAATTTTTAGCCATCTCACTTGTATTTTTCTTACGTTAAAAGATGAGATCACTTATATTAACTTCGATATTAAAAATGGATTACTTGTGATGTTAAAAATGGATCTTCTTGTTTGAATCCCAACTCAGATATTTGCTAACGCCTCGGCGGATGGGGGAACTTCACCGATTTCCACTTCTTGCCATTGTAGCTGCGATCGTGATTGCAGTCAGTCTTGCAGCGGACGATCAGTTGGTCAGCGAAGGGTGCAGTCCCAACAACTATGTTAGTAATACAGGGTTTAGCGACAATCTCGAATCCATTTTGCAATCCCTCGTCTCAAATCTCTCGTCACATGGCTTCGCTACTTCAAACAAATCTGGCAAAACGGACCCTGTCTATGGTCTTGCAGTATGTCGGAAGTATTTAAACGCCACCAGGTGCTCACAATGCATTGAGGAAGCGGCGGGAGAAGCGAAAGTATTCTGTCCAGAGTCTAATGGTGCTAGGATCCATTTCGACGGCTGTTTTCTCCGCTACGAGAATAATAGCTTTTATGATGAGGCTGTGGATATTGACGAAGGCAGTTATTGCTTCTCTATAAATGACAGCAATCAGCAGGCATTCCTTAAAAAAGCCGAGGACTTATCCACACAACTCATAACTAATGCCTCCGCAAACAACGGTTACGCCTTTGGATTCATTGATGGCAGCTCCTTATATGGTCTCGCTCAGTGTTGGCCCTCCCTTACCAATAGTGGTTGCCAAACATGTTTGAATAAAGCTCAGAATCAATTACTTAAATGTCCTCCCAAGCAAGAAGGTCGAGGTGTCGAGGCGGGCTGTTTTTTGCGCTACTCGACTAACTCGTTTTTCACAGATAACCAGACTTCGTGTATGAGTTTGTACATTTTCTGCAACTATTTGCTGTTTGATTCTCCTATAACATGGATGTTCATTGCTTAATTTGTTTTTTCGTTTTAAACGCAGCGTCGTCGAATTTGACACCAACGTCGGGGAAATCGGGGTCGAAAATAGTGCCTATATTGTTAGGAACCATTGGCGGAGCAGCTCTGGTTGCGTCGATTATGTACTTTACATGTATTAGACATCGAAAGAACTATGATCGAGCAGGTATTTTATATCCTTTCATTATAGTTGTTTCCCCGCAATAAATTCTTCTGAGTTACTTAAATAGTTTTTCTTATTCTTTGCCCAGATGATAATCTTGATGCACGGGAAAATTTCGAGCAATTCATCTTTGATTACGAAGTTTTAAAAAAATCGACTGTAAACTTCGACAGAAACAACATACTTGGCAAAGGAGGATTCGGTGTAGTTTATAAGGTATAATATTGGACCGGGAGTTGGTTTTGTCGTGCAACTATGTCAGATGTTGCTGGTCAAATATGTTAATTAGCATAATTTTTTTATTTGGTTAGTGAATCTTGATAGATAATAAGTACCATAAAATTATCTACCAATTATGAATAGTTGGTTATATTCATTTATTTATTTCAATTTAGAACTACTGTCATAGATAAAATGCTTTAATAAAACAGGGAAAACTTCCAGATGAAAGGATTGTTGCTGTTAAAAAACTGAGCAAAACACATGGAACTACTCAAGCCGCGGAGGATTTCCTGACCGAAGTGAAGGTCCTCACTAGTATTCGTCACCGTAATCTTGTTCGTTTACTGGGATGTTGCAGGAGAGGACAAGAACGCTTGCTTGTTTACCAATTTATGTCAAATAACAGTCTAAACAAGCATTTGTTTGGTACGTTGTTCTTATTAATTTTATGTTTTCAGGGGTCAATTTGTCAATTCCTGAAATCATGTCTACTGGTTTTAATTTGTGTGAGGCTTTGAGATACTAATATTGGAGCTACGGCGCAGGACTAGAGACAGGAAGTGCTTTGAGCTGGGAAAACCGTTTCAACATTATAGCGGGCACAGCCCGAGGGCTTGCATATCTGCACGAGGATTCCGAAGTCCGCATTATACATAGAGATATCAAATGTGCAAATATACTTTTAGATGACAGATTTTGTCCTAAAATCGCAGATTTTGGTTTGGCTAGATTCTTCCCAGAAGACGAAACACATGTTTCTACTAGAGTTGGAGGAACAATGTGGGTTGTGCATTTCTTTTAAAATTTCTATGATAATCTTCTTTATAGGGTGTCAAATCTAGGGATTAATTTCTGGTTTCCACTAATTTGTATTGTAATGAGCCAGAGGCTACACTGCGCCGGAGTATGCCGTCCATGGACAATTAACGGAAAAGGCAGATGTTTATAGTTATGGGATTGTGGTTCTTGAGATCGTGACTGGGAGAAAGTGTGTGGATGCAAGCTTGCCAGATCCTATGCAGCTTCTTCTTCAATGGGTCCGTCTTTGTCTTGAAGAATCGGTTTATTAAATAGTTATGTTTTGATGATTATAATAACTTGAAATCCATTTAAAAGCATAGAATTTAAAATATAAGCTTCATTATGGATGCAGGTTTGGCGCCAATACCAACGAGAACAGGTTTTAGATATTGTTGATCCAACATTGGAGGAGATATACCCAAGAGAACAAGCGTTGAGAGTAATAGCAATTGCACTTCTTTGCACTCAAGGGTCCTGGGAGCTAAGGCCGGCAATGTCACAGGTTGCGTGGATGTTAACCAACAATTTAGAGATTCTTGCTCAGCCTACACAACCAGCGTTTATAGATCCCTCAGCCGGCAGACCTGCTAATTCCTCCGCTACCTCCAACTCTGCAACCTCGGCTTCAACTTCGGTTGCATCTCATGCATCTCATGGATCTATCACCGTGTCACTAACTCCTCGTTAGCGTGAATGACCGGCCATGGTAGTCCAAACTTTGATATTTAGTATAGCACGCGTTGATTGTGTCGCTTTTTTATCATTCAATGTATCTTCAGGTTTGAAGAATAAGCAATGCATCTTCAGGTTTGAAGAATAAGCATAGAAACTTCGACTACAAATTACATAGCGCCTATGAAGCCTTGTTGATCATCTGTTTTACCTGTGCTAGCCTTGTTTGAATTTATGTAAGTGATGATTGGTTGAGTTTGACACCACTTTGTAAATTTATTTTTCTCTAGTTATTTTGTCTATGTATATATATTAAACATTGACACAGTTTAAGATTATTCTTGCTGTAAATACAGTTACATTTTTCTCCAATTTGTGTGATGTTTATATTTAGTTATATGCTAATTTAGATTACAAGTACATACAAAAGTTAACTATGGGTAATTAAAGTCAAATATGACTCACTAAAGTTAATATCTTTTATTTCATTCCATAATGTTGATAATATTTTTATTTATCAATGATTTTATGTTCCACTCATATTCATCATAATCATGTTTTAGTGTTTCAATTATGCCATCTTATCACATTACTCAATAGTTATGATTAATTGTGGTTAAATTTGTTAATGAAATTACAATGTTTCAATGTGAAGTGGACCTCATACATAATGTTTTATGAATAATGGTTTTGTTCCACTTCGCACATATCATAATGTTCAAAAACCCATATCAAAATGTACAAAATGTTACTTAATTTGAGATTACAAGCACATACAAAAGTCAACCATTGTCAAGTATGGTTAAACTAAAGTCAAACATGGTTGAAGGAAGTCAGTCATGGTTCACTATAGTGTATTGACACAACCAAAGATGTGACATATTAATAATATGACATTCAATATTCATCAAGAGTTTTGTCGCTTTGTGATGTTTATCAAGGGTTACGTTGCATTCAAGGTTCATCAAGGGTTTTGTTGCTTTGTGATGTTTATCAAGGGTTACATTGCATTCGAGGTTCATCAAGGGTGATGCCACATTAGAACATTGGTCAAGGGTTATGCCGAGCCAAATGTGGCATTCTACGTTCATCAAGAGTTTTGTCTCATTGTGATGTTTATCAAGGGTTAATGTTCATCATCATGGAGCAATTTCACAATCCAACTTAACACTCAATCAATGACACAATCCAACATAACACTACATAAATGTTGCAATCTGACAAAACCGTTACGGAAGGTATCAAATATAACAAAACACTTAACAAACATTCCAAATAAAAATGTGGGAATTTATGTTAGAACAATGTCATTCTCACAATCAAACATAACGCTTAACAACCATTGAACTGTTATAATTTAATAAAACCTTCAAAAAACATTACATAGATGAATCTCAATGTAATAATAAATTAATTAAATAACATATTCATTACCTTACATTCAATCTTCTAATGCAACAAAACAAATTAAGGAACATAACCATATAATACAACATAACCATCGAGAAATAACACAATCCAACATAACCCTTAATGCACATCGCCACCCAATATAATCCTTGATGTATGTCACAATGGAATAAAAAACATTCAAATATGACTAAACCCAACCCTTGTGCAATGTTATAAGGGTGAGTGCACAAAGTTAAGGGACCTTCTAGATGTAATGGTAGAGTGAAGTCAATCACTCTTGATCCATAAAATAGAAATCATCTCAAGCATTCCCGACCCTGCCAAGCCTAGTCCCAAGGCTTTCAACATGGATGAGTTGGGGAGCAAGAAAGAGTGGACAGTGAGGTGTTAAGTGTTAGGAGTGAGAGA